>JAOTON010002252.1:292500-676873 GCA_034440635.1 Lepas anatifera | reverse complement strand
ATAGGTATACGCATCTGATAAACTTACACTGCAACGGAGAGTTTAAATCACTTGTTTTTCATAATCACTTCTTATCATCTAAATACTTCTAATATGCCCTTACTAACGTCTTGAAAAATATTCAAATCGACCTTCAATCGCTACAATAATTTAGTTCCTCTTTGCACAAACATCACTAGGTTTATGGTTTTTGCCTAAGGCTTCCCTGTTTTACATTTCAAAACTTTTCCTCTTTCATATCCGCTTACCACTGCATCATCACTTCACTCATCACCGCGGTCCACCTCTTTAAGGCGCTTCACAACGTTTTGACACGTGCACTGGAGGGGTATCTCGCAGGCCAGCCCCCACCCTATTTTCCGGGAGCGTGACCGGAGAACCGCTCATGGTCAAAAACGATAATCCTCTTCCCTAACGGTGATGACCTGTGTGACCTGTTACTAGATCTGATTTACACAAAGGTCGCCTAATATTGGTTAGCTTATACCCTGAGGCAGCCATTTTTAACATGTTAACTGAAGGCATTTGCCCCCCTAGTCGGCCGAAATGTTCCCCAGTGCCCAGAAATTGGCCCCAAGTGAAATAGACAGATGACTTAAAATTGACCAAACGCAGACTCACCTAACGAAAATAAGACAGAACACACCCCGGATAATTTCCACTTTGTTCTATTTCTGGTCCAAAATTGGCAATCCACAACAATTGTGTTACACAATTTCCACCCGTGGCTGTCTACTCCATCGTGCGAAGACGAAACAAAGCGCTTTAGTGACGGAAATCCCGGCAAAACAGCCTCAGTATCCACTAGTCACAACGCTGGAGAAGAACGCTGGCCTACAACCCAATCAAACATCCTGCTCTATCCGACCGGAAGCCCATATCCCAGCCAGTACCGTAACATTGCATAATGCTCTCATTTCACAAGCAGGCACTTGTCAGCGCTGAGAGCTCGTTCGTGGATTGACAGGTCACGGTGTAGTCAAAGTGCGTAAGACTGGTTGCTCGTGTGGCGGTATGAAGTGCCTAGCCTTTTTATTTATTACTGTGGTGGTAGCATACATAAGCGTCGCCACCGGCAAAAAAGTGAGGGGGCCAGGGCAAACTTTAAGCTGATGCTGACAGCAAACTTTCCACGTTAGTACCAACAACTTGTAAAATTTGGACTTCTCGTTGCCTTCCGCAGCGGCTGGTTATACAAATTTCCCGGTTTACTCCCCATTTTGACAAAGATCATGAAATTGTTGTTTAAAAAGTAGGTGAGGGGAGATTGATGATCCCAAACACATGTTCTGGTTATGTGGATAAAATCATTTTGTGTTTTTTTTATTTGCTATTTTGGTGAAAATGATATGTTGCCCCTCTTTGGCCCTTTGTCTAACTCGGTTTGACGCTTTTCTGTTGAAAAAACTGTCAGCCCTGGGCAACATCTATAATCTCTAGACACGGAATAGCACAAAAATTGAGAAACATTTAACACTATCGCGTCTAAGCTGTATTAAACCCCCTCAAAATGGGTCTTGCTCCCCTGAAGACACCATAATGGCCAGCACAAGAAATGCCCCCCCCACTGACTTTTCCTTTAAAAGATGCCCTGCCCTGAGGAGCACCCAGTGAAAAATGAGAATATGTTTTTAATTATAAATCTAAAGAAGGGGTCACAAGGTCACGAGGTCAAAACCTGACACCTGATGTCAAAGCTTTATTTTTATATGAACTGTTGTATCTTGTATCCAGCGATATCCATTCAAACTAATTTAGATCAGCCACTTTTAAGATAGAAAATTATTCCTGCTTCAATGTTTGTGTTAGCCCCTAAACTTTCATGGCCTCCATCTAGCGACCTCGTTGACCTGTGGACCTAAAAATGGACCCAAATTGTTGTTTTGTATAGAGATCCTTGGGTTAAAGTTTGGTGGAAATCTGAGAAGTGGGTCATGCTGAATTTGTTCGTGCCTACCTGGACGATTTGTCCTGGAATGACCCATCTATATCCCGAGAGTGGCCAACAAAAGCATCGCTACGTTGTGCACCCCCATCGGGGGTGGGAGGGTTGAAATCCCTCTACTGTTTGTAAACGGGTACATTCGATATCTGTGCTAGGAATGGTATTTGTTATGCTTAATTCAAGTGAAAATATAGGTTTTTATCACTACCTCACCATTGTGGACCCGGGCCTCCTGTAGAAAATCCTTGACGATGCCCTGGGTGCCGGATAAAGATAGGTAGGTATATAAAATATTCATATCAGGCCCATTGAGACAAATTCAACAGCTCTTTGCTATTTTTGCACTTAGCTAGAATGGTTTAGTCTTTGTTTCTTCTCCACGACTAGATAACCTCAAGCGTCATAACCCCCCAACCCTCTGTGGAATGCAGAACTGCAATGCGGTGGTCCAAGCTCAGAACTATAGCGAAAACAGAATGGCACGATTCCACCCACATGTTAACTGTATCAAAGATAACTTCTTCTATCATAGAAACACACTCAAATGAAGCTCAAAAGAATGAAAACATTCATTGAGCGTTGTTAAATTAGCAAGTATCTCGTTTTATCTATTGGCATAATTGTTTCACCACAGGAGAATAAAACTATGCTTGAGGCAGTTGTGAACTTCATAGAAATACTCTGCAGAGTGTTGTGGGAACATGTGCCGACATGTTTTGCTTCGACCAAAAGTTTACCATAGGCCTCCAGTCACTCGGTATTTGGAAAATGTTTACCTCGGGCCTCTAGCCACCTCCACCTTTCACCCCTCGCCTGACGATGGTCTAAGACCGAAACGTTGCTTTTACCTCATCCCATGCTTCTTTTTTTCTTACCTTTACCTGGACGTAGCCTTTTTGGACTTTTTAGGGTTTAGACGTTTTAGTTTCTGGACTTTGGCGTTTTAGCCTACCAGTCTTTAGCGCTTTTACCGTCATCTGCATCATCTTTTTAGAGTCCTAGGTCATTCCCACAACACTGCGGTTTATGGCACCCTATCTCCAGCAGGCCTTCCGAGAACTTAGAAATACTCTGCACTGATAAATTTACCACTTTGCATTTTCAGCACGAATGGAACTGCCCCGTGCTAAAATAACCCAGAGATTAAATTACCGCACGCTTGTAATGCTACACTTTTAATTATAAAAGTAACCTAGTTGTCCGAATATATGTAATAAAAATTCTAGAAAAATGCTTAAAAACAGGGTACCCTTAGGACTAGACAGATTGAAATTATGCGCTCGAGTTGTTGTTTTTTCAGTGTAAATGTGTGTTTTATACCCGGAAATGTGTTCGCGAAACTAAAAGTACCTATTCTTAAATAGTATACCGCGGAAAAATGTACGAAATAGTCATTTTTAGATAAACTTAAAGATTAGCAACTGCGGCACCCAGCTCAACTTTTGTAAACTTGATAAAGATTGCCTAACCCGCACTCCTCCGGGGGTCCGGCGCCACCTTCGCCCCACCGGGAGGCATCGATGCAAATCTCCCTAACTCGGAAAATATGGAGGTTAGCGCAAAACTGCAAAGTGCATTGGACAGCTCGCGTGAATTTAGTAAGAAACTAATTCATATGATTAAGTGCTCAGGTCAATTTTTTACCTACAGAGGTCAAGTTAGGTCACGATAGACTATTTTCACTAAAATATGCAATGTTTAAGAAAACTGAGCATAACTCTAATGCCATTAAAGTTCTTGAGATCTGGTAAACTACATTTGATAGGAAAATTCCGGACCTTTTTCCGCTATGTGAAACGTAATGCCCTCTCGCCAGTGGTTTGACCTCCTGAGCTCAACTCGTGACCTAATATGACCTGAGGTCACGAAAGGTCAGAAAGTGACCTTGCCGTATACTAAATGAAAGCCCGGGACGAGACATATACGAGGATGTTTGATTCAGCACTATAGCTTGATTAGGTCAAAAGTTTTCAAAATACTGTTTTTGACATCTGGTGACCTTGGATGACCTCGGAGAGGTTAATTGGCAAATATGGCCCCTGGGATCCGTGACGGGGTGTCCAAGGGAACGCTTTTCTGAGCAATCTGAGCATTTGGAATCGTTTTTGGGAATTTTAGATCATTAGACAGCTTTTCCCATACTTTTTCAATTGGAGAGGTCGCCTCGTGCCCTAACCTCAGATCACTAAATAAAAAAATCCCGGATATGCACCTTTTAGACCCTGGTAGGGTCATGAAGTGTTGGAAGTTCCAAATCAATCGACTAAGAAATGTAGCTCTTATAGAGCTCAAAATTCGAAGTGAGGTGACCTTGGTTGACCTCGCCTGGTGACCTGACCTTGGGTGACTTTGGGTAAAAAATTTCAGAGATGGTGGGCAAATGATGGGGTGACAAGTAGAGCCCTGAACTGCGATGCTGCGTCTCGTTTTTTCTGTTATCCCGAAAAAATCCTAAGGGGGCATCGATGGGCCCCGGTGGAGCGAGGGTTAGATTATAACTGAAACGCGTCGGTAGAGATGGAATTTAAATGAATATCACATAATTATTAGATAGAATACCAGATTCAACTAAAAAGGCAGTTAATCATATTCCAAAACTTAACCAGAAACTCTCAAAAGACCAATTGGGCATCACGTCAAAAGAGCATCACATAGATGTCAACGAGCATAGATCTATGCTCGTTGACTCTCAGTCGAACCGTTCGCTTGGCTTCTCCCGCATATTTACAGCACTTCTTCTTCTCATTGCACAAGTTACAGGTGGCTAGGTACATTATTTCGAGGGTGGTGCAGTACCCCTTCTAACCGGATTTACAGGCATTCCAAGTTTTTGTACTTGTAGGGCACTGGGTCGCTGAGATATCTAAGATCGTAAGAGGTTCCTTTTACGGTGTTTTTACATTGCCAAGCTGTACGAATGTAGAGTTTTGATTTCTTAACTAGGGAGTTTAATTTTGCTCAAAAAGGTTCAACTATATAGGGGAGCACTAAATATCCATCTGCTGAGTTACTACGTCGCTGGTGTCGTTGACCGTTGGCCAGTCGTTATCGGTCGTAATTCAATTCTTGAAGTAGTCGTTCCGTGAGCTTCTTTGGGTATCCGTTTCTTTGTAGTTGATCTTGTATTTTCTTGATGGAGTTGGTTTGAGCGTTCTTGTTGGATGGTAGCTTGATGGTTCGTCGGAATTCGCTTCGTATTGCGGCTTTCTTTGTCGACAATGGCAGGGCCCATGTATAGTGCATGAAAATGCCCGAATGGTAAGGTTTGATGTAGAGTTCTGTCGAGTACTTTCCACTGGTGTCAACTATATAAGGGGGTCTAAAAACGGTATGCTTCCTGATGCATGGGTATCTTTCAAAGTAAAGTTGATGTGTCGATATTGTGAGGTCGGATAGTTCAGGAAGTCCAGGAGCTGTTGGTAAGATCCAGTGCAAATTCCGGCGTCATCAATGCACCTGGCGTATAGGGGAAGTCAGTGCAAGAGTACGCACTTAACTTTCTAAAGGCTGTCACTTTTTTCCTATAAGTCTAACAGTTAAAAGTTTTATGTGGTTGTTTAGCCTGAAGAATTTTCTATGCATGGTCCATGTTTCAATTCGATGTCGTTGAAAGGAACTCGCTACGAGCCCATCAAAAATAAAGTCACGTGCGTGCTCTTGCCGGAGTGAGTCGGTAAGAGTATGCAAGTGAGGAGGCTGGAGTACGCATTGATGCCCCGCTGTGCTTTTGGTGCATAGGCCATGTCGGGAAGTTTTTTTGTCGCCAAACTAGGCGAATGTATGATTTTATTGTTTATTTTTTATTGCATGCGAATCATCAACGGACGTGGTGCCCATTTACAGATGAAGTCAATCTGATAAAAATATATACAATGAAGGATCAACGCCGCGAGACGATTGTTAAAAGTTGATGGAACAAGTGAGCTTGAAATGGTTCCAAAAGGTAAAAAATGCACTGCTACCCATAAAAATATTGATAAATACATTTATAAATTCATTTGAAAATAATTCATTTGAAAATTCATTCATTTGAAAATTTAAATTCATTTGAAAATTTTATATCCTTCTGAATATACAAGAACTATGTTGCAACGTTTGGTTTTCCAAATATGAATTAAGGACTCTGTTCCCAGCGAAAATTAATTTTTCCTATCTCTTAAGCATGCGCACTCTTGCCCAATGGTCTACTGCGTACTCTTGCCGGACATGCTCCTTTGGGAAGAAAGCCTTCATAAACATGTTGGCAGGCGCTCCGGTCCTGGAGAACACTCCTAGCTCAGCTTTCTTACTGATGACAGACCGTAATACAGTACTTAAGATAATAGAAGCATAGTCTACAAGTTTACCCAGTTAAGAAATATTACTTCAAGGGTGCCCAGAAACTTATTTTGCTCTGTACTCTCGTGGAAAGAACAGGAGCACGTTGAATTTGGGGTGTGCAGCCTAGGCACTGACCTTGCTTTTTATGTCAGGGTATCCACCATCTCAGTGGTTGCTAAGTAACCAAAACAACTGCTGCGTACTCTCATCTCCTGCTTACTCTTACCCACCCTTACCCTAGGTCCGGTTTGAGAGACGCGTTTTCCAAGACAGATTGTTCGAGTTTGTGCATGAAGATTATTGCTATTGCTGGAGCCACATTCAGTCAGTGCTGACCAGAGATGGCCTAAGTTACGTTACGAAATTGTTTTTGCGTAGCTGCAGCTCTGGAAATGAAATGTATACATTTTTAAACATTTTTTATTTTTAAAAACAATTTTTTAATGTATTACATTCGCTTAGTTACGCTATAGCGTAACTGAGCAAATTCCGTAGCGTACTACGCCAAAATTTAACGTATCGTAGCGTACTAAGAAAAAAATCACGTCATATACCTTATATAACTTCTCGTGATCTTGATCGCGGTACTAAGGATTATTGGTAACGATTTGCTTTAAGTCGGAAATTGAAATAGAAGCAGGGGCGCCGCCACGGAATTTTCGCAGGGGGGACAGACCCGAGCTGGTGCTATCCGGGGAGACGAATTTTGAGCATATTTGGTACCTGACAGCATTAATGACGATTGACCCCCAAAAAAATGGGGGGACGTCCCCCCTGGTTGGCCAACAGGGGAGATGCGTCCCCCCGTCCCCCCCCGCTTTCGGCGCCCATGAATAGAAGTGTTAATATTTGAAAATTAACGATCGAACCATTTCTTTAAAATTACAAATTTAAACAATTTCACGAGAAATGCATCAAATCGCTGTCAACTGAGATCGGGAATTTTTGGTGGGTAGCAGTTGGGCCTGTACAAATTAGAAATCGGTTGATTTCGGCATACGCGTCCGAAAAGGGGGCCTGGGGGCCCTGGCCCCCCCCCACTTTTTGGCCAAACATTTCCTAATCTCAGTCGAAATGAGATAAAACTGGACGTTCTTAAACCGAGCCGCTGCGGAAGGAAACGAGGAGTCAAATTCGAACAGTTTTGGTCCTGACGTTGAAAGTTTTTGTCAACATCAGGTTGAAGTTTGTCTGGCCCCCACTTTTTTGCCGGTGGCGAAACATGGATTTCGGTTTATAAATTTGTATTTTCAACTGGTGAAAAGAATTCCCGGCCATTGATCACACAGATCAGTCACTTCAAAAGAACTGTATTTATCAAAATGCAACTGATGACAAAGCGCGTGAAACCGGCGACCGGAAAATGCCCACGCGCTGTGTCTTTCTGAATGTGCACTTAGGGCAATTTCGGTACAGGATATTCAGTTTGCAAGAAAATAAACATTGTATTTTATTTCATAGTACAGCTTCTACTTGCTTTGAATGGGTGAACAAAATGTTGATGTCGTTGTACAATATATTTTTACCGTAGCCGTGGCTAAAATACCGTAATTCTGTAGTCGAAGAAATATAGCGTAGCGTAATTCTGTAGCGTAGTTTTGGCCCAAATCGAATCGTAACGTAGCGTAATTCGGTAACGTACCGTAGCGTAGGCCATCTCTGGTGCTGACATAATTATAATTTCGAGAACCAAACAGGAACTAATATTGTTGGTCATAATTGGTCACGGGCCAATATTTTATGTACCGTGAGTGTTGGTTTATCCAGGGGACATTCAGGGAAAGGGAATGTTCCCCTCCCCCGGTCAACACTTGGCGCCCATGGAATGACCGCAGCATTGCCCTAAAAGGTCGATAATGCCCCCTGAAGTGTCGCTTCCACCCATTCCCCAGGATTCGAATTTTGGCGCGCCCGCGATATGTTTTGCTGCCGCCCAAAAGTGGCACACCCCCATATGTCGTGGTCCAGGTCGAAAATGCGCTGAATATAAACTTTCATCCGCCTATGCAATGAAAATAAACTTAGCTATTAAGTTCTAAGATTTTGTAACATCACCAATAGCGTCTGAATTCGAAACCTTTAAAACCCAATATCATCAATTCGGCTTATAAAATCAACGGAAAAATTTTGGAGAACGTTTCTTTCATAAAAGATTTGGGAATCATTCTTGACCAAAAGCTTACCTTTTCCGACCATATCAACTCGATGGTTTCCAAAGCAAAGAGATCACTCGGTTTATTAATCAGAACCTTCCAGACGGCCTCCGCTAGATGTAAGCTGAATTAGAAGGCCGCCGTGGCGGCTTTTAACCCTATTTCCGGCAGGGGGGGCTAATATTGCCCCCTTCAGGTTTTTCGAGAATATCTCCGAAATGGCTTGCGATAGAACTTTGAAACTTCCTGACTTTTCCTAAAACTAGTACAGGCAGGTTTTCTGAAATTTTCAAGGTTATATATTTACCAGGGGCGGAGCTATGGCTGGGTTTTTGGGGAGGTTCTATCCACAAACCAAGTATTATCATATGCGATGGGTTTTTTGTAAAAGGAAGCCGTCTCTGCTGATCCTGATACCAGTTATATGGTTTTATTATATCATTTTTTATGTGAGATGATAGTGCATTCACAATTGTCACTATTTGTATTCATCAGGGGCGGTTACAGCAGTTCAAAATGGGGGGAATGTTATCAAGAAGGACTAAACGTTAGTAAGTGAGAAGACTGCTTACAGCCGTGCCAGGGCGAATACAATTGGGTATATGAAAATTCAAAATAGTTATAACACAATTCTAGATTACCAGAGGCGTGTCCAGTCACTACACATTTTCAAAATGTATATTCCCAGCCAGTATCACCGCCGCGACTCAATATCGTTGTATATTGAAAATGTGTTTCCAATCACCCCCACCCCCCACGACGAGTCCTTGATCCGCCTATGTCACCCCCTTTCCCAGAGCTGCCATGGGAGGGTAAAAATTATCAGAAATTAAATTTCAACTAGTCGAGGGACTAATATACTCATGCATACCATTCGCATATTGTTGGTATGTATTTTACCCCACTGTTTTACCTTACTGCATCCGCCCCTGATGAGTTTTTCACTTTTTTCTCATTTATTTATGTGTCAAAGATGCCAAGCAGTATATGACGGCTTCTAATCCGCGTAACAAAAACTTTTTAGGTTGTATATATTTCCCCTCATAGTCCTGGTCCTGGAACTGCCATTGAATTTCGAATTTTTGCGTAACTCGAGTATATGAAAATTTTGGGTCAATTATTTGTAAATCTGAACTAGTTTTGTGAAAATCGTACAACAGAGACAAGGGTTATGGAAAATCTAAAAAATACACAAAAATTGTATATTTTGCGCGACTTTCTCCTAAAAAATCAAAATTTTGAATTTTCTTTTTTCAAAATAAAGTTTAGCAGCAGAGGAATCTATGGCACGTTGAATTTTCAAAATCGGCCGGTTAGATTACGAGATCTTAGGGGGGGCCGATATTGCCCCCCCTTGCCGGAAATAGGGGTAGCCGGGAGCCTGACGGAAATAGGGTTAATGCTATTTTCCGGTCAGTTTTAGAGTATTGTTCATTCGTTGGGGCTGGAGCCGCAAAATACCATCTGGACCGTGTAGAAAAAAATCCAGCACAAGTTTTTGCTGTGGCTTGCGAACCATGTTGACCCACCCAGCCCACCATTAGATTACGAGGAATTGACGAGGTTTTGTGATGTTCGTACTTTACTGGCAAGGCGTGTACAACATGACATCTTATTCACAAGCAAGGTTTTTCAAGGTCTCATCGCATCATCTCATCTTTTGGAATGTTTCTCGCTTCATGTACCATTAGGGTCGTTAAAAAAACTCTTTTTACTCTTCAGACTCAAACCCACTTTTTGACCATTATATATTCAATTCTGATTTCAATGAGCCATATTCCAAGCATCTACGACAACAGGAAAGATCGCCTCAAAACGGTTAAAGATTTCATGTTTCCAGCGCGATTGGCCTCCCGGCGTTGCAGTCTCCCCTTGTTAAATTGGCATGAAAGGGGTGCATAACCTACCAGTAAAGATAGCGTGACATGTGCGTGCGTATAAGAGCGGTAGATGGGCTTTAACATGCAGGCATTTACTCGTCAGATGTATTTGCAGCGCAATACAAGCACATGTTATTCCACAAAAGACCTGAAATTAAATTGTTCAGCACCCTAGCACTCTAAATCCTGACAAAACAGGAATGCCTTCCGGAGGCGAACCTTTGTCTGGCAACATTCGTTGGAGAACGTCGTTGGGGCAGGTGCTTCTCCCTATTCTCCTGAGAACTATTTAAGAGCTCTGATACTGCTAGAAGAAGACCCTGCTGCATATTTTTTACCCTTTTGATGGCTCACGAAATCTTTCACTAGCTTCACACCATGCTGTGGGATCGTTCACGACAGTAAGTTCTCGAATACCCTGAAACAGGGGAAGCTATAGCAGTCACCAGCTTCTCAACGGAGCCATTTCATGTTAGAATCTTTCAGATTTAGGCGCTCGAATACCAGCCAGCTTTCAGGAATGAAAAATCGGCAGAGGCTTGGTACCGAGCCGAGCTCTTCATAGCCTCTGCCGGAAACTTTAGCCTACCCAACTAAAAGGTGGATGGTTTTGCTGTTTAGGCCAGACGCTGTGTCACTGCCTTCTTACCTCCAGCATTGTGATTATTATTTGCGAGGCAGATTATAACTTTCTGGTCACAGATAACAGATGCGTTTGCACATTGACTTCAGCGCCTCTACACAATACCGGAGCATTTTTATTGGAAGACCTATCATGGAACGTTCCTGGATCATCAGGCCCGACTAGTGCTTTGGTTCTGGAAAACATGGCAGCTCTGTTTTCCTTGAGAAGATAACCACGAATTGCACAAGCTGGTTTACGTGTGGCTGTCAGGAGAGGTTGCCTCCAAAAAATGGCTGTTTAGAAGACCCGGAGCCCACCAGCGAGCCATATTCATGGGATATAGGACATTTATGGCACAAAGTGCGTGCTATTACTGAGTCAGATTCCGTTCATCCTTCCAGAAGATACTTAAAGACTGAATAGTATAATTTTTGGGGTTAAACAACGCATCAACTGTTCAGGTCATATGGCATCAGAGGCCAGAGGGAGAGAATTAACCTGGGCTAGAGCAGGGCGCCAGATTCTGCCTCTGCGTGGGCTCGAACCCACGACACCCAACACATAATTAATGCCATTGGCCGAGCCGGGCGGGAGCGCTAACCGACTGAGCCACTCAGACCCCGAAAGAGTTAGCGGCTTTCCTTGTAAGTGGTTCTAAACCATGTATTTGGGTTCCTCCGCCGCGGATGGTCAGGTTTAGAGCCTTCTATGAGCCTCAAAGCTATCCATAAAATGCAGTGTAGTGCTTTCATTAACTTAATATAGAAATCGCCCTGAATGTGCTAAAGTCAATTTTCCATCAGCTGTGGTATCTGTGCACAGAAATTTATATTCTGTCCCGCTGGTGAGAACAACCATCTTGGAGGTAAGGAGCCAGTCGCACAACAATTGGCCAAAACAGCAAACAATTCACATTTGACTAGCGTTAGCTTAAGATAGAGGAGGCCGATAGAGGCTATGAAGAGCTCGGTGAATGCTCGGTACTAATCCTCAGCCAGTTTGTCACTCGTGACAGCTGGCTATGGTATTCGAGACCCTTAATCTGAAAGATTCTAACATGAAATGGCTCCGTTGAGAAGCTGGTGACTGCTATAGCTTCTCCTGTTTCAGGGTATTCCAGAGCTTACTGTCGTCAACGGTCCCACAGAACGTGGTGTAAAGCTGGTGGAAGATTTCGTAAGCCATCCAAAGGGTAAAAAATACGCAGCAGGGTCTTCTTCTGGCAGTATCAGAGCTCTTAAACAGTTCGCAGGAGAATAGGGAGAAGCACCTGCCCCAACGACCCTCTCCAACGAATGTTGCCAGAGAAAGGTTCGCCTCCGGAAGGCATTCCTGTGCTGTCCGGATTTAGAGTACTAGGGTGCTGAACAATTTAATTTCAGGTATTTTGTGGAATAACATGTATTTGTATTGCGCTGCAAATACAGCTGACAAGTAAATGCCTGCATGTTAAATCTCATCTACCGCTCTTATACGCACGCACATGCCACGCTGTCTTTACTGGTAGGTTATGCACCTTTTCATCACAATTCAACAGGGGGAGACTGCAACGCCGGGCGGCCAATCGCGCCTAAAACATGAAATATTTAACCGTTTTGAGGTGATGTTTCCCGTTGTCGTAGATGCTTGAAATGTGGCTCATTGAAATCAAAATTGAATATATGATGGGAAAAAATGGGTTCGAGTATGAAAAGTAAAAAAATGTTTTTTTAACCGACCCTAATGTACCATCTATAACTTTCAGGAATGCTAATGCAACTTTCTTAGATGTGCCTTTTGGTCGAGTGAACACGGTACAATCTTGTGTGTTTGTGCGGGCTCCTCGTGTTGTAAATAATTGTTTAGCTTTCTCACCAACTTGCGATATTTTTAGGGATCCTATTGGACGACTTAAGAAGTGTATCACCTCTTTTACGACACCTAAAGCAGCTATTATAGGTCAGTGACCAGGTCGATTGTCTGCGCTTGTTGTGTTTTGGAATGTTTTTTTAGCGCGTTTTAGGAGCAGACTGTTAGTAATTATGCGTTTTATCCTCCATTGACTTCACCTATAATTGGGTATGTGCCTGTTGGTGATTAATACATACACAGATACAGAACCGACGGGTACCATGCACACTACGAAAGTATGAGCTCCGTCTCAGCAAGCATGAGTTTGCGCTCAATTCATACTTTGTCGAAGAAGCGAATCGCTATGTGAGCAGGTAAGAGAGCTCGCGGTTACGCGCTACCTCGCAGCGTTTCCACCCCTCTCGCGTCGCGAACCGGAGGCGCGCTGCCGGGGCCAGCGCCTCCCCTCCGCGCTCGACCGCGCCTCGGGCGTTTGGGCGGGGGACGGACCCGACCTTTTGTATGGCCGCATTCCATTAGCGTTAGCCAAGGCCCGTGTTAGCAAGGGAGTCAGTGGCAAGTAGAAACTGGTCGAGGTGGAACTGTGGTGAGGAGCCCGTGAATTGGAAAATATGTTCTGCCGGTTGCATAGCTAAAACCTGTCCGAGGCCGAAATTGGATTATTGACAGTGTAAGGTAGGACTTAAGACAACATATAGTGCAGACATGACATGAGAAGTTGCCACCCTCGTCAAACATCGAGCTCTTCTGGTGCACGGCACCTCCGGTGTGAGTGAGTACCTATTCGAGTGGCATTCAAATAACCCATCCAGTGTTCCTTGATTTGACTGGTTGATCTTATTACAGAATTTGTGTTTGCTTGCAGTGGATTTGAACAGTGCTAAATGTGCATTTGAAAACTATGCATTGTGTTTATAAGCCGTCGTAACCCCCCCTCCCCTCCTTATCCCTCTATAACTACAAATGGGGCCAAACCTTAACACACCATTCGAAAGTATCCCAGGGGTGTAATAATCGCTCTTCTCTCTCTCTCTCTCTCTCTCTCTCTCTCTCTCTCTCTCTCTCCGAGCACTCCAATCCTAATTTGAGCACCCCAATCCTGTTTTGAGCACCCCCAATATACGTGTCACCCCCCGGCTGAGCATTGCTGCCTTGATTCATGCCGCCCCTTTTACAACGGTGGCGCTGATTCATGCCGCCCCCGGAGCATTTCACCTTCTTTCACGTCACCTTTACAGCATTTTCACGTCACCTTTGACACTGATTCTTACCGCCTATAGCACATAGCTATTGTCTCCCGGCTCATCACTGCCGCCCTCAAATTATGAACATGGGTGGAAATCCCGGGGGGTTGGGGGGTTCAGGACCCCCTGGATTTTGGGTTTCCCATTGGCTTTGTATAGGGCTTGCATTGCCGTCCCAGCGCTAACCCACCCAGGACCCCCCCTGGATCGAGAAGAGATCCCCAGCCATGCTTATGACCTTTGTTTTGTTTCCTGTCCCCGGGGCCAATCACCGTCGCGCCCAGCTTATCACCTCCACCCTATGGTTTGTGCCGTCCCTAGTCTGTAACTATCGTCCCCCGGCTCATCACTGCCGTCCTCGACTTATTACTCTGTCCTGATTCGTGTTGCCCCTGACTCATCACTTCCGCCTTGATTCTTGCCACCCCTGTGTGTTAGGGAAAAAAGGGTGTTCGCGCACAAATACAGGACATGTACAGGTACGATGAAGTTGTGATATTCATTCATGTTTACAGAAAAAACACACGTTACTTGTAAAGCTCTCGGTGAGTTTTCCCATAGTTTTTGGGTTCCGTTTCACTCTCCATGCACTCTGCCATTCCGAAGGTAAAATTTAACCCCCAGAAAACTGATATGCTTCAATCGTGGTTGAATTTGCAACTCGAACTGGATTCATTTAAGACCTTTATGCAGCTTTAGGATCACGCCTAAAAAGAAAACAGGCTTGGCAAAGCTGTAGAATAGCTGCCCACCATGAAATTAAAATGTTCTCTGTGCGGTAAAAGGCCCAAAAAATGATTCATAGCAGATTTGGCGCAACGAAGAGTGCCGCTCCCGCAGCTCTGCCATCCCTATGGGTTGCCGCCTCCCACGGGCTGAGCACCCCTAAATATATTGGAAAATTACAGTCCTGAGAGTTACTGCTTCTGTCAGGCGCCACCATGCTGGAACGAATACTAAAGCACAGTCATATCACACACACTCAGGGTTTTCCTGATCCACTTGGTAGTGCATGTATGTACGTGTCAAATTTAATACGGTGTTTCGTAACTTTGCGAAAAATCAGAAAAATTCCACACTTCATTTCACTGAATACCCGCCCCGGTGGGCCTCCTAGCCACCTTCGCCCTGGTGGGGGGTTCAAACATGCCCCTCGAACTAGGCTCATATGCGGAATAGCGAAAAAACGCGACGCTGTTGGGTAGCTCATACAAATTAATGAAGAAACTACATCGGTCACTTTTTGGCTCAGGTCAATATTGAGGCTATGACATGTGAAAGGAGGTGGAATTTTGAGCCGAGTTTTTCGGCTCTAGCGTCTGACAGAGTTGAGCTGGAACCATTTTTAGGCACCATTCGCTTCCTCGTGTCATGGAGAATCGAATGATGTACAATATGACTCTGCTAGGACAAAACACATAAATGACGCGACAGCACGTCAGGCCAAGGTTAATTTCCATTTTAACATAGTCAATATGCCTATTAATCGACTCGCAATAGCAATCCAAATGCAATGGTATCAAAATATAAGCTGTATCATCATTTCCTGCAAATTTATTGACCCAAGCCTGAAAACTGCTTAAATAGCTCCAGGTGATCCCTCAGAGGTTACAAGTCCAAAATTGCAGCATGAACCTAGAAAGGGGCCCAGGATACTACGATTTGGAGAATGCGAAGGTATTCTCAGCTGTATCTACACAAATACAGCCATTTCAAGTTTTCCCACGTATTTCCAATGGAGATATCATGATCCGTACCTGACCCTAAGTCATCGATATGAAAATTCCCGGAGTATATGTTGTAGAACTCGGTGGGCCTATTATGTGGTAAAAGTATCAATTCGATATATTCACCCATTTCTTACTTATGCCACCTTAAACAAATTTTGGAGTTGAGGTCACTTGACCTGCACTGGTGACCTGACCTGAGCTGATCCAACCTTACAATTTTTGGGAAAGTTGCGGCATTGATCAAGGATAAGGTGCGCCAAGTACGGTGGCGCTTCGCACCGCCGTTTATTTCGTCCCGCCGGAGAAACCCAAGGGGATGTTTAAGCACCCCCACGGGGGGCGATGGTTAAGGCCAATGATTGCAATTCCCATAGTATGTATGTAAAGTCATTTGAACTGATAATTATGAATTAAAACAACGTATTATTCTAGTTTACTGAAAATTAACCCCACTAAAGCGGTTGTATAGGGATGCCTTAAATAAAAAAGTTGTGTTGTTTTACCACAGTTGCTCTCATGCAGTTTCCGGTGGACATGGCAGCCCTAAACCGAGTGCTAACAGTATGATTGTCGGGAAATTGTGAACGAGATGGTGGTAGGGCTGAGCGCCTGGGGTGCGGAAGTACGCTTATTTTGAGGTGTTCATTTTTACATACGCAAACAAAGGTAAACATCCATAATCCATAATATTTATTTCATGGTTCAGAAAAAATACACAAAGGCTGCTACGAGGAACGCAAAAGCGCCGAAGCGCTTAAATCTAGGCGTCCCACGCAAACACAATCATGGTGCCATCTCAGCGCCGCCAGAGGCCACCGCACCGTCGCGACACTCGCCATCGAAAGTACGGCTCACTACACCACATCGAGCACTGGCTATAAAATGATTAATTGAATGTCTATGGTAAAATAACGAACCTCTTTGTGCCATGAACAAATTGAAAAACTGCGTGAGCTACTGCCCTGTCCTCGCCTGGAGGGAGATTTCTACCATGGATTAATATGTCAATTTTGTTTTTACGATGCATGTTTCTGAAAGAATAATTTAATATCGTAGATATGCTCTTTTCTATAAGAGTTCTTTGAGGATCAAAACGGGGACATTACAGAAAATAATGTTCTGTATTTTCATTTTGATATCCGCACAAGCAGGAGGGGGAGTCCGAATTTTGAATTTGGTAGGCGTGAGCATTTAGTTTCGAAATCCCAAGTCTTAATTGTGTTAAGCAAGAGTCCTGAATTTTGGATCCTAATGAATAGTATAACGGTGGTTGGTTAACTTTGAAGTGATCTCTTAGGTGTTTCAAGAAGACCCTAGGAGAGTTGATTTCTTTCATTCGATTCGGGAGCTTGTTAAATGATTTGATTGCGCTTGGTAGGAATGAGTGGCTAAAGTTTACCGTTCGAAAAGGAATCTCCGTTCTTTGGCGCGATGTACGTAATATTCTGTTTACTGTGTTGTCCCTAGTGTTTGGTAATATTGCGCTTACGTAAGTGGGAGTGTTGTCTGAGTAAAGTTGATGAAAAATTTAATTTAATTTCATTTCATTTCATTTATTCAGGCTTATCATCAACAGGTATGTGGGAACCCAATTACAGCTGAAGTCAAGCAATAAAACAGCACACCAATGAATATTTACAATGCAACCGTGTAACAATGTAATGCAACCTATTCCTGCAACAGTAATATAAAACACTCGATATAAAATATACACGAAGCTATGAATATGAAGCAAATGAAAATACATCAGAAACACTGCAATACATTAAGACATGAAAAACGGCATAAAATAAGATAAGAAGCCTAAAATGGATGAGCTTTAACATATTTCCTCACCCTGGCTCTAAAACTACTAAAGGTCGAAGCGTAGGGGTCTGCCTCGGGACAGCGTCCAAGATGGCCATTAAAAGCAATCGCTGCCCTGCGAAATAAGCCTCTTTTGACGGTCTCCACACGAGGCAGGGAAACATGTAAAAGGTGGCTTTGCATCCCCCTGGTTCGCCGCTGAGGTACATGGAGTGGGAAGCTCCCGAGCAGACAGGCGGAGTCCACCTTCCCGGTTATGATTTTGAGTACGAAGCAAATGTCGTACTGGAGTCTCCTCTGGGACAGACTGCTAATTTTGAAGAGCTTTAAGAGATCATGGTATGACAAGGACTGAGATGGTCGAGATGTGTGAATGTTGGATGCGAGCCAAATCAAAAATTTATGTTGAACCCTGTCTAATCTGTCCAAATGGCATCTTGCAGCTCCGCCCCAGATGACACATCCATATTCCAGAATTGATCGAACATTGCCAAAATATGCAGCCAAAATTGGTCCTTCCTTAAGTCTTCCACCACCTCGGCCAGTCTGAAGAGAGCGCATTAACAGACCCAACATCTTGTTTGCCTTGCTGACGATGATGTTTATATGCTCTGAAAAGTTCAATTTGGAATCTAACCAAATGCCGAGGTCGCGAACTTTGTCCATGTGCTCCAGAGGTGTGTTTCGAATTTTGTAGACTGCCGGGATGGGGTTCCTTTTTAAAGTGATTCTAAACGAATGACATTTTGAGGGATTCAGATTTAGCTTCCAGGATTCGGACCACTTAGCCAATCTATCTAGATCAGCCTGGAGCAGTTCTGAGTCTTCAGGAGTATGAATTTGGTGGTAAAGCTTCACATCGTCAGCAAATAGCAAAGAATTTGTTTGAATTTCGTTTGGCAGATCATTAATGAACTAGGCAAAGAGCAAAGGAGATATTTGACTGCCTTCCGGTGTTCCAGAGCGTACATCCGTCCAATGAGAGCACTTTCCGTTTACGACAACCCGTTGTTTTCTCGAGCAAAGGAATGATTTAAGCCAGGACAGCGCTTTTCCAGACACGTTATAAGATTTTTGAAGCTTATAGAGTAAGAGTTTATGATTCACGCTCTGAAAGGCCGCAGAGTAGTCAGTGTAGATTATGTCAGTTTGATGGCCGGAAGAGATAGAGTCCCACGCCGTTTTTAGAAGAGTTGCCAAATTAGAGTCACATGAGCGGCGCGGGACAAATCCGTGCTGATATTCAGACAGGACTGGTTGAACATGAGTGAGAAGGATCTGATATACGCCTCTCTCCAAAATTTTGCCGAATAGCGGAAGCAGAGAGACACTTCGGTAATTTTGAGGTGATTTCCTATATCCTTTTTTGAAAATCGGGACAATGTTGGCCTCCGCCCATCTGCTCGGGAATATCCCCTCTTCTATTGATTTCCTAAATAGGATGCAGAGAGGGAGCACCAGCTCGTTACGCAATTCCTTGACGACTCTAGCACTGATATCGTCAGGCCCGCAGGCCTTGTGCACCTGCAAATCATCCAAGACAGCTCGAACTGTTCCCTCTGATATTTCAAATCTGTCCAGAGACGGCAAGTTATACTCTGTGACAGTGGGGTAATCAGCAACATCAGGTGGGGTAAATTTTCTCGCGAAGGTATCGTTAAGCAGGTTGGCTTTTTGAATGTCATCATAGATTTCGTGTGTTCCATCTAACAGTGATGCAATTCGTCCCTTATTCCCCCTGATGCACTGTAGGTACGACCAAAAACGTTTTGGATTTGTTTTAAAGTCTCCGATCATGCCCTGCAAATGCTTAAAATATTTGTGAGATGACATAGTTTTGAATGATCGCCGCGTTTCCTAAAAATTTCGGATGGTCTGGTCATTCCTATTACGCTTCATACACTTGAAAGCTCTTTCTTTCTCTCGCAGTGCACGCCTAACCTCAGCGTCAAACCAGGGGGGACATCGCCGGCGCAACGTGACAGTTGGCACATGATCGCGAATGGCGGCTCTCAGCACATCATAAAACCTATCCACCGCCCCCTCAGCATTGAGGTTTAACAAAGCCTCCCAAGGTACAAGCTGTAGACTGCGCCTCATGCCGTCAAAATCTGCTCTTTTATAGTTAAGCGCCGTTGACCTATTCACAAGGGGTGTTTGAGGTGCAACAACCCTAATCTCACTGATAATTTCGGAATAGTCAGAGGGAAAAATACCACTTCTCACACAGGACTTCACGTGAGCACACTTAGAAAGCACTAAATCGAGAAAGTTGTTATTCCTTGTGGGTTCTGTAACACTTTGGCAGAGACCAGCAATATCACATTTCTCTATCAGTAAGATAGCACGTTCCGACATTCGTTGATAAACAGGTGTGGACGAAAACGGCCCTGTCTCTACACTTCTGTACCACTTAACATCTGGTGTATTAAAATCCCCAAAACACACAAAAGGTCTTCGCGGATATCGGGCTGCAATGACAGTCATCACCTCAAGAGAGTTCCTAAACAGATGTGAATCATCTGGGGCACAATAAAGTTGATGAAAAATTTAATTTTATGCAATTATCTTCTAGATTTCAAAGAATTCAAGCCCAAATCCTGCATCAGCTTCCCGGTAGGCGTTCTGGAGGGAGTGGATGTTATTAGTCGTGCTGATCTGTTTTGTAGTCTCTCGAGTCTCTGGCTGTCATGTAAAGTCAATAGTCCGTCATAAATAATGTCTGCGTAGTCAAAGTAGGGCATTACGTAGGTAAGGTAAATCTGTTGTAGGGTTGACTGGGACAAGTAGGGGGCAACTGGGTACAGTGGGCCAAGCGTCATATTGACTTTTTTTAACTATATCGTTAACATGTTCATGGAATCTCAAATCATTGGAAAATGTCATTCCCAGATGCTTGTTTTTAGCGGCGACCGGAATGACTAGACTGTCAAAAAATAGTTTGGAATGTTTTTTTTGTCTCCGGTAGGAAAATGTTTGTTGTATTGTTTTTGAGCCGTTAAACGTGATAAGTCAATCCTGACCGTATTGTTGAATTATATTTAGGTCGTTTTGGAGAGATTCTTGCCTAATGTGAAGATTTTCCATGTTGTGGCTGCCAAAAAGACAGGTGTCGTCTGCAAAAAACATCATTTCATTGTTTGTTTTTCCTGATAAGCCATTTAAGTATAATAACGCGAGCAGGGGGCCCAGCACAGAACCCTGTGGACATCCGCCGTTTAAAGATGACAGTGAGGATTTAGAATCATTAATGAATACACACTGTTTTCGATCAGTCAGATAGGAACGTAACCATGGTAAAAGATCAGTCAGTCCAAATTCTCGTTCACACTTGAATAATAGTCCCTTGTGCCAAATTTTCTCAAAATAGCGTGATATGTCTAAATACAGTATTGTTTGGTCTTGTCCTTTGTCCAACGTGTCGTACCAGGTGTGAGTGAGGTAAAATAGTTAAAGGTGTGTGCTGTGTCCTGGTCTGTACCCGCTTTGTCTTTCCGTCAACAGGTCATGCTGTGTTAAATGGCCGTAGATTTTCTTGAAAATTATTTTTTCAAAAACTTTCGATAAAGAGCAAAGCAAAATAATTGGTCTATAATTGGCTGCATCGGCTAAACATGCTAAAACCCTGTTGTGGGAATTTTTGGTATTGAATGCGTTTCAAATGGAAATTTCACCAGCATGTTTACTGTCCAAGTGCATGTGAAAATGATTAAATTGTATGTATTTGTAGTCCTTTCCCGCAATGATAACTATTTTTTGAAAATTATTTCATAGAATTTCAAACTATATAATGAGTTGACTTATTTAGCTTAACTGACAGTTTCGGTTATAAACCATGATCACAGTGAGGTGTAACGAGTAATCATACGACATGCAGTGGCCGATTTTGTATTTTAATTCTCATTCGTTTCGATACAGCGTGTATCGGTCGACATGTCTTTGGCTGAATTCAGCATTCCCCAGTATGATTGATGAGTGTTAATCTCGGGTTTTTCATCCCATATTTCCAAGGAATCGGATAATTTCTCCCGGATGTCATTAATTGTATTTCTTGATGCTGGTGTTTTCTGGTTTGGGATGAGTGTTGTGGTGCTGTGTTTTCCAATATTTGCCGCAGGCGGTCTTTTCTTTCTCATATCTTGCGTCGGCAAGGTGCTCATTCCTCATTACACCGATTGAGACCGCCTGCGGCAAATATTGGAACATACACCACCACAACACTCATCCCAAACCAGAAAACACCAGCATCAAGAAATACAATTAATGGCATATGTTGTCAGCGGTACAATGCTTGCAGAACCAGTCATTGATGACTCCCGAAGAGTGACATAGTCCCGTCATACCCGCCTTGCAGGAAGTGCAAGCGCGCCGGCCAGCAGAGCATGTGGGTGGTTTGAGTGCAGAACGAACCAGCTTTTGCTTGACGGTATTCGGATTCGTCCAGGCAGCCCGTACACCCAGGCCGCTCTTCTTCAGGTTACTGTTGATGGTGTACGTCTGTCAGCCATATATGAAAGGCAGTTGTATTCTTTTAAAGCTTGTTTTTTCACGATGTGCTCCTGGCCATGGTGCTGCTGTTGTTGGGGTTCGGTTCCTTGGTCTAAAAGACGACAAGTACAGCACTAACCTTCATACAAAACCGACGTCATCAGGAGTCCCTTTTCACTTTACTTCAGCCCAGCTGATGCAAACAAAAAAGGCAGTGCTGACCTGACAGTTCCAACGTGCGACCCGCCTTTCAAGTGACGACAAAGCAAAAACACGCAGCATTCAAAGACTAACCACGATCTTCAAAAGTAATGGATACCAATATTCGATGATAACAGAGCTATTAGCAGCTCTGCTATCAACCGCAACCAGACAACAGCAAGATCAAGGCCAAGAAAACATCATGAAAAAACAGCGTAAGAAGAATACGACTGCTTTTCATAGATGACAGCCTGACGCACACCATCAACAGCATCCTGAAGAATGGCTGCCTGGACGAATCCAAATACTGTCAAGCGAAAGCTAGTTTGTTCTGCACTCAAACCAGCCAAATGCCCTGCTGGCCGGCGCGATTCCAATTTCTGCAAGGCGGGTCAGACAGGACTATGTCACTCTTCCGGAGTCATCTATAAAATGTGCTCCAACCTTTGTACTGCTGACAACCTAAACGTGGGAGAGGCGGGGAGAGAGCTCAGAATTCGGTATTATGAGCACCTTGCCGACGCAAGATATGAGAGTTAAGAGACCGCCTGGGGCAAACATTGAAAGTACACCACCACAACACTAATCCCAAGCCAAAAAACGTCGGCATGAAGATCCTGAGAAATCAAATACATGACGTCCGGAAGTGAAAGATCTACGAGTCCTTGGAAATACGGGATAAAAAATCGGGATTAACATTCAACAATAATCCCGGTGAATGCTGAATTGAAACAAGGACATGCCGACCGCAAGACGCTCTGTAAGGAAACGAATGACACGAGAACTAGCAAAAACAAAAATCGTATTCTGTATGTCGTGTGATTACTCGTTGTTGCATGCCACTGTGATAATGGTTTATCAACGAAACTGTCAGGTCAAGTAAATAAGTGGACTCATTCAATGATTTGTAATTCTAGAAATGATCAAAAATATTTACCATTGAGACAAAGAGCCGTAAGTAGGTACAAACAATTTAAAATCAATGTCGCAACTGCAGGAATCCTTCCGCCATATTTCCACTTTAGTATTTCCTATTGTAGCTATTCACGTTGCCTGCATATTTCTATCAAGTTGTGAGGTACAGAGAGAAAATAAAAATAGGTTGAATATGTGCAGACCTGTTATATCTAAAATATTATAATGATATTCTGATGGGAGCAGTAATTGCGATTAAAAAGATATGATGCTCATGCTTAGACAGTCAATAAATTTTAATTTTAGCTGCTGCTTTAGGACACGTGCAGCTATTAAAAATACATTTTGGCGCTTCAGTACCCCGTGAAGAGTTCTAACACATACCTATAGATACGTATCAAAATACCTTATGACCGCAGGAGCTTGTGGACCTTCATGACAAGACTGTTTAAAACAGTGGAGGAGGTAGCCGGAACACGTCAAGAGAATCTCCGCCTCTCCAAGCATCGCCATCAACAGGATAGCACGCAACGCAAAAGGCAGGCCATCTGTTCCCCGTGAGCAACGACCGGGTGTTGCAGGATTCATGGTTTCCGGCAAGCACTATGAAGGAGTTCCGCCTGCCTGGTGAGCGCCTCTCCACCGACGGCACCTTCATGTCATCATTGGTAAGTGTGTGAAAACATTTCGAGCTGCGATCCTAATGGTTAGTCTGTTTAATGGTCGGGTTTTATCCGCAGTTAGTATTTTTCTCTTGTTCGATTTTTCATTGTTTTATCAGATTCCTTTGTTTTTGTTGGTTGTGCCTGCATAGCTACTCTGCAGAGTGTTTCAGAATGAATGTTCTTAAGTGATACACTGGAAAAAATGAACACAAGGAGGATGTGTTTTCCGTTGAGCAGTTTTATGAAGTAGATACTCAACACAGGTTTGAGTTGTAAATTTAATGGAACTACAACACGGCTGTGCTCTTCAAGAATGGTACCAAATTAAAATACCGGTCAGATGTGTGAAGTCTTAACCAACATACCAATATGGTGTCAGATATCTGAATTCTGCTTGTTGATGGTGCACATGTATATTTTGAAAATTGGACAAGCTTGCTTAGCCATTGGTATTGAACTTAAGTTTGAAAGTAAATATCACCTGGTAAAATGGTAATGACAACTTTTCTTACTCTAAAGCTGACACAAAATTGTCGTTTTATCTTCTGACATCTTCACAGGAAACAAGTGTGAGACGGAAATACTGACACACGCGGGGAGTTTAAACGTGTTGCATTGACACTCCTACGTGCTTCTTTCCAAAGTTTAATGCTAGGATATGTGTAAGAGATGTGTGCTACACAACATGAATGTTCACCAAATAATGCGTAAGTAAAGTAAAGTAAAGTGCAGCAAGATATTTTGAATTTTTTTCGACTATGTCACACATTTATCGTTACCATCGTTACCACATCGTAACATCGTTACCATTATTGTCTCGCATTACCGTCTCTGGCTATCAGTGTCACCCCCGGCTCATCACTGTCACTGCCGGTTTATCACTTTTACGTTGATTCGGGCCGCTCCTGGCTCAGGACTACCGCACCTGTCTTGAAGTTTAAAGTTTTATTCGAAAGAGGTCCACATACATGACAGGGTTTTTCACTCATCTATGAATATTGCAGGAGACACATTGACTTTGAAACGTTGCATTTGGTGAGCCCAATTTTTTATTGAGTTTAAATTTGTTTTAACAAAATGCACAGATACAGGGTGAGGTAGCAAGGGGCGTGCCCCAGAGGCATTAAAAAACCATGTCTTAACCCTCGCCCCACCGGGGGCCATCGATGGCCCCCTAAGGTTTTTTCGAGATAGCAGAAAAACGACGAAACGCAGCACCGCGTTTGAGGGCTCTATCTCTCACTGCATCATTTTCCCACCATTCCTTAAAATGTTTTATCCGGGTCACTAAAGGTCAGGTCACCAGGCGAGGTCAACCAAGGTCACCTTACTTCAACTTTGAAGCTCTATAAAAGCTACATTTCTGAGTCGATCAATTTGAAACTTGCTACACTTCATGACCCTTCCAGGGTCTACAAAGTGTGTATCTGGGATTTTTCGATTTGGTGACCTGAGGTCAGGTCACGAGGCGACCTCTCCCATTGGAAAAGCATGGGGAAAAGCTGTCTTATGATCTAAAAGCCACAAAAATAATTGCAGATACTCAGACTGCTCAGAACAGCGTTTTCGGACACCCTTTCACGGATCCCATGCGTCATATTTGCTCTTTGACTTTTCCAAGGTCATCCAAGGTCACCAGGGGTCAAAAACAGTATTTTGACAATAACTTTTGGCCTAATTAAGCTAGAGCGCTGAAACAAACACCATCGTGTTTTTCTTGTCACTGGCTTTCATTTGATATACGGAAAGGTCACTTTCTGACCTTTCGTGACCTCAGGTCACATTAGGTCACGAGGTGACCTCTGGAGGTCAAACCACTGGCGGGAGGTCTTTACATTCCGCATAGCGGAAAAAGGACTGCCAATTTCCTATAAAATGTACTTAACCAGATCTCAATAGATCTAATGGCATTGGAGTTATGCCCAGTTTTCTTAAGCATTGCATATTTGAGTGAAAATATCCTATCGTGACCTTTCTTGACCTCTGGAGGTCAAACCATTGACCTGAGCGTTTAAACATGTCAAGAAATTTCTTACTGAATTCACGCGAGCTTTCTAATGCACTTTGCAGTTTTGCGCTAACCCCTATATTTTCGGAGTTAGAGGGGGGAATCGATGGCCCCCGTGGGGCGAAGGTGGCGCCTGACCCCCGGTGGGGCGCAGGTTTCGTATTTTTTCAAGAATCTTTGAAATGATTGTTCGGGATCCACTCATGGCCTCCCAGTGAACGGATGCCGCATACATAATGCTAATATTTTTAACAATTAATTATCTTTAAGCTATTTATTGGTTCTCATATACGGGGATCAAAACCTCCTTTCTTGCTATTCCCGGCTGGGATTTGAAACTGGGTTAGTGGCGTGAGAGCCGAGTGCCCTACAGCGCCTCTGCGTCCATACACTGAGCTGATTTTTGTTTTGTTCCGTCAACCCGATGCTCTAAATTTAATCAAAATTATGCTAACAAATTTTCGCTCGTACATTCGTAAAACAGTCCATTTTTTCACAGGATCTGTAAAACAGAAGCCCGGCCTCACGAGCACCGAGGGAGTTGTCGACAAGGTGGTAACCGTCTGGCTCACTAACTACCGCGACCAAGACGGTTAGCGCAACAACCGCAGCCACGGTGGAAGCAGCGACGACGGCGGCCGGCGCCAAAGAATCGACGGTGGCGCCACCAGTGACCGGGATCGGAGTACTGACGGTGGCGCCACCAGTGATCGCAGTGGTAGCTTCGATGGTAATGCCACCAGCGACCAAAGTGGCAGCATCGATAGTGACGCCATCAGCGGTTACAGTCGGGCTATTGCCTGCTCTGTATCTCAATCCAGTGAGGAGAACACGTATAATTGTGGAGATGCAGAATACCGGATTGCTGGGAGGTCAGGACCCCTGAAGTTTTGGTCTTACACTTACTTTTTATTTGAATTGCATCGCAGTGCCAGTGTTAACCCATCCAGAACCCCCTGAATCAAGAAGGGATTTTCAGCTTTGCCTCCATAAACTATGCAGCGTAAATTTTGTGTTTTTATCCCCCCTCTTCCCAGGCTCTTTGTCACCCATCGGTCATATGTTAAGCTTGATAACATTGTGTGTGGATCCCACCGTCCTTTGTGTCACTTAATTTATAGATAGCCCTTTTATCCTTCATCCAAGAGGAATTTTGATACTTTCATGCAGCACCGGTTGTTCTCTGTTTTGAGCTATCCATGTTTTATTGTGTAATAGTTTTACTTGTTGGCATCTTTGTGCATGTTTGCTTAGAACGTTGATGTTTGGAAGTGCCTAGGAGGTAAAAGTACAGAAAGCTCTGAAATAAATGCTTAGCAGTATTTTTACTGTTTTAGTTGCTATAAGTGAGGGTAAAAATAACAAAATGGAAAAAAGTTTGAATTTTGTCGCGTATATCCCTTTAACGACTTGCCACTGAATGTAATGAGCTGGAACGTTCACAAAATGTGTGCAGGGCAAAACCACTGATCCATGAGTTGTACATGATCTAAATATTGGTCAAATGTAGTTAGGGTGCATTTAGCTTTTGTCGTGAAACTCTGATTTAAGGTGTTCATGCGACAGGTTTGCCTTTTTGGTGCATCTAAGTATGGGGCTTCATAATGGGAGAGGAATCATGACGGAATTCATATGGGAAGCATATGGGATGCATACGTAGAAACCCACATCAGCACCACCCGGAAACCAAATGACATGCATATGTACGGATCTACATCGATACCACATGGAAACCATATCGCCAGCATTTGGGAGGAGGGGTTCACACAGATACCACCTAGAAACCATATGGAAAGTATCCGTATTGGCCCGCACCGGCACCACATAGAAACCATATACTCTCTACCGCTGTGAACCCACCTGCATACCATCAGGAGCCCATTTCATTCCCATCTTCCATGGCCCTTATGGAACCCATCTGGAACCCGCGGCCACTTCCATATGATCCCCACATGGTCGAACCATGTAGGGCCCACATAGAACAAGTGGGCAGCCCACCTGCACTACGCATATTTCCCACATGGGCATGTTTGCTGGGCCCATGTCTCATCTTAAGTAAACGCGCATCTATGTAAAATCCTATGTTATCTTTCCCAGTCACGCAACCAACAACTCTCTCTCTCTCTCTCTCTCTCTCTCTCTCTCTCTCTCCCCCCCGCACATTCATTCTCGCTCTGTCTGCACCACTCAGCTTACTTCGACCTTCCTTCCCTCTTCTAATTAAATGCTTCCGGCAGCTGCTCTGAATCTCCCGCGGGCGGGAGCGGTTCAGCGGCGTGTCCTTGACGCGACTGCCGCGTCCTCTCCTGCTCCAATGCTGCGCGTTGGCCGCTGCAGGGGCCGTGTCAGGCTGCGGTGGTGCTGCGGGCTGCGCCAGCCGTGCGTGGCCCTCTCCGACTAGCGGCACCGGATGGTGCGGAGTCGCGGGGTGGCACTGTGGTGGCCGCTGGGCGGCGCTGTGGTGGCCGATTGGCGGCGCTGTGGTGGCCGCTGGGCGGCGCTGATGCTCCGATGCTGCTAGAGTTGTGAGCTGTTTGATGTTGCCCGGGCATTGACCTTGATATGTCGTTCACCACCAACCCCTGAATTTATTTTATTTTATTTTTATTTTTTATTTTTTCCCTGATCCCGTCTTTTTTCTTTTTTTATGAGCACTTCCCCATGTAGGGTGCTTTCTCGGTGCCACCCTCCTGGAAGCGTGACTGGAGTTGTTTCCCCGCGCCCGATGTGGTGTTTCCAGCTTGTGTTCTACCCCTCGCCCGTTTTTAATCTCCACGGTCGCTTTTTGTATCATCGTTTTTACCTTTTGCCTGTTTTTAATCTTCACGTTCCCGTTGTGTGTCATTTTTGCTTGTTCTGTGAATACATGTATGGACGTATAATTTTAAAATTTGATTTGTTCCAAATCATTGGAAGCCGTTTTAACGCGAATCAAAGAAGACATTTTTTGCTACTAGCTTTGCTTACTAACAGACCTATGCTTGGCCTCCATATTTGGAAATCTATACATAGACATTAGTTTGTGTGTGTGTTGGATGGGTGTTTGTTGGGAAGGAAGGAAAGAAGGAAGGGGGTTGGAGAACTACCTAGGTATGTAAAACATTAATTGTCAGTTCCTTCATCCAGTGCATCAACTCACATAATTCTTCAAAAACAGCCAAAAACAGTCCTGTAGTCACATGGCAACTGTAAAAGTGATGTCAAATTGCTCCTGTGCCTTGGTGATTTGATCTTAAGGCTCTTGAAGGTATTTGTGCTGACCTTTCCTGATAAAACCTAGGTAAGCTTATTGATTGAATGTTTATGGATGGACTGAAGGGAGGTGTGATACAGCTTGAATTTTGATTGATGTATAATTTTTAGGCACCTTTTAAGGGTTTAACATGCAAATGTTTCCTCAGAGAGCATTGTCAGATAATTGTGGCCATTTTTCATGATATTAGGTAAGGATTTCCTGAAGCTATTGTTCATACTTTATGTTGATTTGTTTATGTAATGATGATATAAATTTGCTTAATATGTTTGGCTCTTAATCCACAAGAATTAGTATGTTTAAAAACCAATAAGTGGGAAAAAGGATGCCGGGACCAGGCCGGGACCACATCTTTCTCGTTGGGACTAGGCCGGGACCAAGAAATGTGGGCCGGGACCGGGACCAGCTTTTTAAAAAGTCCCACCTCTATGTCAAATGGATGAAACAAGTTTATTTCGATTTATACTAGATTGGTGCCAAATACGCCTAAACTTGGTATGTTTCAGCTGATCCTTCCAAAAACTTAGTAGAATCTCCTATAACTTAGTAGGAAAAGGCGGTGACGTCATCATGGGAGGACTATATTTAGTAGGAAACTTGGTTGTACCCGTAGTTAAAGTACCCTGGAAGAACACGCAAACACTACAAGGGCGCGCCAGCTGCCCTCTAGTGCTAAGAATATGAACCAACAAATCGACTTGCCTGCCACCTGGTGCTAAGACTGGTGTTACATCGATGACGTCACTGTTCATGACGTCGATTATGGCGCGTCTCAGCCTAAGAATATTCTTAGATGCCGACATGGATAACTGTACTGGATGGGCAACTCCCTCAAATCCCCATTGTTATCGGCGACAGCGCCGCCGCCACTGCCACCTAGCGGCCGTCCGGGTGGCAGATAGGACGGCACGTGACCGAAGCAGTGCCGGTAATACAGAAGAAACCGCACGTCACCCTTTCCTTATCATTTTGTGACTATTTATAAAGGTCAGCGGGAAGATAGTGACGATTTAATGTTTATTAAAACAATCACGGGCATATTGCTTCGTTAAATCGGAACGCAACCCGTAACACCTGCACTGTAGGAGGGGGAGGGGTTGGTATACATCCCCTATGACCTAGGAAACCAAGCTCAGGAAAAATCGCGTTGGAGGGAGGGGTGCGGACCATAATGTTCTAGCCTTCATCCTACTTTCATTGACCTAGGTGATGATCTTCAAGTTCAAACGAGGTAATTTAAGTCAGATCTTGACCGTGCTGGGTAGCCTTTGGGGAATTCAATGATCATGCCATCTGCAGTGCAACAAGGGCGCCATTTTTAAATGGCAATGCCTACTAGGTGGGCGCTAAAATCCTACCGGCGCATAGGCGGATCCAGGGGGGCAACGGGGGACATGCCCCCTATCGACCCTCGGCGCCCCCTGAAATGGTCACGGAGCCCCCCCTGAAAGGTCGATGGCGCCCCCTGAAAGGTCGCTTCCATTTTCGAACCCTGAGGAGGGAGGGCTGGAAAGCGAAATTTCAAGGAAGCGCCGTGACCATTTCATGAGATGCCGAGTCGATCGGAAGGCACTTTGCCCCACCCCCCCTTTCCCCACCTGGATCCATTGGCAGATGGAAGGGGATTCCGACCATGACCTCTCCCTCCAAAGCACTGGTGGGGTGGGGTAAACTAGCTTTTGGTCCCCCTAACGCCGGAGAAATATTTGAAAGGTGTTCACACTAGGTCTGTAGAGCAAAAAAATTTCGCTCCCATCCCCCCCTCAGAAGAGCGATCATCGAGAGGTAGCTTATACTAGGTCTATTGAGCACCCGTATTGCACGTCCCCCATGGAGAGAGCAGAAATGGGTTTGCACCCCAAAAACTCGGGACTACGTCCGCCCCTGCCCGGATTCGCGTATGGCCGAAGGTCGATGGGGGAGCACCTCCACTCACTGGATCCGCGCATGCTACTTACAGATCCCCACTTGTAGCCATGACATGTATTTAGCGCGCACGCACACACACACACACACACACACACACACACACACACACACACACACACACACACACACACACACACACACACACACACACACACACACACACACACACACACACACACACACACACACACACACACACACACACACACACACACACACACACACACACACACACACACACACACACACACACACACACACACACACACACACACACACACACACACACACACACACACACACACACACACACACACACACACACACACACACACACACACACACACACACACACACACACACACACACACACACACACACACACACACACACACACACACACACACACACACACACACACACACACACACACACACACACACACACACACACACACACACACACACACACACACACACACACACACACACACACACACACACACACACACACACACACACACATAAGTATGGTTAAAACGCACAACAGATCAGCGTTTAAGTCCAGCGGCAGGCGCCGCACGAAACTCGTTAGATCAAACATGAGCACAGGCCGAGTAAAGTAACAAAGAGAAAGTGACGGGAAGAAGGTAAAGGAAGTGTCAAGAGATGTGAGGATGTGAGGTACCGATGAGACAGTGAGACGGTGAGAGAGACGCAATACCGTGTCGGGCTGCGAGACCAGAGAAAACCCGCTCGGGCGGCGAAGCGAGCAACGCGGCAGCGATGGGTCCGCAGCGGCGGGGTGTGGGGGGGGACGCAGGCGAGCTCGCCGGGATGCCACGGGGCACGCGTTCGCGCAAAGCAACGGATTTAAGATTCCGACGCGGCCGGCCCGCGGGGACGCGGGAGCAGGTCGGTAGCGGCGCGGCGGACGTTGTTCGAGTACCGGGACCGGAGGAATGAGGAGAAACAAGAACAAGGATAATCAGGCTTAAGACATACTGGAACATATCAATATCAAAAGCACACGGGTTATGGCTGAGTTGAGTTGGGAACAATCAGTACAACAGATTGAGACAAGTTCTATTTTTTCCCCCAATAAGAAACTGCACAGACGGCCACAAGAGAAGGAAGAGAATAGAACAGATATTTTCGTTACAGTGTCATCTTGTATGGACAACAGTAATATCATGTCGGAGTGTTGAATGAACATTTGTGTTGGTAACAAACATTAGGTCTCAGACGGTACACTGATTTTGCGCGGTTAAATAAGCGGTCAGGAAATCTCTGCGGCCTGTCAGCTGACTCCAGGTTAACACATTAACAACCAGCGCCACCTATACTCCAACAGCCATTCGCAGTCGCGGGTGGCGCCGCCAAAGGTCGAAACTAGCGCCACCACGAACAGGCCCAGACAGTTGCCCCCACGCACCTGAACGCAGATAGTCAGTAGCATCACAGACAGGTAGTCCCGCACTACCACTGCCACGTCATGATAATGACGTGACTGGATCAAACATCAGTGTAGAGCATGCATATGGACAATACAGATCCTAGCAAAAAACCATCGCTGAAGGCAAGTTATGAGCGACAACAAATTTTGTAGACAGTCGAGTTGTTCCTCAGAGGCGAGCGGGTTGTAGGCAGGGAAATGTCGTCCCCATTTCACTTCCTATGCATCTACACATTGCTCTGATCGGGTGCTCCAAAAGATTTCAGCATCGGCCTACGATTGTTATTTATCCCTGAAAATTATCGCACGTGACAAAAATGTAGCTCAATGTTAATATCTCCAACCACGTCAGTTGACCGGTGATACCATAGTCGCCGTTCATATACATTAGACAGGTAACAACTAATTCGATCAGAGAGAGTCCGTCTTTTTGTGTAGAATTACGGGAACTAATAACAATCAGATGACTGGAACTCATCTCATCTCAACTCATCAAGTGACTTGAGCAAAGCAAGCCACCACACTCAGTGCCCGTCACAGCGCCATCCTCTTCTACAGCACCGCGCTGCGTGTGGGGTAGAGAGTTATCTGGTACCTCCAGGTGGAGGGGTCACTCAGAACGCGCGCAGAAGTACTGAGGGATGCAGCGCACGATCGCCAACAGCGGGAGCATCCGCACATCCCCCCCGGCGGAGGACGAGACCGAGGAAAGCCGGCGCCCACCCGGCCAGGGCCGAGGTCGGAGCGAGCGCAACACCTCGCAGTCCAGCGCGGTCGCACGGCAAGTTAACGGCAGCCCGGCGACGCCGGACAGGCGGGCGATCACCAGGCCGCCATCGAATTGGTGCCAGGACAAGATGTCGTTTTGTAGATCACCCGTAGCAGATGAAGGCGCTGGACCCATCGGTCGCGGCCGACACCGCACCGCCACCGCCGCCGTCCCCTGGTACGCCGGTCAGGCAGCCCACCGCGCCACCAGACGATGATGGGAGGGTCACCGCCTCCACGTAGCGGCGACGAGATCAGGCATTTCTTTCTCCAACCTGGACCTACGGCAGATCGGCAGATCCGGGAGTCGCTGACTGAGCGATCAGGCACCACGCCCAGCCTCGCTTCAACGCCGCCTTGATCCTCCGCACTGCTGTGCGGGAGTCGATGTCTGGTACTCTCAGGTGGCCGGGTCACTCCCCGGGTCGTACCCCAGTCCATCCACATGCTGCGCCAGGGGCCGGTGCTGAAGCAGCCGGCAGAGAACAGAGGCGGCCAGGCCGGAGCCCCGCCGCAGCACCCCGGACACCTCCAGAAGCTAAGATGGCATGCTGAAAGCGCGGTAGGGACGAATTAAAGAGAGCAAGGAGGGAGCCGGGGAGAAGGTAACCTGGAAGAGCAGATGAGTTATTGGGAAGTAAGCTAAGTCGTTTCAAGGTGGAGAGGCCAGATTGGACCAGGAGCGGGGCTCGGCGGCGGCCTCGACTGCCCTCCGTGCTCGAGTTTCGTATTAATAATTTTTGAACACTTAGGTTGAGCTCGCCCAGGTATCCCCAAAAAAAACCCAAACTCGCCCGCGGCCCAACAGTGGTCGGTGAATATCAAGCAGTTTGGGTTGGGTGGGAAGGTGACTAAACAAGAAAAAAGGCCAGACAATTGTTGCGAGGTCGCTATTCAATGTAACTACAAATTTTAAAGCACTTACAAACCAAACCATGGCACGGGAGCACTTACTTCCCAAACCATGGCACGGGAGCAAACAGATCCAGAACAAACAATCGTTTCGTTTCGTTACATTTGCCAATTGGCCTGGAGGAAGTCATCACCAGTGTCAAAAACAGTATTTTTACGATAATTGTTTAACCTAATCAAGATCGAGCGCTGAACTGAACGGCATCGTATATTGCTCATCATTGGCTTTCACTTGATATACAAGTTACTTTTCTGACGGTGACGAAATGCTGCCCTCATCCCAAACTTGAAAGAAGTTCCCGCACCTAGGGTTTAAGACAGCGATCACGTTTCAGGTGGCACCCTCGCCATTTTAGAGGGCGCTGATGGTCTGTGGTATAGGCGGCGCGTGTCCGCCGGCATACGCATAATACACATCCGTCAATACCCTGGAAATGCACATCAACATAACGAAGTCTTAGCGTCCCATCCCCCCACGCTGATTAGGCCGATTAGTTTTCACTTTACAGCTAGACAGTCTGCATTCTGTACTTCTTACCTGTCTGCATAGGCGGATCCAGGGGGGGCAAGGGGGCACGTGCCCCCCCGATCGACCCTCGGCGCCCCCCTGAGCGGGTGCTCCAAAAGATTTCAGCATCGGCCTACGATTGTTATTTATCCCTGAAAATTATCGCACGTGACAAAAATGTAGCTCAATGTTAATATCTCCAACCACGTCAGTTGACCGGTGATACCATAGTCGCCGTTCATATACATTAGACAGGTAACAACTAATTCGATCAGAGAGAGTCCGTCTTTTTGTGTAGAATTGCGGGAACTAATAACAATCAGATGACTGGACTGGAACTCATCTCATCTCAACTCATCAAGTGACTTGAGCAAAGCAAGCCACCACACTCAGTGCCCGTCACAGCGCCATCCTCTTCTACAGCACCGCGCTGCGTGTGGGGTAGAGAGTTATCTGGTACCTCCAGGTGGAGGGGTCACTCAGAACGCGCGCAGAAGTACTGAGGGATGCAGCGCACGATCGCCAACAGCGGGAGCATCCGCACATTCCCCCCCCGGCGGAGGACGAGACCGAGGAAAGCCGGCGCCCACCCGGCCAGGGCCGAGGTCGGAGCGAGCGCAACACCTAGCAGTCCAGCGCGGTCGCACGGCAAGTTAACGGCAGCCCGGCGACGCCGGACAGGCGGGCGATCACCAGGCCGCCATCGAATTGGTGCCAGGACAAGATGTCGTTTTGTAGATCACCCGTAGCAGATGAAGGCGCGGGACCCATCGGTCGCGGCCGACACCGCACCGCCACCGCCGCCGTCCCCTGGTACGCCGGTCAGGCAGCCCACCGCGCCACCAGACGATGATGGGAGGGTCACCGCCTCCACGTAGCGGCGACGAGATCAGGCATTTCTTTCTCCAACCTGGACCTACGGCAGATCGGCAGATCCGGGAGTCGCTGACTGAGCGGTCAGGCACCACGCCCAGCCTCGCTTCAACGCCGCCTTGATCCTCCGCACTGCTGTGCGGGAGTCGATGTCTGGTACTCTCAGGTGGCCGGGTCACTCCCCGGGTCGTACCCCAGTCCATCCACATGCTGCGCCAGGGGCCGGTGCTGAAGCAGCCGGCAGAGAACAGAGGCGGCCAGGCCGGAGCCCCGCCGCAGCACCCCGGACACCTCCAGAAGCTAAGATGGCATGCTGAAAGCGCGGTAGGGACGAATTAAAGAGAGCAAGGAGGGAGTCGGGGAGAAGGTAACCTGGAAGAGCAGATGAGTTATTGGGAAGTAAGCTAAGTCGTTTCAAGGTGGAGAGGCCAGATTGGACCAGGAGCGGGGCTCGGCGGCGGCCTCGACTGCCCTCCGTGCTCGAGTTTCGTATTAATAATTTTTGAACACTTAGGTTGAGCTCGCCCAGGTATCCCCAAAAAACCCCAAACTCGCCCGCGGCCCAACAGTGGTCGGTGAATATCAAGCAGTTTGGGTTGGGTGGGAAGGTGACTAAACAAGAAAAAAGGCCAGACAATTGTTGCGAGGTCGCTATTCAATGTAACTACAAATTTTAAAGCACTTACAAACCAAACCATGGCACGGGAGCACTTACTTCCCAAACCATGGCACGGGAGCAAACAGATCCAGAACAAACAATCGTTTCGTTTCGTTACATTTGCCAATTGGCCTGGAGGAAGTCATCACCAGTGTCAAAAACAGTATTTTTACGATAATTGTTTAACCTAATCAAGATCGAGCGCTGAACTGAACGGCATCGTATATTGCTCATCATTGGCTTTCACTTGATATACAAGTTACTTTTCTGACGGTGACGAAATGCTGCCCTCATCCCAAACTTGAAAGAAGTTCCCGCACCTAGGGTTTAAGACAGCGATCACGTTTCAGGTGGCACCCTCGCCATTTTAGAGGGCGCTGATGGTCTGTGGTATAGGCGGCGCGTGTCCGCCGGCATACGCATAATACACATCCGTCAATACCCTGGAAATGCACATCAACATGACGAAGTCTTAGCGTCCCATCCCCCACGCTGATTAGGCCGATTAGTGTTTCACTTTACAGCTAGACAGTCTGCATTCTGTACTTCTTACCTGTCTGCATAGGCGGATCCAGGGGGGGCAAGGGGGGCACGTGCCCCCCCGATCGACCCTCGGCGCCCCCTGAAAGGTCGATGGCGCCCCCTGAAATGTCGCTTCCCACCCCCCCCAGGATGCGAAAGTCGGCGCCCACCGATAGGATTTGGCGCCCACCTGATAGCTTTTGCCGGTCATAAGTGGCGCCCCCCGGTCCGGATGGCGCCCCCCGGGAAGGTGCCCCCCGATCGGCAATCCTGGATCCGCCTATGCCTGTCTGGCAGCTTATCCCACAGTAGTCGATTAGCGAGGTTTGAGACGAGAAGGTCCTACCTATATGCGACCGGCACACGAAAACACGGAAGCTTAGTGTCATACTGCTTGGAAGCCCCCAGTCCGCTGTGAGCGCCCAATAACTCGACCCCTTCACCTTTAACCGTCCGGTATAGCCCCTTATATATGATTACAATAGTAGGTTGAAAAGCGCTGACTTCAGGGCAGGGCATGATCAGAAGCATAAACACGTATAACGCCCCCCCCGCCATCACACCCAGGGCTCAGCTTCGCCCGCCGCTGCGAGTTGAAGGCAAAATTTTCAAGATGCTCCACGAAGCTGAACTGGAGATGGAGAAGGAGTGAGTGATAAGATGGCGAAGGAGTTCGGCTGTTCGGATATGGTCGTTCTGACTTACTCCTCGAAGTGTTGCTGGGGTCGGCGCTTTCGTTCTGTATTTACAGAGCTTCGTCAGAGCGAAAGACTTCATCCGATAATTTCGCTGACGAAGCTCTGTAAATACAGAACGAAAGCGCCGACCCCAACAACACTTCGGGGAGTAAGTCAGAACGACCATATCCAACAACGAGTTGTGACAGGTATTGGTAATATTTCAATCGTTGCATAAAACACTGACTGTTAAAGACTGGTTTTAATCACGCCAATGCACGCGCGTAAATAGGGCGATAACAAGGAGACAACATACACAGCACTCCGCCGAAAACGAGGCAGCACACACACAACAACCACGAACGTAATTCACATCTGACGATGGGAGGGGTCAGCCTTGGCGGTGGACTCAGGGATATTGAATTATATACACACGGATCCTGCGCAAACTTCTGGACCGTTAGATCCTGTTCCGGTACCTGGGTGAAAATAACAGCGAACAGTTGCTTGACATATAAATATAGAAATGGTGTTACTATTCAATATACAAGTCATAGTAACACATCACTCATGCTTCATGCTGACACACAGAGTGAACAAAATTTAACCGAATGATCTCGTCCATGTCCTTTCGCCGAAGAGTCTGTTTCGGTCGCTCGGCGTGTCCGTCTGTGAGAGTCGGTCTGTTTATCTGATAGTGACGCAACACTTAGACGTACGCACGCATACCCCTCGGCACGACCGCCTCCTGCCAGGGAACAGAACCCTCTGGGGAGCTAAAGAATTCTGCCAAGCGGTCGCGCACCCTCCCAGCATGGTGCGAAAAACTGTTGGCACCGAGGCGTCCAGGTGCACACAGACCACCCTGCTGGCGGTTAACCCCTTCCTCTGGAAGGACGTGGGCACGATCATTCGAGGCACCGTCCCGGCGGCGTAAAGAGTACCATGGAAAAAATTGGTTGAAATATAAGGGGGCATGGTGAACTTGCCTAGACAGTTTGTCCTGGAATGTCACTTACATTGCAGTTACCAAAACTTATTGGCATGTGCTCACTGATGTGAAAATGCACCAACCTCATACAAAAAGGAAGAATTCAACGTTGAAGTGAGATCAATGATACACACTAATTTACAGTGTGTCATCAAACAGCTACTAAGGAAGAAAACGTAAGCATGAAGACCATGCAGGCATGCAAGAACAGCTGTACATGCAACATGCAATACATGCAGAAAATGTATGTGGAGAAAGCAGGGTTAAGTCAGGCAGCAATGCCAACATAGGATTAGTAAAAAATGAATTTAGTAAGAACAGATTCAGAGAGGCGTAAGTCGCTGAAATTCATTTATCAAATTGAAATGTCGCTGAAATTCTGGGACATAACTGTTGGCCAGGTGCAATGTTAAGGATGTGACAATGAGCCATTGAAAAAAACATGATAGTAAAATTGTGGACTTCTGTAGTGATAATGTTAATGATTCTACTAATGTGGATTAGTTTAGGCAACAAAGACTATTTTCTCGAGTTTAACCATTATAACAAGGGTTGTTTTCTGACATTGAAGGGAATGTGGATCCATTGTAACATGATTTTAACTCAGACAGCCAAGTTGTAAAGCATGTCGGAAAACCTGGTACTCTATATATCATTTGTCTTGAAACCCAAAATTTCAGTAGAAAAAAGCTAAAAACTACCTGAAATGCACCTGTAACCTTAGCAGCAAGCCACAGTTGTCAGCTGTTGGTATGATGACATATGCTGATGTCACTGTGAGCATCATCCAATCAAAGCCCTTGAAGCCTATTGAATATGGTACTGGTTGCCAGATCATGGCATTATCCACAGGCAGATATATCTTTCCCTAGAAGATTATTGAAAAATCAAAATATAGAGCTTATTGTACATTTTTCAGAGAAATTATGCCTGCTTCCATAATTTTCAGCTAAAAGTTACCCTAATTACACAAAATTCTAGAATTCAACCAAGGTGCCACATTCCCTTTAACTGAGAGCACATACCACATTTGAAGTACCTGTGCTGGGACTTAATAAGCAATCATTTTGTTTTTCGGTTGAATTTCAGTATCGCTCCAAGTTTCCCAAAATGATGATCAAGCCGAGTATGAAAAATCTCATTTTTCTGTTGCAACTGAGGTGCTTACAGCATACACCAGAATTTGACTAAATAACTTCGATAGTTGTGATGTATGGAAGGAATCAAACTGCTTTTATTCTATAAGTACTTGGAAACCAACAAGTTGGAGCAGTATCTTCCAAATGGCCATGTCATCATTCTGCATACATGAACCAAATTGGAAAAGAACTCTACAGCACAGCACCAGTCTGCCAAGTAAGGCAAGAGTCCAAACAAGTCACAATTGTGGCATTCAAATAAGTATATACCTATCTATCCTTGGTCCCACTACCCTGTGGCCGCAGCGCAACAGGGCATGGCATACACGTCGGAAAAGGGGGGGCCAGGGGGGCAGGCCAGGGGCACAGGGGGCACGTGCCCCCCATCGGTGCCGGGGTGCCCTTTTGATTGCCGGGTGGTGTGCCCTCTTTGGGCCGTGCCGCTCGAAATTTAGTGCCCTACGCCGTTGAGCCTAGATGGAACTAGACTGTATTTAGCGATTTAAACTATTGTTTGACAATAAAGTGCCTTTTTGGTCAGTTAGGGCATTCTGTCGCCTTTCCAAGCACCCGGGAAGAGTATAGGCACGTAATCCGTTTCCAGATAATACCTCATCGTCGCCAATAATCGTATGGGCAGAGCTAATCTGGTGCCCCTTGAGCTCATCTTGTGCCCCCTGAGCGCTTGTCTTGAACCCTGGAGCTGAGCATGTGCCCTCTGAGCTGATCTGATGCCCTCGTAGTCAATCTGGTGCCCCCCCCTGAGAAAATAGTTGTGCCTTCTGAATCTATATAATGCTCTCTGAGTTAGTCTGATGCCTCCGAGCTTGCCTGGTGCCGTATTAGCTGTTTTAGTGCCCCTTGAGCAGATCCAGGCCCCCTGAACTTATTTAACACGCGCATTGACGGGGGCGGGTACCCGCCCCCGCTCGGGTTTTTCGGAGATAGTAGAAAAACGGCGGCGCGTAGCGCCGCCGTACTTGGTATACCTTTTCCCTCATCATTTTTACAACTTCTGTGAAAATTTTGAGGTTAGGTCATCTCAGGTCAGGTCAACAGTACAGGTCAAGTGACCCGACCTCAAAAAAAGTTTAAGATAGCATAAGTCGGAGCAGGGTGAACTTATCCGATTGAAACTCATATCACATAATGGCCCCGCCGAGTTCTCTAAAATACGTTCCGGTATTTTTGATATCGATGACCTAAGGTCAGGTACGACGCATGACCTCTCCATTGGAAATACATGGGAAAAATGGTTTTTACGGAATAACTCAGTAACGGATGATGATAGAGCATTTATTTTAGCTGCATTAGACTCGCCTGGGCTTTGCGGTTCTAATGGTATGCATTTTATATAATTTGACCCTGACCTGACCTCAGGTCAGGTCAAATCCTTGATTTGACCTAGCAAGGTCAAATTATATATCATTCGATTCGGCTTGCTAAGAGGATTCATATAGTTCAAGTCGTTTTGCTCTATCTTTACTTGTTCAGATGTAATGCCCGAAAAACTGAATTTTACATGTTATCCCTATGACGCGCATGTTTTGACCTCTCGTGACCTTAAATGTGACCTGAACCTGACAAAAAATGGTTCAAATGTTTTCGATGGAGAAGTGGATGGGCAGCCCAACGCCGTTTACCGTTTTTCGCTACCTACCGTGGTTCTCGAGATCTTAGGGGGGGCGGGTACCCGCCCCCCGTCAATGCGAAGGTGGCTCAGACCCCCGTCAATGCGCGTGTTAATGTCTCCCGTAGTTTATCTACTGTCCAGGGCCGCAGCCAGGGGGCACAGGGGACACGTGTCCCCATCGGTGCCGGGTGCCCTTTTGATTGCCAGGTGGTGTACCCCCTTTGAGCCGTGCCGCTCGAAACTTAGTGCCCTACGCCGTTGAACCTAGATGGAACTAGACCGCATTTAGTGATTCCAACTATTGTTTGACAATTAAGTGCCTTTTTGGTCAGCTAGGGCATTCTGTCGCCTTTCCAAGCACCCGGGAAGAGTATAGGCACGTAATCTGTTTCCAGATAATGCCTCATCGTCGCCAATAATCGTACGGGCGGAGCTCATCTGGTGCCCCCTGGAGCTGATTATATGCCCTGTGAGCTGATCTGGTGCCCTCGTAGTCAATCTGATGCACTCCTGAGAAAATAAGTGTGCCTTCTGAGCCTCTAAAATACTCTCTGAGTTAGTCTGATGCCTCCGAACTTGCCTGGTGTCCTTTTAGCTGTTTTAGTGCCCCTTGAGCTGATCCGGGCCCCTGAGCTTATTTAATGCCTCCCGGAGTTGATCTACTGTCCAGGGGTGCAGCCAGGAAGGCACAGGGGCACGTGCCCCCATCACTGCCGGGGTGCCCTTTTGATTGCCAGGTGGTGTACCCAATTTCGGCCGTGCCGCTCGAAATTTAGTGCCCTACGCCGTTGAACCTTGATGTAACTGGACCGCATGTAGCGATTGAAACTATTGTTGGACAACTTAATACCTTTTTCGGTCAGCTAGGACATTCTGTCGTCTTTCCAAGCACCCGGGAAGAGTATGGGCACAGTATGTGTCCACCTAATGCTTCATCGTCGCCAATAATCCTACGGGTGAAGCCAATCTGGTGCTCCTTGAGCTCATCTTGTGGCCTCTCAGCTGGTCTTGGCCCCATGAGCTGATTACTTGCCCTCTAAGCTGATCTGGTGCCCCTGAGTCAATCGAGTGCCCCACTGAGCAAATAATTGTGCCTTCTAAACCTATATAATGCCCTCTGAGTTAGTCTAATGCTTCCGAGCTTGTTTGGTGCCTTAATAGCTGATTTAGTGCCCCTTGAGCTGATTCGGGCCCCCGAGCTGATCTCATGCCTCCCCAAGTTGATTCTGTCTCCTAAGTCAATATGGTGCTTCTTCAGCTGATTAGGTGCCCCTCAATTTATTATTGATGTCTCCTTAGATGGTCTGGTCCCCCCCCCTGAGCTGGTTTGGTGGGCCCTGGGCCCACCTTGTGTCCCCTGAGCTGTTACGTTGCTCCCTGAGCTGATTTAGGCTCCTGCCATAGTCTGGGGGCTGGGAGCTGATCTGGACCCCGAGCGGATCGATCTGGTGCCACCTGAGGCCATTTGATGCCCTCTGAGCTAGTCTGGTGCCCCCTGAGTAATCTGGTGCCATTTAAGCTGATCTGGGCCTCCTTACGTGATTTCATGAGCAGCTCTAAAGCCCTGAGCTGAGGTGGGCCCACAGAGGCTGATGAGGGCCCCTGAGATGGTATGGGGACCACTGATCTGATTGTTTGTCCCCGAAGCTGATCTGGTGCCCTATGGGCATCTGGTGTCCCCTGAGCAGCTCTGGGGCTTTTGAACTGATTGGGCCCCGAGCTGGTGAGGGATCCCTGAGCTGATTTAGTGCCCCTGACTTTAACATGCCCCATGTGCTGACGGATCTGGTGCACCCTGAGCAAATATACTGCCTCCTGAAATTAACTAATGCCCCCTGAGTCGGTCTGGTGCCTGCTGAGTCATCAGTGTGTCTCCTGAGCCCATCTTATTCCCTCTGAGCTAATCTGGTGCCCCATGGCTAATATGGTGCCATTTAAGCTGACCCGGGCCTCCTGGGTTAATTACGTGATTTCCTGAGCAGCTCCCAGGCCCTGAGCTGAGCTGGGCCCACAGGGGTTGGTGAGGGCCCCTGAGATGGTATGGGGCTTCTGAGCTGATTAAGTGCCTCCTGACTTTATCTGGTATTCCCGAGCTGGTCGGGGACCACTGATCTGATTGTTTGTCCCCTAGGCTGATCTGGTGCCCTATGGGCCGATCTGGTGTCCCCTGAGCAGCTCTGGGGCTTTTGAACTGTTACGGCCCCGAGCTGGTGAGGGATTCCTGAGCTGAATTAGTGCCCCTGACTTGATCTTGCCCCCTGACCTGACTTGAGGCCCCTGAACTGATCTGGGGCCCCAAGAGCTGATCTGGGGCCCAAGAGCGGATCTAGGTTCTGAGGGTACCCTGAGCTGGTCTAGGCGCTGAGCTTGTGAGAGCCCCTTAAGTTGGCTTGAGGCCCTCTGAAGTGATCTGGCGCCTTAAACTGTTCTGGGCTTCTTGAACTGGTTTAAGGCCCTAAGAGCCTATCTGTGGCCCATTCAGCTAGTCTGATGACCTCATCTCTGAGACCCATGAGCTAGTCTAGTCCCTGGGTGAAGCATGAGCAGCTCTGTAGCCCTGATCTACATCAGGGGCCCCTGAGGTGGTCTTGAATAGACAGAGAATAAGAACACAAGGCCAACTCCCATCATCTCGGGGCGGGGTCACTGAGCTAGTCTATTCCCTGGAGGCACAACTGGGGGTATGGGGGAAGCTGCTCTGGAGGCCTCTGATCCACACCTGGGCGCCCCAGAGCTGGTCTTGAATAGATGGGGAATAAGAACACAATGGAAACTCCCCTTGTAAAACGGAGCTAACGAGGAATGAGGAATCTCTAAAACGGCTTGTGATACCTAGGCACCCCTGGTTATATAAATTGCTTATTATACTGGTGGATTCTGGGAAGGGATGATAAAAAGGCATGTGCCCCTGAGATCAGAGCACAGTCCCCTAAACCAGGATTTCTACTAATAAATTTAAATGATGAAATAGTTTTCACAATTTTCAGCCCTGTCACACCATCCCCATCCAAACCACCGGCCTGTTCACCTTTTATTTACTCTTAATTGGGACCGAGCCTTGAGAGTATGGAACTTAATAAACGTGTTCAAAAGGTATCTCCCAAATTTTTTCCGGCAGCAAAAATGTGTTCTTCCAAAGACACTGTGCTACTCCTCGTCCCACGGCGATTGTGGGAGGCAAGGAACTTTATCCGCATTCAGCCAGGGCTCACTCGTCACGACAAAAACAGTGGGCATAACAAAATAATTTTCGACTCCAATTTGCCTTAACCTGCACATTGTAACAGATATCACATGCTCCGCTGATTTCTCTGATGTTAAGTACTTGCATGAGTTGGCTGTCCTTAAATCTATCCAAAAAGTAGTGTTTTGGCTACTTCCATGGCATTTTGGTGATATTTTTTCCTTTTTTCGGTTTTAATCGAGTTTTCCTTCTCCGTCATTGATTTATTTGCATTTTTATTGAACCAAAGATGCCCAAAAATTGATATAAACAAAGATATAGTAAGTTTGTTAAAAAGTGCCCTTTTTCCCGGGGTGCCCCGCAAAGTTTGGTGTGAGCCAGAGCTTCCCCCATAGGAAAGCTCTGGCTGCGCCCCTGGGCCAGCCCCCCACATTTTGGCCAAAAATTTCCTGATCTCAGTCAAAATAAGAGAAAGCCGGACATTCTTATATCCAGCTGCTGCGGAAGGCAACGAGGAGCCCAAATTCGAACAGTTTTTGGTACTGATGTTGGAAGTTTTTTGTCAGCATCAGGTTGAAGACTGCCCCCCCCACTTTTTTGCCGGTGGCTACACTTATGGGACATGGAGCAGGACCAGACATCAAACATTCCCGTCAATATATAGTTTAATGGCGGTTCTCTGACCGAATTCACCCACCAAATTACCAAAACACGTTTCTTAAAATTACTACACGTACTCAATACATTCTAAATAGCCCAATATCAGACCCCGTTCAAGTTGTTTGGCAGCATTACGTCATCATGGCTGGAGAGGCACTACAGTTACTATGCAGGGCATTGGAGAAATTGCACTTTTTCGAAGCTCTAAATAACCTGTTTTAGAACTGTATCAATAAAACTGATATGGTTGAACAGAAAGCTAAAAGATTTTTATTTGTGAAACCATCAGACGTTTTGCAAAAACTCCAGTGAAGAATATTATTTTTACAAATTTTCCAGAGCGTGTCAAAATAAGGACATGTTCAGTACTAACAGCTGTTTGCAGTAAGACTAATCTGGATTTTGATTGGCTGTTGATTTCTGACTTTTGATTGGCTGTTGGTGGTACCTGCAGCAGAAGACAATAAACACCGGTGATCTCTTGAGCGAAGGTAAATTTATTTCTCTCGGCTATTATGTAGGCCTGAGTTGATCAAATAAATGCATGCCCTTTCAACAAATTCTTTGAAGTGTTATAATTTTTTCATTAGATTTACGTAAAATACGCTGCTCGCCTTTGAGATCAAGGTTACTGTCAAATGGGTGAAACAAGTTGATTTCGATTTATACTAGATTGATGCCAAATACGCCCAAACTTGGTATGTTTCAGCTGATCCTTCCAAAAACTTAGTAGAATCTCCCATAACTTAGTGTGACAGCCTAGGAAAAAAACAGGATTTGAGATGGTCAGTACACTGTATTGGAGCTGCCGTTGCCGTAAAATCCTGTGGGATACACAACAACAAGTTTAGCAAGTTTTCAGTCCGCTACAACAAATACATGCTGACACAAATACAGGTCGCCACCTTCCCACCACAGAAACCTTAAGAGATCTCTGTACTCTTGACAGACGCCCACCTGTAGGAACATTCCTTCGACATCGCAGGTGACGGCCACAGGGTATCTCCGAAAGCGGCAGAGGATGCCGACCAGGTTGTTCGTATAGTCAGGGCCTTGCATGAGCTGCTGGTTAAGCACATATCCCTTATACTCATGGCTACAGTCGAAGACTACTCTCAGCTTGTCCGGCTTTTTCTGATTGTAGACGCCATGGTGAGGGATGTACCATGTCCTTCCATCGGGGTCTTCTTCATCACCAGGCACGGCTTCAGCATATCCCTTCGTGATGAGTTCGTGCATGGACTTTTTGTAGTCTTCCAGGTATTTTTCATTTTTCAGCATTTTTCTTTTCAGACCGTGCAGACGGTCTTCTGCCCTGGGTAGGTTGTTTGGAACGGCCGCTTCCGGGTCCTTTAGCGGCAGCGGGAGCTCCGCGTGGCCGTCGTCCTTTATCCTAAATGAGTCCTGCATCAATCTCTCGAATCGTCGGTCTTCGATCGATGCCTTCTTTGATGTTATCTCCGTCTGGAACGTCCTCTCCAGCATGTGCTCAATGGAGACCTCCCGAGCACGAGTCCGGAATGCGAAGTGAACATCTTTCGCTCCAGCAGTGGATGACGTCACGAAGCAGTCTCCTGTGCCTGTGGGGTGACCGCTGACGCGTCCGATTATACCCCAGCCGAGGCAGGTCTTCTCAGCCCAAGGCTCGTCTCCTTCGGTAGAGATGACTTCTTTCGGTTTCAGTGCTCCCGCGCAGTTGGTACCGATCAACAGTCCAATTTCCGCGTCTGGGAAGTACGGAGCCAGCTTCTCTTCCAGGCACTGAAGGTGGTCCCATCTCGCTGCTGTTTCCCGTCGGGGGATTAGGCCTCTGTCAGCTGGGATGCATTCCCTGGAGTAGCAGGGAGGCAGGTCGATAACGGCAGTGCCGTCGTGAGCCGTTATCGTCAAGTCTCTGACGATGGTGCTGGGCATTACAGCTTTACCTGTGATTGTGCTAAGTTCCAGTTCGACTGGTTCCCCACGGGCTCTCAGCGACTCAACACGGCATCTGAAACGAACGACGCGTCGGATTGGGGGTCCAGCATTGCGTACACCAGGAGCCTGTCACTGGGCTTGTCGTGAACATACACGTACACTGGCACGATCATAGAGTGTGAGCAGGATCGCCATTCTTCCGACGCTTCTGTGCCAGTTGTCAAATGCATCGCTGTTGCGGAACGTGACTGACCGCTGGGGTTAGCAGAGGGTAGCTGAGTGGTTTGCATGTTCCGATTGAAGTTGTAGTCATGAAGCAGTGTTGGGTGAGGTTTCTCGCACACCTCGCACTTCTTTTTTCTTGTGCACATCATACGCACATGGCCCATTTTGAAGCAGCCCCTACACAAACTGTGCCTCCTTATCACGGCGTGCCTTTCGGAGAGCGGCATTCTCCTGAAGGCGTCGCAGTGTTCCAGCTCGTGTGGGTTTTGACACAGGATGCACCTTCTGGGGTTGGCTGAGTTTGCTTCTCCTGAGGCTATCTCTGCACCAGAAGCGAAGGTCCTCGTCTTCTGGCTTGGTGGTCGCTCCTTAGGTAGCTTGGGTACTGCCGACGATAATGGGAGCATTTCATCCAGTGGGCTGCACGCGACTCGAGCCTCCTTGGTGAGAAAACTCACGAACTCCTTGAAAGGAGGGTAATCACCCTTTCTTCCATTCTTGTCAGGCTCATAAAGCCACTTGTCGACGACCCGTCGCCATCTGTCGCCGATGTACCTGGGAAGTTTGCCTAGAATCTTGCTGTTCTCCAGTGGGTCGTCTAGGATGTTCAGGGAATGAACAGAGTCCATGGCAGCGGCGCAGTTTTCAAGGAAGTCGACAAATCGTTGTAGGCCCTTACCGTCGTTTGGCCTTATGGTCGCCCACGAGGCGATCCTCTCTCGGTAAGCTCTGGCAGTAATGAACGGGTTACCGTATCTGCTTGTTAGCTTTTCTTTAGCCTTCAGGTAAGCTTCTTTGGTCTCCAGACCCAGGAGGCCTTGGATACAGGCTTTGGCGTCTCCAGACGTGTAACGTCCTAGGAAGTAAAGCCTCTCCGTGGCTGAAGATGTTCTATTCTCAATGTACACCTCAAATGCCTTCAGCCATGCTGGAAAGTTACACGGGTCGCCGTCGAATACCTCGGGTTCTATAACTGGTAGTACGTGTTGTCTGGATAGCAGGTCGGCCAGCTGACTTATCGTGGATTCGCTGCACCCGGCTGGCTTCTGAGCAGGCCTTTCTTGCTGCTGTCCTGCTTCAGAGCCTGCTTCCAGGGGTGCTGCTTCTGCTTCCAGGGCGAGCATCCCTGATGGCTTCTGAGCAGGCTTCTCTTCCTGTGGCTCTGCTTCAAAGCCCTCGTGGGCGAGCATCTTGGCTGGCTTTTGAGCGGGCTTCTCCTGCTGCTGCTCTGCTTGGAAGTCTTCCAGGGCGAGCATCTTGGCTTTGCTGATGTCCATTTCCATTTTGATCTGAAGCTGCTGTTCTTCCCACTCCAATTCCTTTCTTCGTTGTTCAAGCTCCTTCCTCTCTGACAGCATCTTCTGCTTCGCCGCGAGCTCCGCTTGCTTCTGTTGCTCTTCGAGTCTAATTATGCTCAACTTCGAGCGCACTGAGCTACGAGACGACGAACCAGACTTCCTGGACCGTTGGCTGCACCTAGAGGCAGCGTCGCTTCTGTCAGAGCGGCGAGTTTCCTGCTGAGCGCGCTCTACAAAGTCCTTCAGTGTCAGCTCTGTCTTTGTCAGATCGGCCATGTTGCTCGCATGCTGCTTATTTTGTTCAGCTAGTGCATCGCCGGTTAGTAAGAGCTGAATTTCTCTGTGTTTTTCCACCAGTTCGAGAAGCTTCTTCGTCCAAGTTGAGAAGTCTTGTTCCATTGTCTTAGTATCCTTGTCTGCCTGCATGTTCAGTGTCAGTGTGTCGCCTTCTTTGGTTATCTTCCTTAAGAGAGCCTTATAATCCTTCTGTAGGATGTTCAGTTTATATTCTCTGCCCTTATCTGTCATTTCAACAGGCCTACCCTTGCTTGTCTGCATGGTGTCGGATGAGTGTGTGCTAGTAGTGCTCATCTTAATCGATGTACTGCTGTGCGAATACTGTTCTGCAGAAGCCCATCATTAAGTACGGAAACAGGAATGGACAAGATTTTACTGTGACAGCCTAGGAAAAAAAACAGGATTTGAGATGGTCAGTACACTGTATTGGAGCTGCCGTTGCCGTAAAATCCTGTGGGATACACAACAACAAGTTTAGCAAGTTTTCAGTCCGCTACAACAAATACATGCTGACATTGAGGTGTGCAATAAATCAACCAGAGCAGTCTGTGTGTTTCCATCGCATCTGAACGAAAAAGAGGAAAGCGACGGTCAAACGAGAACCAACTGCGAGGCCATACGATATCATTGCACGCCAAACGATAATGATGCTTACTTGTCCAGGTTTCCGTGGGTTCAGACCTCTACGTTAGCCTATGCTTCATTGATTCTGAGGTTCTTACTCTTGAGTGAGTAGCATTATAACATTGACCTCAATCGTGATAGCACGAGCTCATTCCAGTACTCATTACAACTTAAACACAAATCTTGGACATTCTCACACTTTACATCTGAAACAAACAGGAACGTTAGTGACGGCCGTAACACTTAGTAAGAAAATGCGGTGACGTCATCATGGGAGGACTATATTCAGTAGGAAACTTGGTTGTACCCGTAATTAAAGTACCCTGGCCCAATATAACACAGCTATTGACGTTTTCAACGCGAGACGTACACTCACCATCAATACTCCACACGTTAAAAATGGCGACGTTCCGGCCGCTGTCCTATCTGCCACAAAGTCTGCCACCGTGGGCGCTAGTGTCGCACACTCTATTTTGCCCCGGCGCGCTGTCGCCCGTGAGGGGCGAGTTGCCCGTCCAGTACAGTAGTCCATGATGCCGATCAGGTTATAGCACTGATTATAGGAGTGATGTGTTCGACCACGGAGGGAGAAGTGAATACGGCTGGTGACATAGCCTGGGGGCAATGGTGACAATGGCACTTTATCACCATTCGTGTCACCAGCCCATGGACTACTGTACTGGACGGGCAACTCGCCCCTCACGGGCGACAGCGGCGGCCGGGGCCAAATAGAGTGTGCGACACTAGCGTCACGGTGGCAGACTTTGTGGCAGATAGGACAGCGGCCGGAGCGTCGCCATTTTTAACGTGTGGAGTATTGACGGTGAGTGTGCGTCTCGCGTTGAAAACGTGAATAGCTGTGTTATATTGGGCTGTTTAGAATGTATTGAATACGTGTAGTTATTTTAAGAAACGTGTTTTGGTAATTTGGTGGGTGAATTCGGTCAGAGAACCGCCATTAAACTATATATTGTCGGGAATGTCTGGTCCTCCTCCATGCCCTGTTGCGCTGCGTGCCACGGGGTAGTGGGACCAAGGATAGATAGGTATATACTTATTTGAATGCCACAATTGTGACTTGTTTGGGCTCTTGCCTTACTTGGCAGACTGGTGCTGTGCTGTAGAGTTCTTTTCCAATTTGGTTCATGTATGCAGAATGATGACATGGCCATTTAAAAGATACTGCTCCAACTTGTTCATTTCCAAGTACTTATAGAATAAAGGCAGTTTGATTCCTTCCATACATCACAACTATCGAAGTTATTTAGTCACATTCTGGTGTATGCTGTAAGCACCTCAGTTGCAACAGAAAAATGAGATTTTTCATACTCGGCTTGATCATCATTTTGGGAAACTTGGAGCGATACTGAAATTCAACCAAAAAACAAAATGATTGCTATCAAGTCCCAGCACAGGTACTTCAAATGTGGCATGTACTCTCAGTTAAAGGGAATGTGGCACCTTCGTTGAATCCTAGAATGTAGTGTAATTAGGGTAACTTTTAGCTGAAAATCATGGAAGCGGGCATAATTTCTCTGAAAAATGTACAATAAGCTCTATATTTTGATTTTTCAATCATCTTCTAGGGAAAGATATATCTGTCTGTGGATAATGCCATGATCTGGCAACCAGTACCATATTCAATAGACTTCAAGGGCTTTGATTGGGTGATGCTCACAGTGACATCAGCATATGTCATCATACCAACAGCTGACAACTGTGGCTTGCTGCTAAGGTTACAGGTGCATTTCAGGTAGTTTTTAGCTTTTCTCTACTGAAATTTTGGGTTTGAAGACAAATGATATATAAAGTACCAGGTTTTCTGGCATGCTTTACAACTTGGCTGTCTGAGTTAAAATAATGTTACAATGGATCCACATTCCCTTCAATGTCAGAAAAACAACCCTTGTTATAATGGTTAAACTCAAGAAAATAATCTTTGTTACCTAAACTGATCCAAATTAGTAAAATAATTAACATCATCGCTACAGAAGTCCACAATTTTACTATCATGTTTTTTCCAATGGCTCATTGTCCCATCCTAGGAGTTTGGACTGACTGTGACTTAAAATTTCATGAACAAGCAGCCACAGCCGTATCAAGGGCTTCGCGAATCCTGGCGTTGGTACGGAAGTCTTTCACTGCCATTAATATCACGTCACTGCCTTTGCTGTACAAATCCCTGGTTAGGCCTATCCTTGAGTACGGGAACATCACATGGGGACCCTTTAACCAGCGTGATCAGCAGGCAGTGGAGAGGGTGCAGAGACGAGCGACCCGCTTGGTCCCAACACTTCGAAACCTCGGATACGTCGATAGGCTAAAGGCACTCGACCTCCCTTCACTGTACCATCGTCGCCGGAGAGGAGATATGATTAGAGTTTTCCAGATCTTAAGGGGATATATCGACCTTGATCCCGAGCAGTTTTTCACCATAGCAACCCACTCACGCACTCCGAGGTCACTCCTGGAAGCTTGCAAAACCTGTAGCAGTGTCCAGAGTCCGCCGGAATTGCTTCAGTGTTAGAATTGTGACAGACTGGAACTCACTTCCGGCTGCAGTGGTAGAGTCTACGACGACTAACCAGTTCAAATCACGGCTTGACGCCCACTGGGCACTACAGAAATATGACATCCCAAACCAGGACTGAGCGAAGACCTCACATGTAGTTGAGCTCCATTAGAACGGACCCCACAGGCATTAAGCCTTCACTACTCCGATTATCATATCATATCGTATCATATCATATCATATCCTTAACATTGCACCTGGCCAACAGTTATGTCCCTAAATTTCAGCGACATTTGAATTTGATAAATGAATTTCAGCTACTTACGCCTCACTGAATCTGTTCTTACTAAATTCATTTTTTACTAATACTATGTTGGCATTGCTGCCTGACGTAACCCTGCTTTCTCCACATACATTTTATGCATGTATTGCATGTTGCATGTACAGCTGTTCTTGCATGCCTGCATGGTCTTCATGCTTACGTTTTCTTCCTTAGTAGTTGTTTGATGACACACTGTAAATTAGTGTGTATCATTGATCTCTCTTGAACGTCGAATTCTTCCTTTTTGTATGAGGTTGGTGCATTTTCACATCAGCAGTGACCCAAAATAGGTTTTGCGCTAGGGTGTCGAGTGGAAAATTCACCTCGGAATGTATGGCGAGTGAGTGGAAAATTCCCCCAAAATATATTGCGGAGTAAAAAATTTCCAATTTGGGTACTCAGGTGGTAAACTCTCAGAGCCCTTGTTTGAACTGAGGGATGGATATTTCCTTTAATTTTCTCAAAGAAAATATTTTTAAATCGTCCCCAAGCAGCATTGTTTGACCATTACCATGTGACAAATTTGGGTTAAGCAGGTAAATCTTTACCAACTGAAACCCCCTGATGCATTCTTCAAATTTTTTTTAAGGAATTGGTGAATTTCCACAAATAAAAAGCTTTTTGGGGGCTTCTGAGACCAACCTTCGGGGGAAAGAACTCTGGGAGCCACCAAGACTAACATTTGTGGGAGGAAGATCAACTCTTGGGGGGGCTTCCCTAGACCAACTCTTGTGCCCCTCCTCTCCTCTCCCACACGACCAGCTCTAAAGGGCCCCTGAAACGAAATATCGGGGCCCCCTTAGACCAACTCTGCATAGGGGGCCTCCGAGATCGGCAGGTGGTTAAAAAATGAAAAGGGATTTTTTCATGCAATACCTAGTGCCAACATTAATTATCTAAGCATACACTGTATAGTTTTTCTGTCCGGGACAATGCCCCTCCCATTCGTATACCTATAGTTATCGGAATTTTGGAGGCCACTCCTGACCTCAATCACTGCACCTCGCATACATCTATGCTAGGGCCCAGTAGAGCCTTGGTTTACACTTAACTTACCCAGACGAAACTACAAACTTTCTATCATGGCAATAAACTCTTCCAGACTCTTGCTAAAAGTTTCTTTTCTTTACCTGTCAATTCCCCTGCTTCTTTTCACATATATACTCACCTTCATATGAATATGCTGCTTTCTATCAATATCTAATAGAAGCTACAGCCCGGCGCCCTTAAATACCGGGACCCTCGGGGTACATGACGTCATCAAAAAAAGTTTGCGAGTGAAAATAGCTAGAGTAAATGGCGATGAGCTTTCGATTAGTTCGGCGAGAACGACGCACAAATTTCAAACTTGAAAACAGCATATTCATATGTGTCGGGAAATGCGGCGGCGGTGGAGCGGAGGAAAGAAAAAACACAAAACGGGAGAAGCAATATTGGTGTGAGGGATTGTGATTTTAACTGTTTTTCAGTGTTTGGGGATTGGGTTGGAGCTAACACATGTTTTTTTTTTTGCTACGTGCTTTTAATAAGGCCACCTTACACCTGTTTATCATTAGATGTGCATACCACAAGCAAATTAATCCTGAAAGTTTGGCATATGTGGCATTTCATTTGGCCAGCCTTTGAAAATTTCCTGATTTAGGTAGCTTGGTCAGCATCTTTGGCACCATCATTTGTATAGATATTTGGTTAAAGTTGTTCAAGATTTGTGCTTCTACCCTACATGGAAAACTGGATGATGCCTTCTCTGCCCACAATATCAGTATCAGGGTTTGAAATGATATCAACACTTACCAATACTGGGGACTAAATATGAACACTGGCAGGTGTGTTTTCTTTATATTTTGTATCATTGATTGCCATCTGATAGCTACCTAAATGGGGGATCATTCTCATTGCTGATTCTCGGCAAAACTTAGTAATTGCAATTGATCCTTCTGTGTACTTCCATCGCCACATCACCTCTGTTCCTGAAAGACTGCTAGTTTATGCCGCAGCCTACTTCGGTTATGTGTATTGTACAGTTGAATTCATGAAATTCATACTCATTATCCATATGAGGCCTGTGCTTAAGTGTGACTCATGTCTTTGGAATACTGGATACATTTTGAAACCTAGCAAGCTTGAAAGCTCACACAGAACGTGTACTAAACAAGTGGAATCACTTTGCAAACTATTTTTCTGTGAATGGTTGCAGAAGCTAGGTCTATATTCAGTGAGGGGCAACTTTCTTACAATGAATGGGATTTTATACTGGAAAATGGTTAATGATGAAAACATGATTAGGCCAAATGATCTGTACTGGCCTCAAAAAGAGTCCACTAGAGGTGGACCCTTCTCTGTATGCTTCTTCCCAATGATGACATTTGATTTTTAGCTTTCACATACTTTTTTTTGGAAAAAAAGTTATCATAGGCCTCAGATAAAGAGGAGCAATAGCTGTATTAAATGACTACACAGACTGGTTCACCCCTAGGCCTAAACAGTCAATCAATCAACTATCCCTGCTGTCTTCACCAGGCCATAATCTGCCCCTCGCCACTTGAAAAATACTGGTACTGCCCCTATTCCTCAGATTGACACATTCATACCTGAAGTGTATTTTACCTGAACTTTGATAGCCATCTACCACCAGTACTGAGGTTCATATTTACCATTTTTGGCATGCAACCATTTATGTCATTCTGACCATGTTGTTTTTGTTCCAGGCACTGAAAAGTATTCACTCTGTGGAGGAATAAAAAATCAATGTCAAGCTCTGGATAAGGAAATCACGGACCAATATGGCATTACAGCCATACAGTATGTTCAAACAGGGCACATACAAGCGGATGTATCAAAGGCATAAGCCTTCTTTTGAGAGAAAAGTGGTGCACCTGAGACCTCCCGGGCGCGAGGCCCCCAAATAATGATGGGTATACCTTGGAACAACCCAATACACAATATTAAATCATCTGCACAGCCTCTCGCCTCCTTCGCTGCTGCTGCGGTCCCTTTCCGCTGCTGTGCTGCCTCTCGCGCTGTTTCTACGGCATCCTGCCATCGCTTCAGCAGTCTCATGCTGTTTGTGCTGCGGCCCATCGCCGCTGCTGCTACGGCCTCCTTCCGCCGCTTCTACTTCAAATTCAATTATACATTTGGAGAATAAATCTGGTGTCTGTTATTGTAGGTAAGTGTGGGGATCTCCCTACCCTTAAAATTCAATCTCGTGACGTTTAATCATAGACCGAGCCCACAGGGGCGTTGCCGAGGTTTCTTCTCGTTGGAGGGGATAGACTCAGACCGGGTGGTGCCTGCAAACAGGGGGAGGCAAATCCCCGACCTATTTGCTGTCTTGGTGACTGCTAGCGAGACAATTAATCGGAGCAAAAATTGGGAAACCTAAATGAATTTCCTCAGTGGTCATCAATAGAAAATCCAAAAAACATCTGTCTGGTTCTGGATTTGGGGTAGGCCATTGGTTCACCAGTTGGCAAGACGCATTCTTCATTCTTAATACCCTGCATTTCATGCCACTACGTGTTACATGTATTTATTCCGTGTTTTCGAGCTAACTTTCCTTGTCCATATCAGGTTTCGATATTGAACTTGCGTTTAGTTTGATGGCTGGCACTCTTGTGACGTTGATGTTTGATTTAAGTTTAGTTAAAAGCGAATGTTCTTATGTGTACCACTCAAGTTTCACATATAAATGCTGAGGAAGGAAGGGCACAGCCAGACCTTCTCAAAACTAGCCTAACAAGAAAAATTTGAAACCCAAAATTGAAAACCATCTAATGACTTTTTCTGTTTGTCGCCAGGGCAGACTAAGTTGGTTAACAACGAGAAATACTACCCATCGACTCTGATTTTCCCGGAAGAGTCTCAATCGTCTTACAGGCACTACCCTTGGAAACACCCGTTAATGGATCCGTGCCTTCTGGCAAGAACACGGAGGCCTGCCAGCACAAGCCGAAGAGAAGAGAAACTAGTTTGGAACGTTATCAATGTCAAAAATATGGCGGAAGATGCAGAGGAGCCCCCAGAGTTCGCAGTGGTGATTTTTAATGCGTCAGCCGGGAAAGATGGTGATTGGCTTCATAAGCGATGGTCCACTGGCGCCTTACTATTGACATCGCACGTGCTTTTAACTTCTGAAAACGTTGCAAGGGTTCAGCAACGCCACCCCGGGCTCTTATTCAGTAAATTTAGGATAGGCTGCGGTGGTGCCTAAGTTAGTGCCGGCATATGGATATCGCCCACCGGTTTTACCTGGCATACGAGTTCTACCACTGCAGACCAACTAGCAAAGGAAGCGTCTACCCTATGACAGGAAAGCCCCGCAACAGACCTCCGGATCATCACCCAGACGGTATTCAGGGCTGCCAGGAGAAGGTGGCAGCAGCAGTGGCCGGACGGCTGGCATCGTCCTATCATACGGTACCGTCTCCCGCCCCACTCCGCGGAGTTTACCGTGGCGCCGCGGTGACGGTGCATCAGCATCGGGCCGGGCACTGGGCCAGCGAAGGACGACGACGAGTCCAACCACTGGAGCTGAAGGACGCTGTGGCCACGCTACTGACGATTCTCAGTCGGCGCTACAGCGCCTTGCCAGGTGCCCGTCAGCTGGGAGCGAACAGCAGACCAGAACGATCTGTGAGCCCTAGTGTGTGCTGGCATGCATTGGCGCACGGCTCACCCCACAGTCGGGCCTCGGAAACTGGGGATCTCTAGGCAGAGAACGTGTCGACGAGTTAGTTCGAAAAGCTGCTGAACTGTAAGTTTAGTATTCTTGCAGTTTCTAAATGACGATGTTTTGTGTGATTTCACACTTACGACTGGTCAGCATAAAATGAATTTCAATGTCATCGAGTGATTTCACACAGGCATGACAAATAAACAGATAGCGCCACATTTGTGTCCTTTCCAGGCTATGACGTCAGCAGCGTTTTTGTATGCACTTAACATCTTACTGCGTCTTTAAGCAATCATTTTTAGCTGATTTTGACTCCTAACAAGACGGTCATTTTTTGGGCGAAAGTTTGAAATACGCGTTTTAAGACTTTTATTTTGCTGGCCTTAGCTTCCCCAGGATCTAGTGACCTGGTTCTTGCAGTCATCACAGACTAAGCCTTTTCTTCTAAACCCTTTTCCTTTCGTCGTTTTCTTGTTATTCTAAAAAAACCTCAGGGAGCCATCGATGCCCCGTCGGGCGAGGGTTAACCTTGTTCCTACTAATGTTATATTAAACTCTTCGGGGATTAAGTCACTTGATCTGCAGTGGTGACCTGACCTAAGATGACACGAACTTAAAATTTTGGGAAAAGTTGCAGCATTGATCCAGGATAAGGCGTGCTAAGTACGGCGGTGCTTCCCTTCGCCGTTTGCATGTGCCACCGAAAAAAAAACTGAGCTTTCATCAACCCCTACCGGACCAAGAGCTAAATACAGCGTGTTCAAACTCCAAACCATCACCCTCCGGCAGGGGCGGAGCCAGGTCTCGGCCAAGCGGTATTCCAAGACAGTCGGGGCTCCCTACTTGATAGGGGATGGTCAGCTGGGGGCCTCCGAGACCGAAACCAGAGACCAAGTTTGAAGGCCATACCCCATGCTCGAGGGGACCCTGAGACCAAATCTCGGGGGGGGAGCAAAGCAATGAGCTCATGGGGGCTGCCCAGTCTAAGATCGGGGCCCCCGAGACCAAGCCCGAAGGGATAAGTTTGGAGGGCTCCCGCTAGAAATGTTGGAGCTCTCACCACCAATGCTCAGTGGTCCGCTGATAGCCAGGTAGATACCCCTGAGACCAAACGGGGGGGGTTGATGGCCCTGATGGGTCAATGCTTATGTTTCGCTCAATAGACCAATGTTCGGGGGCCCCTCGAGGTCGATATTTGCCCCCCCCGAGATCAATGTTCAGGGCCTCGTACCATGGCCAAATTGGTCACGGAGTATGATACTCCACGAGTCCCTCAATACCAATGCTCCAGCTAGGGGCCTCTGAAACATAGGCGGATCCAGGATTGCCGATCGGGGGTGCACCTTCCCGGGGGGCGTCATCCGGACCAGGGGGGCGCCACTTATGACCGGCAAACCCTATCAGGTGGGCGCCACATCCTATCGGTGGGCGCCGACTTTCATATCCTGGGGGGGTGGGAAGCGACATTTCAGGGGGGCGCCATCGACCTTTCAGGGGGGCGCCGAGGGTCGATCGGGGGAGGGGCACGTGCCCCCTTGCCCCCCTGGATCCGCCTATGCTCTGAAACCAAGCTCGGGTGCTCCTGAAACCAAGTTCGGGGGCCCTGAGACTAAGCTCGGGGACCCTGAGATCAATGCTTGTGCTTTACGGTGCATAAGATTAAGTCACGCGGGTCTCCAGACCCCAAGGACCCATCTTAGCTACTCCACTGTTCTCCGGCTATCACCAGTCCCCCATCCCCTCCCCCAGGAAAATTTGTGTGTCCGCACCCCTGCATATCACATTTTCACCTTTTTCCGATCTGACCGTGAGCTCCACAATGAATGTTTACCCATCCCCTCCTTGCTCACTAACTGCTCTGTAGCATCTTGATCTGGACTTGAAGTGTGGGAATTCAGCGTCTTTATTTCCCTCATCTGCTTATTTGTCTCCGAAAGGGGGAAATCACTGCTGTGATGAGTTCCGTGGTAATTAGGGTAGCTACTGCCAGTGCATTGTTTGTCTGCGAATGAAAATTTGCGAGAAATCTTATTTTCTTACAAAAACACAGTGCAAGCAAATTCAATAGTCACTGGACTTCAAAACTGCATCTTTACACCGGTGCCCTGAGGGTCCCTGTCCGATACATTGCGCATGCGCTATCTTCCAGGTCCCTCGGGTGATTTCCTTTATTCGTACCTTTACATATCAAATGTATGGGTTATGAATATGACTCAGACGACACCTTTCCGCCCAAAAAAACTTTAATTAACCTAAAGTATAAGAATAAAGTTAAGAACTGGAGGAAAGGCTCGATAAAAATAATTTTTATCACTTATAATATCTTCGCTTCCTTCATTACAGAAGCTTCAACTCGATATGGCAGCATATCAAATACTTTCTATAGTTCTTGATAAGCTCCAGACCTCAATTATCGCTAGCTGCTGATTTTGCTCGCCACAGAGCGTCAGCGCCATGATACCCCCCGAGGGTCCCGGTATTTAAGGGCGCCGCTACAGCCTCCTTTCTGTGTTGTTTCTTCCTTTCGTCTACAATCAGCCAGGCGCGGCGGGTTGCGACAGCGTCAGAGCGACTACTAATTTAAATTCTGGTCGCTTTCCGCTTCCGGTCGCATGAGCAACATAATTTGCATTTCAAAAATTGCTCTAAATTAATTTTCTAAATCCTTATAGACTAGAGAATTATACAACTAAAAGCACACCAAGAGGAAGACTAACAATGTTTTGTCAATAACGAATATGAAACCGGCCTTTCAAAAAGCCTAAAGATGCCGCTTTTATTTACTAGATGTAAAGACGGCGATTTGGTAAGTCCACGCCGTAGACCTGCCATACAAAAAAGGGCCGATGTTTGAAGGGTAACTGGTTGCATTCTTGTTGCCCAAAAAATCATTTAATGAAAATGTAGAGTTTCAATGTATTCAAGTACCGGACACTTTCAGTTCAACTTAAATATCAGCGTATTTATGCCTAGGGTGTCGTAGGGTGTCGTGAGTGGATTTGGGTGTCACAGGGCGTGGACGCAGCGATGAAGGGCTGATATGGATAAAAATTATTTTCTTCCCAATAAATGGTCAATTTTCTACCATACAATGTCAAAAAAATATGCTGCTTAGAATACAAATTCGAAGATAATTGCTTTTAACAACAATATGACCAAAAATGATTTTTCACTATTCTCGGTACCAAAAATACAAAAACAACTTTTCAAGGACGTAAGCCTAGAAGTCATGTGCACGGATAAACTGCTTTCCAGATATGTATCTTTCAAAGCGGTCAGCTCATTTTTTTGGCAACACCAGGCTAGGGTGTCTAATTTTCCACTCACCAATTTTGTGAGTGGTGGAATTTAGTGGCGGTGTTCACCCAATGGAACTTTCTCTGGTGGGACAGGGGGCACTGAGCGTCTTGCCTGCGCCAGAATTTCGATTCAGTTGTTCCACTGAAATCGGTGGATATAAGGACGCCAGGTATAATTGGCTAGAAAAATAGAAATCGCCAGATTTTCTGCAGAAAAGCCAGAGAAGCGCATAAGAGCCGAGTTAATTTGGCGATCTCTTGGTTGATTCTGCTGCTCTCTTTTTCGAGTGGACGTTGGTAGAGGAGGTAATGGAACTGGCCTTTGTAGTAAGTATTGCTTAGTAAAATTAAATAGTAGTAAGTATTGTTGGAAGTGAGGGGAAAATTCAGCAAAAAATACATAAAAGTGAGTGGAAAATTCTGCTTGACTGGCATGGACCTTCGGGACAGGGACCCTCGGGCATCCAAGATGGCTGCCATCCCAGCCCCCTCCAAAGTTAGTTGGCAGCAATATACTGTTACGGCGTACAAATGCGACTGCTCCATAGGGCTTACATGTTAAATTGCTCATTTTCAACCACGTGCTAACCACAGCCTATGGCTGTTAGAAGAAATATAACGTCGTCATTGGAAGGCCTATTCCCTGCCCTTTCCACTTTCAATTTGGTATTTTTACGTCAGATGTACAGAAATGCCTAAAAAATCGATTTCCGAGAACCATGCAAATGTAAGCCGCAAATTTCCCGGCGTACACCCCGTACGCCGGCGGTCGCGTAGCGCAGCGGTTAGAGCGATGGTCTATAAATCAGACGATGGTGATTTCGAATCCCAGTCTCGGCTTCCGCTTTTACCACTGGGGTGGAGCACTGCGAGTGATATGGTTGTTTTTTTTACTCAATCAAGAGAGTGCTTAGAACTCTTCGTGAGCATTCAGATGTTTCACTACATGACCAAAGATAGAGCTGCCACTTTGTTACCCACTTGCCAAATTGGGAGAAGCGGACAATATGGAATACCAACGAGGCAAAGCAGGGAATGTCAATAGGCATCTAATAATCATAGGCGGATCCAGGATTGCCGATGGGGGGGCACCTTCCCGGGGGGCGCCATCCGGACCAGGGGGCGCCACTTATGACCGGCAAAAGCTATCAGTTGGGCGCCAAATCCTATCGGTGGGCGCCGACTTTCGCATCCTGGGGGGGGTGGGAAGCGACATTTCAGGGGGCGCCATCGACCCTTCAGGGGGCGCCGAGGGTCGATCGGGGGGACGTGTACCCCCCTTGCACCCCTTGCCCCCTGGATCCGCCTATGCTAATAATAATAATAATAATTGTCCGGCTTAATGACACACCAACCGCCAATAGAGGAGGCAGCATGCTCCCCTGTTTCGTTTTGGGTTAAGTTCACTTTCTGACCCAACCCTGCTGATTTGTTGTATCATTTGGGGCACCTGGACAATATTTTGGCTGTTAGCGAAACCGTTTCAAACAACACCGACTAATATAACAATGATAATACAACGTCATGGGCGGATCCAGGGGGCGGGCAAAGGAGGGCACGTTTTCTCCCCCATGATCAACCCTCGGCACCCCTGAAATGATCACGGCGCCCCCTGAAATGTCGCTTCCCACCCCTTCACCCCTCCCCCAGGATGCGAAAATCGGCACCCACCGATAGGATTTTGCTCCCATCTGATAGGTTTTGCCCGTCAAAAGTGGCGACCCCGGACCGGACGGCGCCCCCCTCTCGGGAAGGTGCCCCCCGATCGGCAATCCTAGATCTGCCTATGTAAAGCGTCACCAGGGAAAGGGGGAATTTCTGAAATTGTCACTGTTTAAATACCAATGGATAAAAAAGGCATCTCTGACCGAACTACTTTCTTAAATATAATAAACGCACGGATGAACTCTGGAAATTTTAGGACCAATACCTGTCCTCAATTTACCGTGTCTACGTAAAACTGCGTAGATAGTGATAATCTACATTATTTACACGCGGTAATTTTTTGGATTTCCACGTTTGCGGGGAAAACATGATTTTTAGATGCCTCAAAAAAGCTTTCAATATGTTTTTCATAAAGATGACACGGGAATTGTTCTATGTAGTATGGCGATAATTGCGCTTTTTCTCGAAGCGGCAAGACACTCGACAAGAAAGGGAAGCAAACTTAGTCTTAAACCAACATCCAATCATCAAATTCGAAATATACTTGACAAAAATCTGAAGGACATTGGACAAACTCCCTGCATCCACCTGAGGCCCTGGACCAACCCTCCCTGGATCCGCCTACGTCAACCAGAATGCAAAAGTTCAGGCACCTGCGATTTTTTCACACTGCAAACATCCGCATTCAAAAGATACCATCTGAATGCAATATCTACTGATCACTCATAGATAGCTTCCGTGCAGTGGTGGATACGAGGCAGAGGGCTAAGGCCTCAAGTCCCCCCATGTTTAAGTGCCAATAGCTAATGCATAGGCGGAGACTGATGATAATTTGAGTTTTAGGGCACTTCAGCTGGAGAGGCTATATGTGTTCGTCTGTAACGCATTACATCATTCCGTCATTCCAAGATTGGTTTTATTAGCTAGACTGGCATATACAGAGAGTGCATAGGCGGAGACTGACCTGAGGCGTTGGTGGGTGGTGGTCGAGTCCACTAGCCCCCCCCCCACCTCAAAATGAAGTCCTGGATCCACCACTGATTCCACGCAAGTGTATTGCCAAATGTCACAATGCGGTCTTCCTGGCATACACAATAATTATCCAAATATCTTCAATATTTGATTAACCACCCCACGACGCCGCCAACTGCTCCAGTAACGACTATAGCAACTTCCTCACACTCGTAAACAATAATCATAAAGTGAACAAACGAAATACGGCTCAAATACCAAACTAAATAGTTTTTCACTTTCTTGCTTTTCAACTACATTTTATCGTTTCATGAGGACATTTTTTCGTTTTTAATGACGTTTTTCGTTTTCTCCTTTTGCGTAGTGTAGCTTGCCCAATACATTTCAATGGCGCAAACTTGTTTGCGGTGACTAAAAAATGAAAACAACTCATTAAAAAGTGGCAGTGTAGTCAGTACTTGAAACTATAAAAGGAAAAAGAAAAACCCCAGACCAGGATCAAAAGCTAAAACCCACGCAGTACACTGCCAGAGACACTGCTAAAATGAGCAAAAAAAAAAGAGCGTGAAGGGACAATGCTTTTGCCACGACAGTGCTGTGCAGACAGTGCTGTACTTTTGCCACGGAAAATCGGTGCAAAAGCACAGGTGAGACGTGGCATGGTCTGTGCATAAACTAAAACTGTGTGTGTGTGAGTGTGTGTGTGTGAACTAAAACTCTAGACCAAAGCTAAAAATGTCTAAATGTCTAGACAAAAGCTACAATGAAGGAAACAAAAAGGCTAAGCACAGTGCGGATAAGGATAACAATTAGCTAAAAAAATCAGGAAAGGGTAAAACTCAACGTTTCGGTCCAAGAAAATATTCAGGTGAACTACACCTGCATGCAACTATATGCATCTAGACAAAACGACATGCATCTCTCTTGCAATGCAGCTAAAAATGTGCACACACAATCCCAACTTGGCAAGACTAATCAGCTTGGGGAATTGCACTTAGATTGAATCCCACTATGTCCAAGTGGGATACCAGTTCTGGTTCAGTACCCACAGACAAAATATTCAAATTTTCTGTCAGGAGTCATGCTATTCTGCCAACTTTTGCAGCTCATTATAAACATATCAAATTTAGTACCTAGTCCTACCTAACTGTTTTTTTCTCATCTATTTCTTAACTAATTTGTAACTTAAAGGCTCAGTTTCCATGGGCTAGAGGCGATTCAGATAGACCTGAGAATCAGGATACAGCAATCACGGTTTCGATGGCACTTTGGCTGGATACAAAAGGATCTGTAACCAATAGAACACTTCAATCTTGAATTTGTCAACATTTCTGGTACACCATTCAAGTTTTCTTTCACTCTCCCTTCACATATGTTTAAAGTTTTGTTTAAGGGTTAACTGTTCTGTTGATAAATTTTGTTAATGATGTTTTTGTGAAGTGTTGATACAATTTTGTTTTGTTTAGTTTTGTCTAATAAAAAAGAAAGTTATACCCTCTCCAGTCTACTCTCCTTTATCTCTGCACTGTAAGGGAAATATTTACCATCACAATGCCAAATCCTGCCAGATCTTGTTGGATGTGGATTTACAAGAATTGGATTGAAAATGGTTACCATTGCCAAAAGCTCTAACCATATTGATTGCATCCGAAAACTATGTGTGGCACGCTCGACTATGAATGGAAACTGGGACTATTTCTTACACCTATAAAAAACAAGTACTGCAGCTCAATAACCTACAAAGTCACTCTTAGAAGTTAAGCAATCTTGACAGCTGGAAATAGCTCACTGCTGGTACCCAAGACGCATCACATGTGGAAGTTTTCACAAGTTAGCGACTCAAGAAATCACACTTAATAAGTTTTTGGATCACGGCTGCAACAGGACCAGAAAAAATACCATTTTCTTTTCCACCTCAGAAAGATTTTTTTGGATTACTCAATCCTGCCCTGATATCAGAGTCCACATGCCAAACATCTAGGAGAACACACCAAACACAAGGAATGTGTTCCAGCGTAGACTACAGTTGATGCTGCAGCCGCTCAACAAAAAAACATAAACACTACTGAAACCTTGCACAGGTTTAACTGATTTCATCTCACTTCATCTCTATTTTGGTTTACAGAGTGCAATATAGCTGTTGCTAGTCTACAAACTAAAGCAAATAAGGCAATCAGAGTTGTTAGGTAACCAAAATTAGTGAGTGTGGAGTCAGAATACAAACTTACCTGCCTAGATTGAACTTTTGACCAAGAACTCAGGAAGGAAGGAAGGCTTCTCCACAAATTGGGCTCCAATCACTTGTTTTAACAAGCTGCAAGAACTCACTCTATTTAGTGAGTTCCTTTTTTGGCACACAAATATGGCCCAACACGCAGTATCTTGACTCTTGAGGAACAAAAATACCTTTTCCTTAAAAAAAGATAAAAGAGAGAGGGTTCAAACTGACTGCAATCAATCTCGGTAAGTTTTCGTAACTTAATTCACATCTGCTGCACACCAAACTGTATAATAAATGGCTTTGCAACAAACAAAATGCGTCCGATACCTAATTGTTGTCAATTTCTATTGAAAACTGAGTGAACAAAAAGCGCAGAGTTTGCGCCGCTATTTTGGAGCGCCCATATCTAGTCTTTGTTTGGAAGAAATTTGGAAGAATCTACCAGTTCTCCTAAATGATGGAGACAAAAATACATCTAATTTTCTTTTTTGAGCTTTTTAGCTGCTGTTTTCATCATGTTCGAGCCATTTCTTAATTTTGAAGAGAAAATTGTGGCAATGCAACGATATTTTTGCATATTTGATCTGCTTATCTAGCGGCTTGCACTACTGAACTTTGGTGTACCCGTCCTCTATTACCCTGCTGCCATCCAGGCTGCTAGTGAAAACCAGCAGCTAGCAAGTGGAGCAAAAATACGGTATCTGGAAGCCCACAGTAGCTACCAAGTAAAGTACTTGCAGTATATTCTCTAAATAGAGAGGGAATATTTCGAGAAACCGTTACTTTGAAAGTATTAAGGAGAGGATTCTACTCCCAGAAGGAGAGGGAACGCGCATGCGCAATGTGCGTGAGCTGCGTGCAGGAACCCTCGGGGTATCTGTAGACAGAGGCGGTGCCAATCAATTTTGTGTTGTAGTCTCGGGGAAGATTAAATGTGTTCTCAATGTCATAAGAAATTATACTTAAATAATTTTAATTGATAATCAGCTAATTCAGCCAGCAGATGGGAAACTACCTGGCCTGTCACCGCCATTGCATCTCTAGAGCTGCCGCTTTTATTGCCCTGGAGTTGCCATGTTCAAGCCGAAGTTCATACCAGACACGAACGGCGCGTACTTTGACGTCGCAGATAACAAATTGGAAGCACTGGCCGGTGTTAACGGGTAACTATGCGCAGCCTGAGAGATTCAAATGGTGGCAGGTGCCCCCCTGTCCCTGATCGAGCCAACGGCGCCCTCTACGTCCCCGGTAAGAGGCCAGAAGAGCATACGCGTCGTAACATCGGCCTATGCAGCATCTTCAAAAGGGAGGACACAGTCAGGACCAGGGCCGAAAAAGCTTTCAGGTGGGCACATGGGCGGATCGGGGGGCAAAGAGGGGGCACATGCACTCCGATCGACCCTCTCGGCGCCCCCTGAAAGATCGATGGCGCCCCCCTTAGATGTAGCTTCACATCCCCCCAGGATGCGAAAATCAGCGCCCACCGATAGGATTTTGCGCCCACCTGATAGTTGGGTCAAAAGTGGCGCCCCCCCGCCGGAAGGTGCTCGCCGATCAGCAATCCTGGATCTGCCCATGGGTGGGCGCCAAATCCTATCGGGGCGCCCTAACACGCGCCCTCGGCGAAGCGACTTTTCAGGCAGCGTCGATCATCAAATCTTTCAGGGGGATTGCTGGGGGTCAAGGGAGGGGCGAGTGCCCCTTTGCCTCCTGGATGCGTTGTTTAGGGAAGGAGCCAGGGGGCTTTGTGCCAACGCTTCCATATAAATTTCGACCTCAGCCAATTAAAAAATATATACATTGTTACTGATCAGCATGGCCGCCGACAACGGGGGGGCACGTCCCCCTGTTTCATAGGCGGATCCAGGATTGCCGATCGGAGGGGGCACCTTCCCGGGGGGCGCCATCCGGACCAGGAGGGGCGCCACTTATGACCGGCAAAACCTATCAGGTGGGCGCCAAATCCTATCGGTGGGCGCCGACTTTCGTATCCTGGGGGGGTGGGAAGCGACATTTCAGGAGGGCGCCATCGACCTTTCAGGGGGCGCCGAGGGTCGATCGGGGGCACGTGCCCCTTGCCCCCTGGATCCGCCTATGCCCTGTTGGCCAACCAGGGGGACGTCCCCCTAAAAAATTGTGGTCCAGCGTCGCTAATGCTGTCAGGTACCGAGTATGCTAAAAAATATTCGCATCCACCCGGTCATCACCAGCTTTGGTCCGTCTCCTTGTGAAAATTCCGTAGCGGCGCCCTTGCTGACCAGTTTGGAAAGTGCCAATTTTTGGGATTTTAAGAGAGTAAATCTTACATAAACTTTAAACAATCTTGAATAAACTTTAAAATAAGACAGTAAATCTTAACTACCGAAATGCCCCTCACTGTCTGGTTTTGAGGACGAAACACAGCGATTTTGCTTCGACATATATTTTACTGCACACACCAAACATTTCTCGTTGACTGCAAACCCGTCCAGAAGGGTTTTCTCAGTCCCGGCATTTTCAGTGGACAAAGCAGCTCCAGTGTTCCTGGCTAGCGATGATTGAGGAGGCGCTGCAAACGTTTCAGTGGCACTGAAGTCATTTCAAGAAGGTGCAAATCTCTGGGCACATATACCCAAAGAAGCGGACGTGTCCATCAGGCAATCATCAATCGCACTTGCGGGAGCGATGGGGCTTGATCAAGGGAATATTGAAGTTTAACCGCACTGTTCACGTGCATAATTTTTAGGCTTAAAAGTACTACAAATATACAGATAATGATGCGTCTCATACCCCATTTGGGCCCACGTCACACAAAGGCTTTACCACTACGCTCTGCTGGGATTACCAGCACCAGCATCGCCACAGCACCAGGTCGATTAGAGTGTGTTACAGAACCTTCTACCTGAGACCTAAACACCATGAACCTCCCCACATCTCGCGGAAAAAGCTCCCCTGCTCTCGCAGTGATCTTCTTGTCGCTTCAGACATGTGATGCCTGCCAGTAGGGTGCTCAGTTGCTGTCCAGTTTACTATCGTGCTTGGCTCTGAAACGACTCCGGGATTTCGTACCGAGTTCCTGGTCCTATGTCCAGCCTTACGTGAACTCAGCTTCCGTACACCGTAAGAGGACAGTGCCCGCAGTCACTCCCGGATAGGAATCCTGGATGAATCGGCTAGTGGACTTTCGAAAGCAGCACGGCAGATTGTCGTCAAGGCAGCCACGATGACCGCTAAGCATATGACGCATTGTCGTGCATTTCTTAAAGCATCCTGCTGGAATAAACTTCGCAAGGCCGGTCCGCTGGAAAGAATAGAGTAATGATTATTCATTAAGAATTATTAATGATAGCCATGGTTATTCCCAGTTCTTCCCCACAAACAGCTAAGTTTCCGTGGCAAATATAAATGCAATTCCCTGTGGAGATACGGGAAGAAGCTAAGTACCTACCAAGAATTTCCTTTGGATGGAAATGCTAGCAACCATTTTAAAATGACAGTAAAAACTGCAATATGATAAAGAGGAGCGTAACAGAACTAAAATAAATACTACACATACCGATGGTGATTTCATCGGGACTCAAAGATGGGACATAGTCTTAATGTACAGACTAGGTACATATTTTTTGCCGTACCGAATGCATGAACAAATGGCAGTACCCAATGAAGGACCCAAGACTCATGAATCACCAGGCTTGACTACAAGGGGTACGGAATTTCAGGTGGCCAAGTCTCGGCAGATCACCAGAATGTGGATAGTCTTGATATTCACACATTTTCAACTTAGAACAGCATTCCTGCTGGGGTTGTAGAAACAGCCAGGGCCGGATCCAGGATTACCTCAAAGGGGGAGTTGATGTTGGCGTCGGGGGCCACCTGTAGAGCCCCCACGATTTGTTATTTACAGAACGTGAACATATTTTCACCTGAAATATAGTCAGGTGCGGGGCTGGATCAAGGACTCCACCACGGGGAGGGACATATTTTAATCTCGGACCCCCACTCGTGGGGCCACGATGTTTCCTTTATTGCACATGAAATGTTTACAAACTAAATAATCGGAGAAAGACACCAATTTCCAATGTACTCATAGTTGTATTTTTTGGGAAGGGTTCCCTAGACAAACACTTAGAGCCCCTAGACTCCATGAGCCTTGACTCCATGACACTTAGAGCATTGAGAGCCCTCCATGAGAGCACCTCATGGAGGGCTCTCAAGACCAGCTCTGGGGGCCCTGACACCAACTCTAGGGCCCCTAGACCAGCTCTAGGGCCCCGAGTCCAACTCTTGGGCCCCCGGGAAAAAAAACCCTTGGGACCTTGAGACCAACTATTGGCTATACCTACCACTAAAATTCAGGAAATCCGAGGCCAGTCTATGGAATGGAACACCCTGAGACCAACTCTTCCCCAGCCCCTAGACGAACACTCAAGGGCCCCGAAACAAATCCTTGGAACCCTCCAGACCAACTCTTGAGGCCCCCTTGACCAAAATTTGGTCAGTGTTTGGGTTCCCCCAGAAGGACCGGCAAACATCACTGGGGGCCCCCGCAAGAGACCCTTTGCATAGGCGCAGGGAGCGGCTGCCAACATCCCCTGTTTGGCCCCACCAGCAGGGACAACTTTTGCCCCCCCCACCACTTGGAAAAGGTTCCTGCGCCTATGAGTCTTTGCAGTGCTTAAGCTCAGCCCAAGGAGGAGGGCGGTTGCCCTCGGTTGCCCTTTGTATCTCCCCTGGATGCACCTGCCACCACCAGCTTCAAAACCAACGTTGATACACACTGGGTGGAGTTCCTACATTAACCTGCAAAATAGGTAACTAATATGTACTTTAAAATTGAGCAGAGCAAGGTCCAGTATGGCAGGCCCCAAAGAGTTGCTCAGAAAAAAAACCTGAGCATTTCAGGTAAGTAGGAAAGGTTGGGCACATTTGTCAATGGCCACGATTATATACATCAATGGTCTGGTCATTCACAACAGCCTGAGCTAACCATTATAGTTTTTCAGCCACAAGGACACTCAAAAGCAGAAAAATCCTGTGAATACATTGTTGACCTGTTACAGTGTGCAGAGTATGGCACTTTCGGTGATATCTCTGCAGTGGGAGTGACCTTGGAGACAGGGAGTGAGTGGAGAAAATTTGATTAACATGGTACAAATTTGCAAGACTGGTGCAAGGCAGGCAGCACTGAAAACCAAACAAAAAAATTATGAATGGTTGTAAGGACATAGGAGGGGGCCTTATAAAAAGTCATTAAATAACTAACTTATAAGAGAGGTAGCATAGCATGAATAACATTGCATGAATAGCATTGCATGAATGAGCATAGCATTGCATTGCAAGGAGAATTCACATCATGTGGGTAGGCATGGATGCAGTTTTCTCCCTCTTATATTGTGGATCTGTGTGAATTTTAGGTTGTTGGCATTGCACATTGGTGCAAGAATTCTATGTAGATGCCTGCTGGGACTCGTCTGGCCTGCTGCTTCCATACTTTGCAGACTGAGGCCTGCCCACATACTATTGACAAAGAAATCAGAAATGATTATATCAATGGGGATGAAATCTTAGCTTATCTGTCACCACAATAGAAATGAAAATTTGCATTGGTCTTATGCTAAAATATCACCAAGCTTCAAAATATTAGCAGATGGATTGGCAATGGGGAATGACCGTGCAAATAGCCCTGAAGATAGTATTCATAACCCATTAATCCCAAACTAAACCCAGACCAAGTACCCAAACCTACTTCCTATACCTAACCCCACACTCAAGCATAGTGTGTGACTGGTAATACAAGCCCATCTTTCCATATGTGCACAGTTAGCAAAGAGGTAGCAAAATGGTACCTGAATGACGGTATGCATTGTCCACTGCAAGCTCGCTTGGTCATGTTGCCAATGAACGTCTTGTGGAACTGTAATTCTATCAGTAACTTCTATATACAGATTGTTTCCTTATCTAGAACAGGCCTCATATTCTACACATTTGGGGTTCAATGTCTTTGATGATCTATGCTCAATGCATTTTTATGATTCCAATGTGAATCAGCCAGGATCAAATCAAAGCACTAGAAGACAGAAAAGTAAGTGTAGAGTTACTTTTGCCATACACCACCAATCTTGGCCTGATTCATGTAGAGATATTGCAGTGATTCAGTAAAACCAACATCAAAACAACTCCCACCCCTGAAGCTGAAAATTAGTTTAAAATCTCTGCTTGTTTCAGTCATACACAAACCAATTTTGTTCTGTTGAAACCTTCTACATCAACATTGCGAGAAAACTAACCTCAAAGAATACTACAGCTCAGTAGGTAAGTTCTCAATACCATACTACACAACAGAATGTTTGATGAATAACAATAACAACCTGCTTTGCACCTAACTCCTATGCTATTCACATTGCTCTGCAGAGGATCTGTTGCCGTTGAGTCGGGTGTGACTTTTCTGCGGATTAGAACTGCGGAGAAAAATGCTTTTCGCAACCAGGCCACCTAGAGGCTTGCAGTTTTCACTAAAAGAATGGCCATTGTCTGTTTAGTGAAATTCCAAAATTTCATCCCTCTACGTCCAGTAACAGCAACGTTATAACGTAAAACGTTAAATAACTCGTGAATTTGCTGCGGAGAGAAGCTGCGGAGAAAAATGCTCTCGGTAACCAGAGCACCTAGCGACTCGCGGTTTTCTTTATAATACTCCTTGCCACCAGAATTGCAAGATTCCAGAATCTCATGAACCTAGATCCCTTAGGAACAAAGTTATACCTATAACGTACAACGTCTTGCGGAGAGAAACGTTCTCGGAAACCAGACCAGATATCGACTTGCGGTTTTCACCAGCGTCATCGGCATCATCACAAACGTAAGATTCCAGATTTTAGTGGTGCTAAACCAAGTAGCTGCAACGTCATAGGGTCAAACGTAACACATTGGCGTATTTTGGCGGGACTCCGCCAAACGACGCTGCGGAGAGAAATGCTCTCCGCAACCAGAGCACCTAGCGACTTGCGGTTTTCTTTAAAATAATCCTTGGCATTGAAAATGAAGGATTCCAGAATTCCATGATCGTAGTCCCGTTACGTGCAACGTTATAACGTAAAACGTCTTGCGGAGAGAAACGTCCTCGGAAACCAGACCAGATATCGACTTTTGGTTTTCACCAGCGTCATCGGCGTCATCACAAACGTAAGATTCCAGACTTTCGTGATGGTCAACCCTGTAGCAGCAACGTTATAGGGTCAAACGTAAAAAACGTCTTTTCTGCGGAGAAAAATGCTCTCCGCAACCAGAGCACCTAGCGACTTGCGGTTTTCACTAAAATAATCCTTGGCATTGAAAATGAAGGATTCCAGAATTCCAAGATCGTAGTTCCGTTACGTGCAACGTTATAACGTAAAACGTCTTGCGGAGAGAAACGTTCTCGGAAGCCAGACCAGATATCGACTTTTGGTTTTCACCAGCGTCATCGGCGTCATCACAAACGTAAGATTCCAGACTTTCGTAATGCTCAACTTGGTAGCAGCAACGTTATAGGGTCAAACGTAAAAAACGTCTTTTCTGCGGAGAAAAATGCTCTCCGCAACCAGAGCACCTAGCGACTTGCGGTTTTCACTAAAATAATCCTTGGCATTGAAAATGAAAGATTCCAGAAATCCATGATCGTAGTCCCATTACGTGCAACGTTATAACGTAAAACGTCTTGCGGAGAGAAACGTCCTCGGAAACCAGACCAGATATCGACTTTTGGTTTTCACCAGCGTCATCGGCGTCATCACAAACGTAAGATTCCAGACTTTCGTGATGGTCAACCCTGTAGCAGCAACGTTATAGGGTCAAACGTAAAAAACGTCTTTTCTGCGGAGAAAAATGCTCTCCGCAACCAGAGCACCTAGCGACTTGCGGTTTTCACTAAAATAATCCTTGGCATTGAAAATGAAGGATTCCAGAATTCCAAGATCGTAGTCCCGTTACGTGCAACGTTATAACGTAAAACGTCTTGCGGAGAGAAACGTTCTCGGAAGCCAGACCAGATATCGACTTTTGGTTTTCACCAGCGTCATCGGCGTCATCACAAACGTAAGATTCCAGACTTTCGTGATGCTCAACTTGGTAGCAGCAACGTTATAGGGTCAAACGTAAAAAACGTCTTTTCTGCGGAGAAAAATGCTCTCCGCAACCAGAGCACCTAGCGACTTGCGGTTTTCACTAAAATAATCCTTGGCATTGAAAATGAAAGATTCCAGAAATCCATGATCGTAGTCCCATTACGTGCAACGTTATAACGTAAAACGTCTTGCGGAGAGAAACGTCCTCGGAAACCAGACCAGATATCGACTTTTGGTTTTCACCAGCGTCATCGGCGTCATCACAAACGTAAGATTCCAGACTTTCGTGATGGTCAACCCTGTAGCAACAACGTTATAGGGTCAAACGTAAAAAACGTCTTTTCTGCGGAGAAAAATGCTCTCCGCAACCAGAGCACCTAGCGACTTGCGGTTTTCACTAAAATAATCCTTGGCATTGAAAATGAAGGATTCCAGAATTTCATGATCTTAGTCTACTTAGGTGCAACGTTATAACGTAAAACGCCTTGCGGAGAGAAACGTTCTCGGAAGGCAGACCAGATATCGACTTTTGGTTTTCACCAGCGTCATCGGCGTCATCACAAACGTAAGATTCCAGACTTTCGTGATGGTCAACCCTGTAGCAGCAATGTTATAGGGTCAAACGTAAAAAACGTCTTTTCTGCGGAGAAAAATGCTCTCCGCAACCAGAGCACCTAGCGACTTGCGGTTTTCACTAAAATAATCCTTGGCATTGAAAATGAAGGATTCCAGAATTCCATGATCGTAGTCCCGTTACGTGCAACGTTATAACGTAAAACGTCTTGCGGAGAGAAACGTTCTCGGAAGCCAGACCAGATATCGACTTTTGGTTTTCACCAGCGTCATCGGCGTCATCACAAACGTAAGATTCCAGACTTTCGTGATGGTCAACCCTGTAGCAGCAACGTTATAGGGTCAAACGTAAAAAACGTCTTTTCTGCGGAGAAAAATGCTCTCCGCAACCAGAGCACCTAGCGACTTGCGTTTTTCATTAAAATAATCCTTGGCATTGAAAATGGAGGATTCCAGAATTCCATGATCGTAGTCCCATTACGTGCAACGTTATAACGTAAAACGTCTTGCGGAGAGAAACGTCCTCGCAAACCAGACCAGATATCGAATTTTGGTTTTCACCAGCGTCATCGGCGTCATCACAAACGTAACATTCCAGACTTTCGTGATGCTCAACCTTGTAGCAGCAACGTTATAGGGTCAAACGTAAAAAACGTCTTTTCTGCGGAGAAAAATGCTCTCCGCAACCAGAGCACCTAGCGACTTGCAGTTTTCACTAAAATAATCCTTGGCATTGAAAATGAAGGATTCCAGAATTTCATGATCTTAGTATACTTAGGTGCAACGTTATAACGTAAAACGTCTTGCGGAGAGAAACGTCCTCGGAAACCAGACCAGATATCGACTTTTGGTTTTCACCAGCGTCATCGGCGTCATCACAAACGTAAGATTCCAGACTTTTGTGATGCTCAACCCTGTAGCAGCTACGTTATAGGGTCAAACGTAAAAAACGTCTTTTCTGCGGAGAAAAATGCTCTCCGCAACCAGAGCACCTAGCGACTTGCGGTTTTCACTAAAATAATCCTTGGCATGGAAAATGAAGGATTCCAGAATTTCAGGATCGTAGTCTACTTAGGTGCAGCGTTATAACGTTAAACGTCTTGCGGAGAGAAACGTTCTCGTGGGGAGGGAATCGCCTTCACAGATAGCGCCACCGATCTCATTTTAGGTGGCGCCACCTGCCACCACACTCAGCGTCTACATCCCTGGCAGTGTTCACGGTGGTAATCGCGGACGAGGAGAGCGACGAATATCAGTGGCGGCTGATAAAGGGGGCAAGGGGGCTGTTGCCCCCCCCAATTATCAGAGATGGCTTCTGGAAAATACGCAATTTTAGCTTGTTCCTTTTCTGAAAGTTCATGAACGACCTGATTGAGCCCTCAACAGCTTCTCGTCGGTTTGGACAGTGTCCGAGCTTTATCTCAGGGGCCCCGAGCTTTGTCTAAGGGCCCCCTGAGCTTGGGCTCGGGGGCATTCGAGCTTGATCTCTAGGAGCCCCCCAAGCTTGGTCTCAGGGGGCCCCGAATTTGGTCTAAGGGGCTCCCGAGATTGGTCTTAGAGAGCCTTGAGCTTGGTTTCAGGGGCATCCAAACTTTGTTTCAGAGGCCCCCAAACTTGGTCTCAGGGGCCCCGAGCTTGGTCTCAGGGGCCCAGAGCTTGGTCTCGGGGGCCTTCGAGCTTGATCTCTAGGAGCCTCCAAGCTCCGTCTCAAGGAGCACCGAGCTGTGTATCAGGGCCCCGAGCTTGGTCTTGTGTGTGCTCAAGTCAGTATGCCTGTCATTTGCGTTTTTTTCTGTGCCGATATAGACGACAGCATCAAAGCGCCCACAGTTCTCATTTTGCAGGAGACGGAATGTTCCAAAAAAAAATACTCATGATAATAAAATAATTCGTGTTACCTACCATGTTTTATTATGTAGATGCATACGAACAAACAGCGTTCACTTTTTAAAAGAAGAACTATTTGCCTCGGAAGGCCGTTTTTGTACCGTTATTATAATTTTGCTAAACTCCTAACGGGATGCTAGAGCTTAAAGATTTGACGTTCAATGTCCGAGGCTTACGTGAACCTATAAAACGCAGATCCATATTTCGACATCTACATGCTAAATACGCTGCTCATTTTGCTGTACTACAGGAAACATATTTCAGCTTGGAATCTGAGATCGTGTGGAAAATCGAATGGGAAGGCAAAACCATTGTTTTACACGGGCCAACTAATCAACAAGGAGGAATAACTATTTTTGTACGGGGCCAAAGGCGACTTTTACCATTTGCGACGCTTATGCAGGAGCGGAACCAGTATTCTGCTAGGGGAGTGGCTGAGCTTTGAAAAATGGCGAAAAAAGGGAATAGGGCGCAAAATGGCGAAAATGGGGCAAAGGGGGAGGCTGAAACCCCCTCAGCTCCCCTGGATCCGCATCTGCACTTATGCCTCTGACCTCAGGCAGCAAGTCCTACTGATATTTATGTTACATAATCAAGACACCGTTTTCTGATCCATTCACCTTGCCAGTTCAATGACATTTTACAACACTGGGTACCGGTCAAGGGGTACTATGAATAGGTGATACTGCCTATTTCCCTTTACAATCATCGTATAGGATCAGAACAAAAGGAATTGGGGGCCTAACATTTCTCACGCCCCATCCATCTCTCCCCGAATGTTCCAGGAGGCATGGGACCGGTCGCACGTTACCCGGGAAAACCACAGGGGGCCCGCAAGCATGGCAGGGGGCCGGTTTCGGCAACAGGGAGCACGGATACACCACCTGGGGCACGAAACGGCTAACAAATAAGGAACCCCTGCAAATAAGCGACTAACACAACAGCTTCAGTTTCTGTACGATATTCTTAGACCACAAGGGGCCCAGACAGACCACAGAGGGCCTGAGCACACCAAAGGGGCCGGGCAGACCACAGGAACCCAGAAAACCATATGAGCCCGGTGAGCCCACAAGGGGCCCGAGCAGACCACACACAGCCAGCAATTTGGCTGGGCTCTGCCCGATATGTGCTGGGCTTTGACTGGGCAGAGCCCGGGTACATGGGCTCAGCCCGGGTCCGGCTCCGCTCCGCCTGGGCACAGCCCATGGTCAAGCAAGACCGGGCTCTACCGCTCGGGTAAGTTGTCATCCCCCGACCTAATGTCGGGCTCAGCCCGAGTCTATGTGGCTCAGCTATGAGTCTTATGGCTCGGGCAGAGCCCGGCCCAGCCCGCTCTGGGCCCGGTCGGAATGGCTGGCTGGGCAGCGGGCCCGGGTAGGCCACACGGGGCCTGGACAGGTGAAAGGACCTGGGCAGACCACAGGGACCCGAGCAGAACACTGGGGCCGGGCCAACCACAGAGGGGCCCCAGTCTGCAAAGTATGGCAGCAGACCCGACGAGTCCGCACCAGCCTTGTTTTTTTGCACCACCAGCAACCTAAAATTCACACCAAACACTGTTGGGAAATTTCACTGACCCAGAAATTTCGATGTTTTTACCAGTTTCTTCCTTCTCAGAACTCTGTGGGTGTTTGATTTGAGCTCCCTCGCACCAGACGGCAAAATTGGGGATTTGTTGCTCCAAAGTTTGCACCACCTGAAGGGTGTCCGCACCACGAGATCTCGTCAAAAGTGCCATACTTTGCAGACTGGGAGGGGCCCGGGCAAACCACAGAGGGCCTGCGCAGATAAAAGGGACCCCGGACAGACAAAACGGGGTCCGCAGAGGCCACACGGAGGCCCGGACAGACCAAAAGAGTTCCGGCAAAACCACAGGAGGCTCGGGCAGACCACAAGGGGCTCGATCAGACCAAAATGGGCACTAGCAGACAAGGGGTCCGTGCAGACCAAATGGGACCGACCGGGCAGACCACAGGGGCCTGGATAGACCACAGGGGCCTGGGCAGACCACAGGGGTCCGGGCAGACCACAGGGGCCTGGGCAGACCACAAGGGGACCAAGCGGAGCACAAGGGGCCCGGGAAGGCCACAGAGGCCTGGGCTGACCGCAGGGGCCCGGGCAGACCACAAGGGGACAGAGCGGAGCACAAGGGGCCCGGACAGGTCACAGGGGCCTGGGCAGACCACAGGGGTCCGGACAGGCCACAGGGAGCCCGGTCAGACCAATAGGGACCCGGGATACCACAGGGGCCCGCATGGCAAGCATGACAGAGGCTGGTTGCAGTTACACGAACTGCATCCATGGCAGGCCCGTCTGCATCCACAGGGTATTAACTACTGGGAGTAGGGACCCGGCTGCGGCCACCAGGGGGGAGGGGCGAATGGGGTGGCCACCAGGGGGGGAGAGCGAATGGAGCAGCCACCCCTTAAGTCCAAGAGCCTCTGAGGACGAAATTTCGCACCCAAACCCTCCTCTCACCCAGGATGCGACGATTGATCGCCCTTTGGGTGAAAAGTGCGCCCTTCGGGTGGCTAAGTGTCACCCTGCCCCCTGAGGCTTTGGCCCTCCCCCTCCCCTTTCCCAAATTTTAGATACGTCACTGGCGGCCATATGGGGCACAAGATTCTCCAAGTCTTGGTATTTAGTCATCAGGGGTGCCGGACAGGGGGATCATCACTCATTAGGGATTTAGCCCGACAACAGCAAATAGCAAACAATCACTTCACTTGCCATTCAACACCGCGCATCGGAGCACGATTTGGATTGACACGAAAAGCCCAAACGTAAAACCCAAATCAGAGCCTAACGAAACTTTTCCAGAGTAGGCACAATCCGATTGAATCATAAGCATGCCAATTTTACTGTTAAAAGCAAACTTTGTGCAAATCATTCGCCTCGGCGAATACGACAAGAGAGCCAGGAGCATGCCTTAGCTTCCTTCGCGCTGCACTGACAAGCCCGGGAAATTAAGAGGCTACCATTCGCCAGCGGACGCTCATTATATGACCCAGATTTGACGACAAGATATGATAACTTTTTGACAGACAAATTTAAGAAGAGGGCCCAGGATGGATCACATGGGGCCCCTGGTGGATCACAGGGGGGCCCAGGTGGATTACAAGGGGCCCGATTGCAGCCACAGGGGGCCCGGGTGGATCAAAGGGGGCCTGGTTGCAGTCACAGGGGGCCCGGGTGAATCATAGGGGGCCCGGGTGTATCACAGGGGGCCCGGCTGCAGTCACAGGGGGCCCGGTTGGAGTCACAGGGCCCCCAGGTGGATGACAGGGGGCCCGGTTTCAGTCACAGGGGGCCCGGGTGGATCGTAGATGGCCCGGTTGCAGTCACAGGGGGCCCGGTTGGAGTTACAGGGGGACCGGGTGGATCATAGGGGGCCGGGTGGATAACAGAGGGCCCGGTTGCAGTCACAGGGGGCCCGGGTGGATCATAGTGGGCCCGGTTGCAGTCACAGGGGGCCCGGCTGGATCACAGGGGCCCGGTTGCAGTCACAGGGGGCCGGATAGATCACAGGGGACCCGACTGCAGTCACAGGGGGCCCGAGTGGATTACATGGGGCCCGGTTGCAGTCACAGGGGGCCCGGGTGGATCGTAGTGGGCCCGGTTGCAGTCACAGGGGGCCCGGGTGGATCATAGTGGGCCCGGGTGGATCACAAAGGGCCCGGTTGCAGTCACAGGGGGCCCGGGTGGATCGCAGAGGGCCCGAGACTGCCGGAATTAGGGACCCGGTTGCAGTCAAAGTGGGCCTGAAAATATCGTTAGGGGCCCGGTTGCGGACACCGAGGTTAAGGGTGGCCCACAGGGGACCTGCAAGCATGCCAGGGAGCCTGGCCTCAGCCAAAGCTAGCCCAAATAGACCACTGGGGCCTGCAATCGTGGCAGGGGCCCGGCCGTGTCCGCAGGGGCCCGCAACTTGGGATTGGGGGGGCTCGTCGGGTCATTGGGGGGCTTCTCCGAGCATTCGGGGGCTCGAGCCCTCCCAAATATATGGAAACTTGCGCCCCTGTGTTCCAGGCAGAATTTATCACTATAGTATGTAACACTCTGCAAAGTATGGCAACAGGCTACCGGCTGCACAAACACAAAACATAGGTACCATTTTCATAAACATTCCCACATTCTGCGGCCATGAGCTGTTTGTCTTATCTCCCATGGCGTTGTTCGTCATCACTGCATCCGCATTCTTCTCTAATTGGAGCTTCTAACTTCCCTGCGAACAAAATATTTTGCTTATATGTGCGCCATATCAACTGCCATCGGCTCTGCGTCTCCCGTTTCAGCGACGCAGAAGGTCGCGGGCTTTCAGTCTTTGATCGCAAGGGACAACGTCATCAGAATAAGACCGTTTCAGAAGTTCCGCCCACATACTCGCATCTGATTGGTTCGACGCAGAAAAACGCCACGTCCTAAATAGTCGCAAGCCACCGTGAACACTGCCAGGGATGTACACGCTTTGTGTGTTGGCAGCTAGCGCCACCTAGGGTGGGACCGATGACGCCACCTGTGAAAGCACTTCCCTCCCCACCAGAACGTTTCTCTCAGCAAGACGTTATACCTTATAACATTGCACCTAAGGGGACTATGAGCATGGAATTCTTGAACCCTATGTTTTCAATTCCAAGGATTATTTTAGTGAAAACCGCAAGTCGCTAGGTGCTCTGGTTGCGGAGAGCATTTTTCTCCGCAGAAAAGACGTTTTTTACGTTTGACCCTATAACATTGCTGCCACAGGGTTGACCATCACGAAAGTCTGGAATCTTACGTTTGTGATGACGCCGATGACGCTGGTGAAAACCGCAAGTCGATATCTGGTCTGGTTTCCGAGGACGTTTCTCTCCGCATGACGTTTTACGTTATAACGTTGCACGTAACGGGACTACGATCATGGAATTCTGGAATCCTTCATTTTCAATGCCAAGGATTATTTTAGTGAAAACCGCAAATCGCTAAGTGCTCTGGTTGCGGAGAGCATTTTTCTCCGCAGAAAAGACGTTTTTTACGTTTGACCCTATAACGTTGCTGCTACAGGGCTGAGCATCACGAAAGTCTGGAATCTTACGTTTGTGATAACGCCGATGACGCTGGTGAAAACCAAAAGTCGATATCTGGTCTGGTTTCCGAGGACGTTTCTCTCCGCAAGACGTTTTACGTTATAACGTTGCACCTAAGTATACTAAGATCATGAAATTCTGGAATCCTTCATTTTCAATGCCAAGGATTATTTTAGTGAAAACCGCAAGTCGCTAGGTGCTCTGGTTGCGGAGAGCATTTTTCTCCGCAGAAAAGACGTTTTTTTAAGTTTGACCCTATAACGTTGCTGCTACAGGGCTGAGCATCACAAAAGTCTGAAATCTTACGTTTGTGATGACGCCGATGACGCTGGTGAAAACCAAAAGTCGATATCTGGTCTGGTTTCCGAGGACGTTTCTCTCCGCAAGACGTTTTACGTTATAACGTTGCACGTAACGGGACTACGATCATGGATTTCTGGAATCCTTCATTTTCAATGCCAAGGATTATTTTAGTGAAAACCGCAAGTCGCTAGGTGCTCTGGTTGCGGACAGCATTTTTCTCCGCAGAAAAGACGTTTTTTACGTTTGACCCTATAACGTTGCTGCTACAGGGTTGAGCATCACGAAAGTCTGGAATATTACGTTTGTGATGACGCCGATGACGCTGGTGAAAACCAAAAGTCGATATCTGGTCTGGTTTCCGAGGACGTTTCTCTCCGCAAGACGTTATACGTTATAACGTTGCACGTAACGGGACTACGATCATGGATTTCTGGAATCCTTCATTTTTAATGCCAAGGATTATTTTAGTGAAAACCGCAAGTCGCTAGGTGCTCTGGTTGCGGAGAGCATTTTTCTCCGCAGAAAAGACGTTTTTTTACGTTTGACCCTATAACGTTGCTGCTACCAAGTTGAGCATCACAAAAGTCTGGAATCTTACGTTTGTGATGACGCCGATGACGCTGGTGAAAACCAAAAGTCGATATCTGGTCTGGTTTCCGAGGACGTTTCTCTCCGCAAGACGTTATACGTTATAACGTTGCACGTAACGGGACTACGATCATGGAATTCTGGAATCCTTCATTTTTAATGCCAAGGATTATTTTAGTGAAAACCACAAGTCGCTAGGTGCTCTGGTTGCGGAGAGCATTTTTCTCCGCAGTAAAGACGTTTTTTACGTTTGACCCTATAACGTTGCTGCTACCAAGTTGAGAATCACGAAAGTCTAGAATTTTATGTTTGTGATGACGCCGATGACGCTGGTGAAAACCAAAAGTCGATATCTAGTCTGGCTTCCGAGAACGTTTCTCTCTGCAAGACGTTTTACGTTATAACGTTGCACGTAACGGGACTACGATCATGGAATTCTGGAATCCTTCATTTTCAATGCCAAGGATTATTTTAGTGAAAACCGCAAGTCGCTAGGTGCTCTGGTTGCGGAGAGCATTTTTCTCCGCAGAAAAGACGTTTTTTACGTTTGACCCTATAACGTTGCTGCTACAGGGTTGACCATCACGAAAGTCTGGAATCTTACGTTTGTGATGACGCCGATGACGCTGGTGAAAACCAAAAGTCGATATCTGGTCTGGTTTCCGAGGACGTTTCTCTCCGCAAGACGTTTTACGTTATAACGTTGCACGTAATGGGACTACGATCATGGATTTCTGGAATCTTTCATTTTCAATGCCAAGGATTATTTTAGTGAAAACCGCAAGTCGCTAGGTGCTCTGGTTGCGGAGAGCATTTTTCTCCGCAGAAAAGACGTTTTTTACGTTTGACCCTATAACGTTGCTGCTACAAGGTTGAGCATCACGAAAGTCTGGAATGTTACGTTTGTGATGACGCCGATGACGCTGGTGAAAACCAAAAGTCGATATCTGGTCTGGTTTCCGCGAACGTTTCTCTCCGCAAGACGTTTTACGTTATAACGTTGCACATAAAGGGACTACGATCATGGAATTCTGGAATCCTTCATTTTCAATGCCAAGGATTATTTTAGTGAAAACCGCAAGTCGCTAGGTGCTCTGGTTGCGGAGAGCATTTTTCTCCGCAGAAAAGACGTTTTTTACGTTTGACCCTATAACGTTGCTGCTACAGGGCTGAGCATCACAAAAGTCTGGAATCTTACGTTTGTGATGACGCCGATGACGCTGGTGAAAACCAAAAGTCGATATCTGGTCTGGTTTCCGAGGACGTTTCTCTCCGCAAGACGTTTTACGTTATAACGTTGCACGTAACGAGACTACGATCATGGATTTCTGGAATCCTTCATTTTCAATGCCAAGGATTATTTTAGTGAAAACCGCAAGTCGCTAGGTGCTCTGGTTGCGGACAGCATTTTTCTCCGCAGAAAAGACGTTTTTTACGTTTGACCCTATAACGTTGCTGCTACAGGGTTGAGCATCACGAAAGTCTGAATATTACGTTTGTGATGACGCCGATGACGCTGGTGAAAACCAAAAGTCGATATCTGGTCTGGTTTCCGAGGACGTTTCTCTCCGCAAGACGTTATACGTTATAACGTTGCACGTAACGGGACTACGATCATGGATTTCTGGAATCCTTCATTTTCAATGCCAAGGATTATTTTAGTGAAAACCGCAAGTCGCTAGGTGCTCTGGTTGCGGAGAGCATTTTTCTCCGCAGAAAAGACGTTTTTTACGTTTGACCCTATAACGTTGCTGCTACCAAGTTGAGCATCACAAAAGTCTGGAATCTTACGTTTGTGATGACGCCGATGACGCTGGTGAAAACCAAAAGTCGATATCTGGTCTGGTTTCCGAGGACGTTTCTCTCCGCAAGACGTTATACGTTATAACGTTGCACGTAACGGGACTACGATCATGGAATTCTGGAATCCTTCATTTTTAATGCCAAGGATTATTTTAGTGAAAACCACAAGTCGCTAGGTGCTCTGGTTGCGGAGAGCATTTTTCTCCGCAGTAAAGACGTTTTTTACGTTTGACCCTATAACGTTGCTGCTACCAAGTTGAGAATCACGAAAGTCTAGAATTTTATGTTTGTGATGACGCCGATGACGCTGGTGAAAACCAAAAGTCGATATCTAGTCTGGCTTCCGAGAACGTTTCTCTCTGCAAGACGTTTTACGTTATAACGTTGCACGTAACGGGACTACGATCATGGAATTCTGGAATCCTTCATTTTCAATGCCAAGGATTATTTTAGTGAAAACCGCAAGTCGCTAGGTGCTCTGGTTGCGGAGAGCATTTTTCTCCGCAGAAAAGACGTTTTTTACGTTTGACCCTATAACGTTGCTGCTACCAAGTTGAGCATCACGAAAGTCTGGAATCTAACGTTTGTGATGACGCCGATGACGCTGGTGAAAACCAAAAGTCGATATCTGGTCTGGCTTCCGAGAACGTTTCTCTCCGCAAGACGTTTTACGTTATAACGTTGCACGTAACGGGACTACGATCATGGAATTCTGGAATCCTTCATTTTCAATGCCAAGGATTATTTTAGTGAAAACCGCAAGTCGCTAGGTTCTCTGGTTGCGGAGAGCATTTTTCTCCGCAGAAAAGACGTTTTTTACGTTTGACCCTATAACGTTGTTGCTACAGGGTTGACCATCACGAAAGTCTGGAATCTTACGTTTGTGATGACGCCGATGACGCTGGTGAAAACCAAAAGTCGATATCTGGTCTGGTTTCCGAGGACGTTTCTCTCCGCAAGACGTTTTACGTTATAACGTTGCACGTAACGTGACTACGATCATGGAATTCTGGAATCCTTCATTTTCAATGCCAAGGATTATTTTAGTGAAAACTGCAAGTCGCTAGGTGCTCTGGTTGCGGAGAGCATTTTCTCCGCAGAAAAGACGTTTTTTACGTTTGACCCTATAACGTTGCTGCTACCAAGTTGAGAATCACGAAAGTCTAGAATCTTACGTTTGTGATGACGCCGATGACGCTGGTGAAAACCAAAAGTCGATATCTGGTCTGGCTTCCGAGAACGTTTCTCTCTGCAAGACGTTTTACGTTATAACGTTGCACGTAACGGGACTACGATCATGGAATTCTGGAATCCTTCATTTTCAATGCCAAGGATTATTTTAGTGAAAACCGCAAGTCGCTAGGTGCTCTGGTTGTGGAGAGCATTTCTCTCCGCAGCGTCGTTTGGCGGAGTCCCGCCAAAATACGCCAATGTGTTACGTTTGACCCTATAACGTTGCAGCTACTTGGTCTAGCACCACGAAAATCTGGAATCTTACGTTTGTGATGATTCCGATGACGCTGGTGAAAACCGCAAGTCGATATCTGGTCTGGTTTCCGAGAACGTTTCTCTCCGCAGGACGTTGTACGTTATAACGTTGCACGTAACGGGACTACGATCATGGAATTCGGAATCCTTCATTTTCAATGCCAAGGATTATTTTAGTGAAAACCGCAAGTCGCTAGGTGCTCTGGTTGTGGAGAGCATTTCTCCGCAGCGTCGTTTGGCGGAGTCCCGCCAAAATACGCCAATGTGTTACGTTGACCCTATGACGTTGCAGCTACTTGGTTTAGCACCACTAAAATCTGGAATCTTACGTTTGTGATGATGCCGATGACGCTGGTGAAAACCGCAAGTCGATATCTGGTCTGGTTTCCGAGAACGTTTCTCTCCGCAAGACGTTGTACGTTATAGGTATAACTTTGTTCCTAAGGGATCTAGGTTCATGAGATTCTGGAATCTTGCAATTCTGGTGGCAAGGAGTATTATAAAGAAAAACCGCGAGTCGCTAGGTGCTCTGGTTACCGAGAGCATTTTTCTCCGCAGCTTCTCTCCGCAGCAAATTCACGAGTTTTTTTAACGTTTTACGTTATAACGTTGCTGTTACTGGACGTAGAGGGATGAAATTTTGGAATCTCACTAAACAGACAATGGCCATTCTCTTAGTGAAAACTGCAAGCCTCTAGGTGGTCTGGTTGCGAAAAGCATTTTTCTCCGCAATTCTAATCCGCAGAAAAGTCACACCCGTTGAGTCGTGGGTATGAAATAAGAGCGCCATACCTGCCGCAGAAAAAGCTACTATCAAAATTATTACCGAGTCGTTGTTCTGCAAAACAAACTCGCAAGCAATTCGGCCGTGACGTCACTTTGCCCGAGGGTCCCTGTCCCGAAGTTCCACGCTTGACTGGGTGTCGTTCTGCACCCAGCACCCCAGGTTTTGGGACACTGCACATCAGTGACGGATCCAAGGGGGGGCCCAGGGGGCCCGGGCCCCCCTTAGCTCCGAAGCGCCTCAGCAAAGCTTAGCTCATATCGGGCGCCGAAGGCGCCCGATATGAGCGGCGCGCCTGTACCCATTTCGTGCGCCAAGGTGGTAGATACCACTTATTCCACTTGAATTAACACATAGTCCTTAAAACCATGGCAAAGCGCCCCTGCCCAAACATTAGACGCCTTTACTGGTCTTTTGCACCCCAGTAAAATGTTGAAGATGAAATTTAGAATGCTAACAAAAGCGCCCCGGCAAAGAAAAGGCGCCACTAGATAGCAGGATTGCGCCATGGGGAACTAATGCACCCCTGAGTAGCCTAGGCGCCCCCTGGATGAAGCGCCCCTGGGTAGCCTAGGCGCCCCCTCGATGAAGCGCCCTACGGATATCATATGCGCCCTTGGCTAGGAAAGGCGCCCCTGGGCAGCAAAGGCAAATCTTGGTAACATAGGTGCCCTGGACAGCATAAGCACTCCTTAGATAGAAATAGGCGCTATAGGAAAATAAAATGCTCACCTTGGGTAGAAAAAGGCGCCCTTTGATAGCCTAGGCGCCCACTGGAAAAAGTGCCCTACGGATGTCATATGCACCCTTGGATAGCAAAGGCGCCCCTGGACAGCAAAGACAACCCTGGATAACAAAGTGCTGTGGACAGCAAAGACGCCCCTAGGTAGCAAAGGCGCCCCTAGGTAGCAAAGGCGCCCCTTCGATAGAGAAGCCGCCTTTGGATAGCCTAGGCGCCCCCTGGATGAAGCGCCCTGCGGATATCATATGCGCCCTTGGCTAGGAAAGGCGCCCCTGGGCAGCAAAGGCAAATCTTGGTAACATAGGTGCCCTGGACAGCATAAGCGCCCCTTAGATAGAAATAGGCGCTTTAGGAAAATAAAATGCTCACCTTGGGTAGAAAAAGGCGCCCTTTGATAGCGTAGGCGCCCACTGGAAAAAGCGCCCTACGGATGTCATATGCACCCTTGGATAGCAAAGGCGCCCCTGGACAGCAAAGACAACCCTGGATAACACAAGTGCTGTGGACAGCTAAGGCGCCCATGGGTAGCACAGGCGCCCCTAGAAAGGCACCCCTTCGATTGAAAAGCCGCCTTTGGATAGCTTAGGCGTCCCCTGGATGAAACGCTCTACGGATATCAAATGCGCCCTTGGCTAGGAAAGGCGCCCCTGGGCAGCAAAAGCAAATATTGGTAACATAGGTGCCCTGGACAGCATAAGCGCCCCTTAGATAGAAGTAGGCGCTATAGGAAAATAAAATGCTCACCTTGGGTAGAAAAAGGCGCCCTTTGATAGCCTAGGCACCCACTGGAAAAAGCGCCCTACGGATGTCATATGTACCCTTGGATAGCAAAGGCGCCCCTGGACAGCAAAGACAACCCTGGATAGCACAATTTCTGTGGACAGCAAAGGCGCCCCTGGGTAGCAAAGGCGCCCCTAAAAAGGCAAACCTTCGATAGAAAAGCCGCCTTTGGATAGCCTAGGCGCCCCTGGATGAAGCGCCCTACGGATACAATATGCGCCCTTGGCTAGGAAAGGCGCCCCTGGGCAGCAAAGGCAAATCTTGGTAACATAGGTGCCCTGGACAGCATAAGCGCCCCTTAGATAGAAATAGGCGCTTTAGGAAAATAAAATGCTCACCTTGGGTAGAAAAAGGCGCCCTTTGATAGCCTAGGCACCCACTGGAAAAAGCGCCCTACGGATGTCATATGCACCCTTGGATAACAAAGGCGCCCCTGGACAGCAAAGACAACCCTGGATAACACAAGTGCTGTGGACAGCAAAGGCGTCCCTGGGTAGCAAAGGCGCCCCTAGGAAGGCAAACCTTCGATAGAAAAGCCGCCTTTGGATAGCCTAGGCGCCCCCTGGATGAAGCGCCCTACGGATACAATATGCGCCCTTGACTAGGAAAGGCGCCCCTGGGCAGCAAAGGCAAATCTTGGTAACATAGGTGCCCTGGACAGCATAAGCGCCCCTTAGATAGAAGTGGGCGCTTTAGGAAAATAAAATGCTCACCTTGGGTAGAAAAAGGCGCCCTTTGATAGCCTAGGCGCCCACTGGAAAAAGCGCCCTACGGATGTCATATGCACCCTTGGATAGCAAAGGCGCCCCTGGACAGCAAAGACAACCCTGGATAACACAAGTGCTGTGGACAGCAAAGGTGCCCCTGGGTAGCAAAGGCGCCCCTAGGAAGGCACCCCTTCGGGAGTAAAGGCGCCTTTGGATAGCGTAGGCGCCCCCTAGATAAACTAGGTGCCTGAGAAGGAAAATGAGCGCCCCATTGGAAAGTACAGGCTCCCCCTGTATAACATAGATGTCCCTTATCCATCTTCAGCTACCCTGGATTGGAGCAGCGCCCCTCAAGAGCAAAGGCGCCGCTGGACAAAAAGGCGTCTCCGTATATCAAGGGCACTCCTAGATAATATATGCACCCCTCACACAGAAATAGGCACTTCAGGGAAAGTGAAAGGCGGCCTTTGGTTAGGACGGCGCCCTTGGACAGCCTAGGCGCCCTTTGCATAAAGCGCCCTACAGATAGCATATGCGCCCTTGGATAGCAAAGGCGCCCCTGGACAGCAAAGTTAACCCTTCTTGAAATAGATTATCTGGACAGCATAGGCGGCCATGGATAAACTAGGCGCCTGAGACAGAAAACAAGCGCCTCGCCTGAGAGTACAGGCGCCCCCGGGATATCATAGGTGTCCCTTTCCATCTTCAGCTGCCCTACTGTCTATGGTTTGGCACACCTGTCCGACAGTCGCGCGCTCTGTTACAGGGCTCGAGCGCTCAATTTGAACATGGAATGCCTTTAAACACATTTCATTAACCTATAACTGAAGGCTTAGTGCACCATCGCTGCAACCGGGTGCCTTTTTCAGTATGTGCGCCTCACTTCCGAGAACGCTGCCCTCACCAACCAGCAGTCCTCCCCGTTCAGCAGATGAGCGCCTCTTTCTGATAATTAGGCACTTTATTTCAGTGTTCGAGCGCCTTATTTCAGAATTTTTATTCTCCATCTATTTTGGGCTCCTCCTGGATTGCAGAGGCGCCCCCTCAAGTGCAAAGGCGCCCCTGGATAGAAAAGTGCGCCCCATGTTTGTAAAGGCGCTCCAAGATAGCATATGCGCCCCTTAGATGGAAATAGGCACTCCAGGAAAGTAAAATGCTCCCTTTGGGTAGCAAAGGTGCCCCTTAACAGCGAAGGCAGCCCTAGATAACAAAGTTTCTCTGGACAGCATAGGTGCCCTTGGATAAACTGGTGCCCGGAAGAGAAAAATAGCGCCTTACCGGAGACAAAAAGCACCCCAGGATAACGTAGGGGCATGTATTTCAATCATGTCTGTGATTGAAAAATACACCTAGACAGCATATGCGCCCCTGGATAGAAAGACACCCCTGGGCAGCAATGGCGCCCCTGGAAAGCAATATTGCGCCCCTGTGGAGAAAGAAGCCGCCTCCTGAATAACCTAGGCACCGCCCCCGAAATATCAGATGCCCGTGGATAGAACAGACTGCCTTGAATAAAACAGAGGCCCTGGATAGCAAAGGCGCCCTTTGATAGCATAAGTGTTCCTTAGCAACAATATGGGCGCTACATGAGCTCAAGGTTCACGCGCACCTAAGCCCAATAATAGAGCAATCAATCGATGCCAAAGCACTCCTTAAAGCATGGGCGCCAAACTTCCTAAGAAGTAAAGGCGCCTCTGGGTAGCAAAGGCGACCCTCGACAGTGGTGTAGGTATTCCTGAATAACAGCAGCGTCCCTTGATAAGAATAGCCCCAAGATGTTACAGGTACCCTGCTGATAGGAAAAGCGCCCCTGAATATCAGAGGTACCCTCTGAATGAGGTGCCCATGGAGAGCATAAGGGCGCCCTATGTATAGCAAATTGCCGCCCCCTGGATAGCCTAAGCGCCCCTTGCATAGGGTAGGCGCCACTGGGTAGTATAGGTTACCTTGAATAAAAATACGCCCCTCAATACCGAGGTGAACCTGGATAAGAAAAAGCTCCCCTTGGGCACTGGGTTTCAAAGGCACCCCCGGAACAGCAAAGATGCCCCTGGATAGCTAGGTTGCGTCCATTGGGGAGCGAAGGCGCCCCTGGGTGGCACAGGTGCCTCATCGAAGCAAAGGTCCCTCCAGAGAGCATAGGTGTCCCTGATGAGCACAGTTACTCCTGGACGGCCCCTAAATGACGTTGCATAATGTTACGACACCTATTATAACGTATGCTATTACATCAAAGTTAAGGTTATTCAGTGTTTAGATCGAGGTCACAGGTCAATTTTAAAGGTGACTGGCCTTGATGATCAAGGCTTGATCAAAAGTCATTGGTAAGCTTGGGCGCAGCGCTAGTTATAGCGTAAATTAGGCATAATATGTTGGGTTGTGCCGTAATAGGTCACTGACCTTGAAGGACCTTGACCCCAAAATTTCAGACATTGTTTAGAGTCTTCCCTTTTCGCCTCAGCCCTGTTCTAGAGTATTCGCGCCCCGTTCCGGCCCGTTGGGGTGTGCTTGAACACCCCCTCGAGGTCTCCCAGTGGCACGAAAAAGCGTCGGCGCGAAGCGACACAGTACTTGTCACACCTTATCATTGATCACTTCCGCAACTTTCCCTCAAAATTTAAGGCTGTGTCATCTCAGGTCAGGTCACCAGTGCAGGTCAAGTGACCTCACCCCAAAAAATGTTTAAGTTGGCGTAAGTAAGAAAAGGGTGAATCTATCGAATTCAAACTTGTACCATATAATGGGCCCAAAAAGTACTAATAAATTTATTCTGGGATTTTTCCCATCGATGACCTAGGGACAGGTACGAATCATGACCTCTCCATTGAAAATGCATGGGGTAAAACGGAAATTTGCCGAACAATTGCTCTATGTCTGCAGACGCCGCTTGAAATACCTTCGGATTCCCCAAATCATAGTACCCTAGGCCTCTTTATCGGTTCATGTTGCAAGTTTAGACATGTTACCTCTGAGAGTTCATCTGGGGCTTCCTAAGCAGGTTTTAAGACTTGGATCAATGGATTTGCAGGAAATATCGATAAAACCCGTATTTTGATACATTTTTTATTGTTACTGTGAGTTGATTGATATGCATACTGACTATGCTAGGCTAGATGGTGGCCTTGACCTAACCTTAGGTCAGGTCATTTTTATGTTTTAACCTAGTATAGTCATGTTATACATTATTTGATGATTCACCGTAACGAGAGGAAGCGAATTGTGCCTAAAATGATTCTAGCTCAACTCTGGCAGACGCTAGAGTATAGAGACAGAGACATGTTGTAAGCTTTGTCTCGGGGGAGGGACCCCAGCGCTGATCGCGGAAAAAATCCCCAATGGCCCCCAGGGGCCCTCAGGGAGTCAGGAAATCTGGCGTGGGTGGAATCCGGTAGGAGGGATTTTGGGTCTCCAAAATCAGCTGAGGGGCCCGTGCCAGTTAAGGGGGCCCAGATAAGGGCCCCCAACGAGCTCATTTGACCTCAGTGCCAACACAGGATTCTCAAGACCAGCGTGGGGTGCTTACCTATTTAAACGGTTTCTAAATACGCTCAGGGACTCAAAATTAACCCAGGGACCCAATTTTCAACTCATGGGGCCCAGACACTCTGAGGGGACCCTGCAGCAGCTCAGAAGGCCCATAAAACTAATAGGGCCAGACTAGCTGGGTGCCTCGACGAACTAGTGCCCAGATACGCACAGCGGGCCCCAAACAAGCTGAAGGGATCTATATCAGTTAAACGAAAACGGTACCAACCCAGGGGACCCTGACCAGCTTAAGGGACACTAATCCAGCTTGAGGCTCAGAGCTCAGAGCTCCAACTTTTAGCTCAGAGGGCCCAGGACCTGTTGAGAGGGCCCTATATCAATAAAAGGGCCCCGAAAAGCTTAATAGGCTTCAGCGGCGACACATAGGTTTCAATTTCAGTGTGAGGGCCTGGTTAACTAAAGCGGTCCCAGATTAGCTGAGAGGACTCGATATAAACTCAGGGAAGTCACCAAAAACTCAGGGGCCCAGGCCCGCAGAGGTTCTGCGGCCTATGAGGCTCAGGTTAGCGTCAGTCGGCTATTTCAGTATGGAGCAGTTGGTTAGGACAACTGTGATAAGTGGAGGTGGTGGATACGACACCTCAGTTTTCGCCATGACCGAATATAACTGTATTATTTGCTCATCGTGCTTCATTTAGTGTCAGTGGGTGCTTTCAGCATTTTCTACCAAGGTGCCAGTCGTTAGCTGGCCCGAAATATGCTTGATGGTAAACGTGAACATGTCCTCACTAAGAGGAAACTTTCATGAAAATAAGCATTTACAAATCCTTTTTTAAACGCGTTTTACATTGACACTGGCCGCCTTTTGGGTGGTAAATTGGCCAGTGGCGGATCCAGGGGGGGAGCAAAAGGCATTCCCCCAAACGGAAAAGCTCGGGGCAACACAATGTTTTTGACCCCCAAAGCGATCGACCTCCTTTTTTCCCCTACTCCTTTTTAGTTTATAAGCAAGATTTTGGTGTTTCAACTCTCAACTTCAAACAGAACATGAGTTGATAAGATGTTCCCTGGCCTGTCCCCTCGAATCCGGAAATGTAAAAAAACACTGAAGATTATATATTCGGGCACAGCCCTTCATCAGAATCATGGAGTAAATATCAATAATTCTCAGTTATAATATAGCCAGTCATAGTATAGCCTGCCTTGGATAGGAAGAAGTATCTCGAGCCCATAGTTTTTTTTTTACCCCGTGACGTTTTTTTAGCTTTTCGCCTCAACACCCAAAATTCTACCGGGAAGTGATATTGGTAGCGCAGCTTCTTACTGCGTGTCGTTTTTTTTTTTTTTGCTTTTCGTCTTTGGTCTGCCCCTCCCACACCGCCCGGCTAGATCCGCCACTAAAATTGGCGCCCCTCAGGTTCGGCGCCCCCAGGTTCGGCGCCCTCCGAGCCTGGCCCCCCCCTTAACGAAATCCTAGATCCGTCACTGCTGCACATCAGTGAGCACATGCCAATAAGTTTTGGTAACTGTAATGTAAGGGCCATTCCAGGACAAACCGTCCAGGCAAGTTCACCATGGCCCGTTATATTTCAACCAATTTTTTCCATGGTACTCTTTACGCCGCCGGGACGGTGCCTCGAATGATCGTGCTAACGTCCTTCCAGAGGAAGGGGTTAACCGGCAGCAGGGTGGCCTGTGTGCACCTGGACGCCTCGGTGCCAACAGTTTTTCGCACCATGCTGGGAGGGTGCGCGACCGCTTGGCAGAATTCTTTAACTTCCCAGAGGATTCTGTTCCCTGGCAGGAGGCGGTCGTGCCGAGGGGTATGCGTGCGTACAACTAAGTGGGGCGTCACTATCAGATAAACAGACCGACTCTCACAAACGGACACGCCGAGCGACCGAAACAGACTCTTCGGCGGAAGGACATGGACGAGATCATTCGGTTAAATTTTCTTCACTCTGTGTGTCAGCATGGAGCATGAGTGATGTGTTACTATGACTTGTATATTGAATAGTAACACCATTTATATATTTATATGTCAAGCAACTGTTCGCTGTTATTTTCACCCAGGTACCGGAACAGGATCTAACGGCCCAGAAGTTTGCGCAGGATCCGTGTGTATATAATTCAATATCCCTGAGTCCACCGCCAAGGCTGACCCCTCCCATCGTCAGATGTGAATTACGTTTGTGGTTGTTGTGTGTGTGCTGCCTCGTTTTCGGCGAAGTGCTGTGCATGTTGTCTCCTTGTTATCGCCCTATTTACGCGCGTGCATTGGCGTGATTAAAACCAGTCTTTAACAGTCAGTGGCTGGGGGGATCCGGACGCGCGGTAGACAGCGCGCAGCTGCGCGGGGGCGTAAGTTAGCGCGCAGGGGCTTTTGGAGGGATCCATCGGCGCGCAGCTAAGTTGTGGCGGAAGTAGTGTCGTAACTCGCCGTCTTACGCGCTAACTTTCCGCGTCTTCTCAACAGCGCGGAAGACAGCGCGGAAGCCTGTATGATTCTTTTAAAGTAACAAAAAGATATTGGAAATGTCAGTGAATCCAAGTTATATGGCTTGCGTTCGACAAAACATGTATTTATGATAATAATCGAGGCCCACAAACTCCCGACATCTCACAGGGAAATCCTCAGAAGAGACACAGGCGAATAGAAACGTAGATCACTGCAGCTGTGGCAGTGAATCACCAGCCGTAATGCTAACTGCCCTCCAATAAACAATGTTGTTCGCCCCAGGACGTATCTCACGTTTCGTACTACTCACCGTCCCCGAGCGGTCGCGTCGAGGCTGGAACGCCAAGGATCGAGCAGTTCTCCCTGAACTGTGAGCGTGAGGATTCTTAAATATCTGGTGCTGTTTGAAAGGCAGAAAGATGAGGAAAATGGGGCCAAATTCATAGGCGGAATGCAAAAGCGGCACTAAATGCACTCCCCGAGCCAGGCTTTTTGGAGCCAGCCCGGCTCATCTCTCCCCAGTGCTCCGACTAAACCAATGACACCGTAGTGCAACGAGGAAAAAGTGTGTTTCGTGAAGCCCGTGTCCTGCCCAAATAAATTGACTTGAGTTAGGCTTAACATAAAAACGCATTCGGAGTAAGCCAAATCATATCGGTTTCACATGTATGCCTCATTTATTTGGAAATCCCACTTATAAATTGTCGTTTACGGATAAGGTTTTTCCCTTTATCCTATCCGAGCACTTTTATCATCACCTCACCTCCCAGCGCGGGGCCGTGTCTTCCTCTCATCCCCTCCCCCACAGTCGGCCAGGAAATCCGACACCGTACAGCAGTCAGTAGGCTGTAACCTATGACGTGAGTTTACTACGGCGAGAAAAGCACCGTATTCTATGGGAATTTTAGCCTTAGCGCCTATTTACTATGGTCGCCAGAGGCATTCACCGCCGCCTCAGATTGCCGCAGATGATACGCGCTAACCTCCGCCGGCGCGGAACTCCGCGCGATCGCTCTCTCCCGAACATCCCTCCAAATCGCTTACGCGCAAACTTATATAAGGGACTATACCGGACGGTTAAAGGTGAAGGGGTCGAGTTATTGGGCGCTCACAGCGGACTGGGGGCTTCCAAGCAGTATGACACTAAGCTTTCGTGTTTTCGTGTGCCGGCCGCATATAGATAGGACCTTCTCGTCTCAAACCTCGCTAATCGACTACTGTGGGATAAGCTGCCAGATAGGTAAGAAATACAGAATGCAGACTGCCTAGCTGTAAAGTGAAACACAAATCGGTCTAATCAGCGTGGGGGATGGGACGCTAAGCCTTCGTTATGTTGATGTGCATTTCCAGGGTATTGACGGATGTGTATTATGCGTATGCCGGCGGACACGCGCCGCCTATACCACAGACCATCAGCGCCCTCTAAAATGGCGAGGGCGCCACCTGGAACGTGATCGCTGTCTTAACCCGCGCCCCACCGGGGGTCCAGCGCCACCTTCGCCCCACCGGGGGCCATCGATGGCCCCCCTCTAACTCCGAAAATATGGGCGTTAGCGCAAATCTGCAAACTGCAATAGCAAGCTCGCGTGAATTCAGTAAGAAATTACTTCACATGTTTTAGTGCTCAGGTCAATGGTTTGACCTCCAGAGGTCAAATTAGGTCAAGATCGGCTATTTTCACTCGAATATGCAATGCTTAAGCAAACTGACCATAACTCTTATGCCATTAGAGCTATTGAGGTCTGGTAAAGTACATTTGATAGAAAATTGTCAGTACTTTTTCCGCTATGTGAAACGTAAAGACCTCCCGCCAGTGGTTTGACCTCCAGAGGTCACCTCGTGACCTAAGATCACCTGAGGTCACGAAAGGTCAGAAAGTAACCTTGCCGTATATCAAATGAAAGCCAATGACAAGACAAACACGATGGTGTTTGTTTCAGCGCTCTAGCTTAATTAGGTCAAAAGTTATTGCAAAATACTGTTTTTGACCCCTGGTGACCTTGGATGACCTTGGAGAGGTCAAAGGGCAAATATGGCCCCTGGAATCCGTGAAAGGGTGTCCAAGAACGCTTTTTCTGACCAAGCTGAGCATTTTCAATCGCTTTTGTGACTTTTAGGTCATAAGACAGCTTTTCCCCATGCTTTTTCAATGGGAGAGGTCACCTCGTGACCTGAACTCAGGGCACGAAATCGAAAAATCCCGGATATACACCTTTTAGATCCTGTAGGGGCCATAAAGTGTAGGAAGTTTCAAATCGATCGACTTCGAAATGTAGCTCTTGCAGAGCTCTAAAGTTGAAGTGAGGTGACCTTCGTTGACCTCGTCTGGTGACCTGACCTTGGGTGACCCGGGGTAAAAAATTTCAGGGATGGTGGCAAAATGATGCAGTGAGAGGTAGAACCCTCAACCGCGATGCTGCGCCTCTTCGTTTTTCTGCTATCCCGGAACAACCTTAGGGGGCCATCGATGGCCCTCGGTGGGGCGAGGGTTAAACCCTAGGTGCGGGAACTTCTTTCAAGTTTGGGATGAGGGCAGCATTTCGTCACCGTCACAAAAGTAACTTGTATATCAAGTGAAAGCCAATGATGAGCAATATACGATGCCGTTCAATTCAGCGCTCGAGCTTGATTAGGTTAAAAAATTATCGTAAAAATACTGTTTTTGACACTGGTGACCTGTGATGACTTCCTCCAGGCCAATTGGCAAATGTAACGAAACGAAACGATTGTTTGTTCTGGATCTGTTTGCTCCCGTGCCATGGTTTGGGAAGTGGGGATCTGTAAGTAGCATGCGCGGATCCAGTGAGTGCAGGTGCTCCGCCATCGACCTTCGGCCATACGCGAATCCGGGCAGGGGCGGACTTAGTCCCGAGTTTTGGGGGTGCAAACCCATTTCTGCTCTCTCCATGGGCGACGTGTAATACGGGTGCTCGATAGACCTAGTATAAGCTACCTTTCGATGATCGCTCTTCTGAGGGGGGATGGGAGCGATTTTTTTTGCTCTACAGACCTAGTGTAAACACCTTCCAAATATTTCTCCGGCGTTAGGGGGACCAAAAGCTAGTTTACCCCACCCCACCAGCGCTTTGGAGGGAGAGGCCATGGTCGGAATCCCCTTGCATCTGCCAATGGATCCAGGTGGGGAGAAGGAGGGGGGGCAAAGTGCCTTCCGATCGACTCGGCATCTCATGAAATAGTCACGGCGCTCCCCTGAAATTTCGCTTTCCAGCCCTCCCCCTCGGGGTTCGAAAATGGAAGCGACCTTTCAGGGGGCGCCATCGACCTTTCAGGGGGGCGCCGTGACCATTTCAGGGGGCGTCGAGGGTCGATAGGGGGCACGTCCCCCTTGCCCCCTGGATCCGCCTATGCACCGGTAGGATTTTAGCGCCCACCTAGTAGGTATTGCCATTTAAAAGTGGCGCCCTTGTTGCACTGCAGATGGCATGATCATTGCATTCCCCAAGGGCTACCCAGCACAGTCAAGACTTGTCTTGAATTACCTCGTTTGACCTTGAAGATCATCACCTAGGTCAATGAAAATAGGATGAAGGCAAGAACATTATGGTCCGCACCCCCCCTCCCAACGCGATCTTTCCTGAGCTTGGTTTCCTAGGTCATAGGGGATGCCTACCAACCCCTCCCCCTCCTACAGTGCAGGTGTTACGGGTTGCGTTCCGATTTAACGAAGCAATATGCCCGTGATTGTTTAAAAAAAACATTAAATTGTCACCATCCTCCCGCTGACCTTTATAAATAGTCACAAAATGATAAGGAGAGGGTGACGTGCGGTTTCTTCTCTATTACCGGCACTGCTTCGGTGACGCGCCGTCCTATCTGCCACCCGGACGGCCGCTAGGTGGCAGTGGCGGCGGCGCTGTCGCCGATAACAATGGGGATTTGAGAGAGCTGCCCATCCAGTACAGTTATCCATGACCAGCCCATGCTGAGAGATAGGCGAGGCCCTGAACTTTTTCGACCCCTAGGATCGAATATGGCTCGAATAATTCACCGCATTTACCAAATACAGTTAGTCGAACAAAGCTCATGGCGAAGACGGTTAAAATGGGCCAATAAGGTCCCTTTTGCAGCATACAACTACAGAACGTTTTCAATATTTGTATCAGCTCCAAAGATCTGGAATGCCAATCTTGCACCCAAAATCAGAAATATTGAAGATATCCCTCGCAGCAAAGTAGCGTTCAAAAAAGTGGTAAAAAGATGTTCCTTGATGGTTATTGATTGATTAGATGAATTTTAGTTCGCAATAATCGCACTATGTGGATTTCTTCTTTCCCTGCCGTTTTTTCCTGCCCCCAAAAGTTTACAGATCCCGATCACTTTCGTTGGTCGGTCTCACCGTAGGTGTCATCTCATATATACCACTGTGTCTGGTCCAATCTACTTATTTTTAGGGTATAACTGTTCCGAATTTTCATCAGCAAGGCTTCAGAAATGTCCCGTCTCTTACTTGCCTTGTAAAGGCATTATCGTGTATAATTCCGGATTGAAATCACTTAATGTAAAACAAATTAAGTAGCATGTCCAAAAATATAAATACCCCGTAAAAACGAGATGAGAGCGAGAGCCAGGCACCAATTATTTGTGGTTCGCACCAATTCTAACATCAAGGGGTTAACGAAAAACGTTAACGTGGGTCGCGCACGGGCTCTTTGATAGCCTTACCGTCTCATTGTTAACTGCACCGCGCTCATCACTCGGAGACCCCTCGACCTATCTTCTCTGTGCTTGGTCTCTCTTTCTCTCTCTCTCTCTCTCTCTCTCTCTCTCGCTCTCTTTCTCTCTCTAACGAAGAAACCTTCATCTTCAAGGAGAAGCTGTTGGCACCGGAGCGGCGCTTTCTGGATGAGGGCCGCAGCTGTTGGCCAGCAACATGGAGGCGCTCACCGGGAGCTGCTGGCGTTGAGTCGATGGCGGCGTCTGCGGCCCGTCCTGCGGGGCGGAGGCGAGCCGGAGGGGGCAAGGGGCGCTGCCCAGACGGAGTGCGGCGCAGACGGCTTGAGGAGCTGGCTGTGCGGCTGCGCGATGATGACCCGCGCACTCTTCTACCACTGGCTGGGGAGCCGTCTACTGTGCGCTGAGGTACCACCAACAGCCATTCAAAGACCGCAGGGGACCAGGTGCGTCTGCTGGAGAGATAGCGGCTCGGCTCGGAGCGAGGTCGGCACGCGAGTGGGAAGGCATGTGCAAAGTGGTGCGGTATAATTATTTAGGTTGAATGTGCTGTTGTTTATGGCAGAGAAAAGGCACTTCGCATATCGTGTGATGGAATCCGATCTCCTAGCATTGCTCAGTGTCGCGGGGGCGTCGTCGCGGACTTTGGAGTGGAGGAGGGGCGGGGGCGACCCTGTGATGGAAACCTATGTCTATCCACCTCTATGTTCGGTCGGTTTGATACTGAAGCGCAATCTTTAGTCATATTAAACAGGAACGCAGCCTGATTAAAATAGCAAAAGGGAACATATTGTCCTAAAATTAGACACTTTCACCGGCACCCACGAGCCCTTCTCTAGTTTTGTAAGAGTGTTAGGTATCTGGCCTCCCAGGTCCTTGGTTGCTGACGCCTTGGTCAGATGAGTTTGATAAAGGTACTGGCTCGATCAGCACATTGGGAAACAGGAACGCTATTTTCGGATTGTCGGCTCCAATGTCACAATGTGGAGTAAGGTTGACCTGGCACTGCTAAACGGTGGTAATCTATGCTATCTATGTTATGTTAAACGGTATCTATCTATGTACGGGGTCGGCGCGTCCGGGACATATCCGACATCTCGGGCGTCGGGGCGAGTGGCGGGGGGCCGGACTTTTGCGGAGGACCGGGGGACTGGGGACGGTGGGGCGGGCCTGACGTCGCTTGTTCCGGCGGGGGGAGGCTGACGTCTCTGGTGCCGACATCGCGGCGGCTCGTCCATGGTGCCTGTATGGGCCTCACGGGCCGTGACTCCATGCGTCTTGTTTTGGCCTCATATAGACATCTGTCAACCGTGAACAATCTAGCTCGTCTAAAAGAATGCACAAACATTACATTGAAAAAAAAACCTTAAAATTAACTCTGAACGTAATTAATGTCATGCTTCTCCGCGTCTCGGCCATGTGTGACGGGAGTCTTCATGCCGATGTCGAGGCGGTTGCCGCGTGTGTGGGGGCGATCGCTGTGCCCAGGCGTGGACGCTTGTTTTCGGGCGGGGCGGGTGCGTCGACGTTGTGTCTGGTGGCAGGTGGCGCCACCCAGAGTGGGACCGGTGGTGGCGCCACCCAGAGTGGGACCGGTGGTGGCGCCACCTGGGACATGACCGGCAGGCCATGCCGCGATGGTATTTCATCGACTTGCCTCTTGTGTTTCGTATGAAGTCGGCCGGAATTAAGTGTATCCTGAATTTTCTGTTCTCAAAGATAATATTTGCAATATTTTCCTCTGGACGCATGTGACCGCAATGCTCCAGTATCTGTATTACATGTCAACATTAGTGGTTTGTTGATCTGATGACATACTGTCATGCTGCTTGTTATATGTATCTCAAGGACATTTCACGTGCTACATCCACTGCCTTTGCCTCGAAATAAACAGCCTCTCCTTCCATCTCTTCACAAACGCTATCCTCACAACCTTGTTGCCCAAACGCCGTCCGTTTCGTTGCGCCCCCAACGCTGGCTCATCCGCGTCCTGATGCTCGCGCCTGCCGCGCCGTCCGCGTCATCTCGCCGCCGCCGCCGTCCCCTCGCCCCCCCGACGCCGCCGCCGTCCGCTCCCCCCGACGCCGCCGCCGTCCCCTCCCCTCCCCCTGACGCCGCTGCCGTCGATTTCGCAGTGGACTCTGGAGTAGGTCGCGTCGGAGTCGCGCTGTACTTTGCGTCCCGCGTTCCCCCGCCTAAAATATAACTCCGTTATTTCCCCACGCAGTGTCGGTCCATATTCGCGAGCGCGCCCCCTGCGCATCTAATCCTATCCCTGGTCGTTTTTTTTCATCACCCTCCCCCTGAGCTGGCTCGCCCCCTCATATTATGGAGGATTATGTGCGTGCTTCTCATGTTCTGTTCTGTTCCAATACACGTGTATGGCTTCAAGTCAATCCAAGATTTTGCAGGTTTTGGAGTGTATGAGAATTAGAGGTGCCATTTTTGTAAATCGACTTGTGACTTTTGTCACCCGGTGGAACTCCATCTGTCACCATTTAGAATGGCAAAATGGCAACTTTTTCGACCCCTGCGATGGCAACTGTAAAATTGTAGGTTAAAATTACACTACTCTTATTACGGCGGAATAATTTTCGGTGCCGTTAGTGTTCATGCTGCTGCCAAAACTCAAAATCCGAACCATTCCAACAACTACTTAGCTTTTTCGTCTTGAAATATATGTCTGCCTTTTCTACAGATTTGTATCTTTTGATCTCATCGAAAGTGCCATAATTTGCACACTGGCTCAGTTGGAAACAGTTCTTCCTAAAGTAGAAACAACCTTCAGAAGTGGAAGTGCATGCAGCAGCACTACCATGGTGTGACATGTTTCCTATGTTCAAAATGTGATCTGGATCAATATGTGGATTAAGGGTGCGTTGTTTGAAATATTCCAGCCTGGAATTCCAGGGACAGTGACGTCACAGCCGTTCTTTGAAACTTTTCCCGGGATTCCACGTGGAATATTCCCGCCATTCCGCGCGGAACGGTGGGAATAGAAAAAGCAGTCCCGCTCAAGATGGCGGCGCCCATGCATGAATTTCGTAACAGTAAGTTCGTGGACTCTGAATATTTATCTGCTTGAAAGGTCCATTATAGGTGTTTGCAGGATAATCGGAACCTTATAATAACAGCTAAATGAAGGTAAATGAAAGATTTGCGCGTGCACAAGTCAAAATAAATAATAAGACTGTCGCACCTCGCCATTTACGCCGCATTCCGGCCTCAGTCAAGAACGTTCCCAGCTGGAATCCGCGGAATATCACGACGTCACAACCCCTGGAATTCCACCTCGGAATAATTCAAAGAACGCAGCCTAGGATAGATGTTCAAGCCCTCTGGTTCACAAAGTGTTATTTTCACATCACTAGCACTAAGCCATTGTGCAAATTATGGCAGTGTCAATGTGATCTTGTCAGTGCAAATGCCCTCGGAGACAGGAGCGAGTGGTGCAAATTTTATTAACCTAGTGTGAATTTGTAAGACTGGCACGGTGGAGGTGACACTGAAATCCAAACAAATAATGGCTGAATGGTTATAAAGACATAGGAGGGGGCCTTATAAACGGTCCTCAACAAACTAACTAATAAGAGAGGCAGGTAGCATTGTATCATGTGGGTAGGATTGGGTGCGTTTTACTCCCTGGTACCTATATGGCGGATTGGTGTGAATTTTTTGTGTGACTGGCAGTGTGAATTTGTGTGAGAATTTTAGATAGCTGGTGTGACTTGTCTGGCCTGCTGCCATGCTTTGCAGACTGAGCACTGAGTGTGCTATGGTGGTGGAAAATAACCCTGAGTGGACTCCATTGGCACGCTGCAGCCCAATCCCAGTCACAGTTGGGTCATTAGCTAGTCTGCAAAGTATGACAGCAGGCTAGATGAGACACACCAGTCATCTAAAATTCTAACAGAAATTTGAGCTGCCAGCTGCCTAAAATTGGTGACAACCCTCAACAGCCTGGGGAGAAAAAGTATCTTAATATATCTACATATGTAATGCTTGTCCCTCTCCTCTATCCTTATAACCATCTATCCCCCATACACCTCACATTTTCGCCTCACCACCACTCCTCACCTGTTTTACTCTGTTCAACCAACAGTCACTGTAGAAACATTCAAAACAACATTTTGGCCTGGATTAAAATGTCATATTGAATTTGGTCAGAATTAATGTGTAATAATAACTTAATTTCTTCTTGGCCCATCACAGTAAGTCAATAGGTTAAGCTATGGTTGCACCTGCAGCATAGAGTAATGCCACTATATCATGCCACTATGCAGCTTAGCAAAGTTGGGCACTTCAATTAGAAGTTGCGCTTTTGAATTGATGGCGCTGAGAGGAAAAACTCAGTTTTTGGCGGGACTGTCGGTCTCTTCCAACACTTCCCTTAACCCTCACCCCACGGGGGCCATCAATGGCCCCCTGAGGTTTTTCCAGAAAAGCAGGAAAACGACGATTCACAGCAACACAGTTGAGCAGCTGTTCGTGCTGAAGCCCAATCGTAGAGCATGTCCCCCAAAAATTAAGACCAAACTATATTCATGCTATTCATGCCACAGATTGTGAGAAATGAAATGGCATGGACGAGTGGTCAGCCAATGCTATCATGTTTAAACAGGGTCTGTAGCAAAATGCAGGGCATACCTCCTCAGCTGAGCTCCCTCAGCTAAGGTAGCTCAGGCAGATGTGCTTCCTCAGCCTGTTGTCATACGGTAGATAACAAGATCTCAAATTTACTTGTTTCCATTGGTGTATTCTTGGAATTACAAAACTGGGCAGAACCTGTGAGGCCGACCCTGGCCTGCTCCGTCCTAGTCTGGTGACCCGATGAGAATCTTGACCGCTCACGGTGACCTGAGGTGCACCTTGGAGCCGGTGGCAGGTCGGGATTGTGTCGCGACGCGTGGTCGCGTTGGCGGCGGGCGCCATTTGTCCGTTGTCGACGGCGGCGTGCGTCGGCGTCGCTTTCATTTCCGGCCCCATCGGTCCGTCAAAGAATCAAATAATTATTGTGTCTTGTGTCAAACAATCACCTCCTGCTGCGCAGCCAATGTCATCAGCTGCCTCTCGTTCCATACAATTAGAATACGCCGAATTTTGCGGTAAAATGAGTATGGAAAAATTGAATATGGCTAAGCGAAATAGTGTAATAGTCGGCTAGTTTAGTCAGTGTATTTATATCCTGTGCTCACTGGAAGCTTCTCCGCCATCCTTATTTATTTCTCTATTGCCAAGGCTGTTACGAAAGAGGAATATGTAAGAAGCTTTTGAAAAATATTGAGTTCTCTGTTCCTGCAACATGGAGATTCTGAACCAAATGTAAGTGCAGAAGGCATATATTTCAAATTTGTTCTCGAGTTTCTTTGTGGTTTGAACTTCATAGATCGTAGACCTATTCATGTTCTGAACTTTGTTAATAAACAATGCATGCCAGTTGATGGACGAAGGAGATTAGTTTGGGAAATAATATTCGAAATACAAGCTAGTCGAAATACAAGCTAGTGCTTGTATTTCGACACCGCCACACCCCTCTTCATGGGGGATTCCAAAGTCTGGTCATCAACCGGAATCCAACAGGGAGACCCCCTCAGCTCCTTGCTATTTTCAATCTCTGTTGACACGGTCGCAAGAGTGGTCGATGCTGACGTTAATGTGTGGTACCTTGATGACGCAACATTTGCGTGTCCGCTCAAAGACGTCACAAGCAACATCCACCGCATCCAACACGGATTTGAACAGCTTGGGCTAGAGATTAACAGCTCCAAATGTGAGGTGGTACTCCTGGGCACCAACAAGCATATCTGGCACAACCAGGCTATCGAAGATCGAAAAGGGCTCCTGCCTGATATCCGTGAAGTTAGTTCTGATGAAGTGACGCTGCTCGGTGCGCCCCTCCATGAGGCTGGAGTAAGAGAAAAACTGCTAAGCAGTGAGAAGTTGCTTCAAAAGGCCATCCATCGCCTACAACAGCTCGAAGAAGCACATGAAGCTTTCTTCCTCCTCAAGAACTTCATGGCTGTCCCAAAACTTCTCTATCTGCTGCGCAGCACTCCCACCTTCAGTCACGCCAGGCTACTGGCAAGGATCGACGAGACGATCCGTAGGGGGAGTCACCGAACTCACAAACGTCACCCTAGACGGGAATTCCTGGCGACAGGCTACCTTGCCAGTGAGTCTTGGTGGACTGGGAGTACGGGCCGTTTCCAGATTTAGCGCTACCAGCATATCTCGCCTCATCTCATTCCTCCCAGCTACTGGTCACTGCCATCAACTTCTCCGCAGGGGCCAAGCTGTCTGCCTCAATAACGTCGGCCACGCACAAATGGCAACAAGGCACAAAGGCTACACCACCGGAGGAAGCCAAACGAATTCACCAGCGTCTCTGGGACCGCGCCACCGCCACAGACACTGCTGAGAGCCTGGTCAAAGGCAGCGATGACCTCACTGTTCGTGCTAGACTTCTGGCCGCGATGAGGCCCCACTCGGGCGCTTGGCTACATGCTTACCCCATGGCCAATGTGGGCACACTGCTGGACCGTGAAACACTAAGGTTCGCTGTTGCGTTGCGCGTCGGAGCAGATGTTTGCGCATCACACCGCTGCAGATGCGGAGCCGACATCGACACGCGGGGGCTGCACGTGCTCTCCTGCCAGCTCAGTGCAGGACGTCACCCACGCCACGCAGCCTTAAACAACATACTAAAACGCGCACTTCAATCTGCAGGGATCCCGGCGGTGCTAGAGCCAAGCGGACTGGATCGCGGCGACGGAAGACGCCCAGACGGCATCACGACCTTTCCGTACGGGCAAGGCAAAAACCTCGTCTGGGATGCAACATGCTCAGACACCTTTGCCCCTTCCGTCGTCGCCAGATCTGCCAGCCAGGCGGGCACCGCTGCGAACAATGCAGAGTCACGGAAAAAACAACGTTATAGCGGCCTCACTGTGAGATACACCTTCCAGCCTGTTGCAGTCGAGACGACTGGTGTGTTCGGCCAAACAACTTTACCCTTCTTGAAGGAGCTTGGACGTCGCATCAGTAGCGAGACCGGCGACAGGCGGGAAGGCGAGTACCTGCTCCAAAGATTATCCATAGCTGTGGTGCGCGGGAATTCCACTTCCTTGCGCCAAGGGCACACTAACTCCGAAGCAGTCGATTGGCGGAGAAGTAAAGCTCCGAACCTTGAGTGTGATGAGTCTTCCCAGGAGACGGAAAATAAACTTGATAACCCAACACCAAGGAGACTCCCCACCACATGCTATAATCTAGCATCTGACATTACCTCGCCACCATCACGGAATTCTACCACACCAGACTCGCTGACGGACCGTGACACGTCGGTCCAGCCCTCGGCATCACCGCGGAATACAGACGGTGTGGAAAATGCCCTGCTGCTGAACGGTGCTCAGGCGCAGGCACCGATCTTGGAGCTGGTGCCTGCGAGTAATCGCAACCAGCACAGGCACAGCCCAGACCCGCTCCTCATCGGTCTGCCCAACCTAGGCAACTCATGCTACCAGAACGCCACGCTGCAGTCGCTGCTCGGACTGCAGCCATTCTTGAGTGAGATGGTGGCGCTGGGGCCGGCTCTGGACGCCGAAAAATGCCGCACCATGTGTGCCGTCGCCCACCTTATGGAGCTGCGTCAGAGCGCGTGCGTCACCTCCGTCTCCAGCCACCTCAACGACCTGCGGCACGTGTTCGCTCGGATAGACTCGGCGTTTCACGGCACTGAGATGCAGGATGCTAACGAGTTCTTGCTCCGGCTACTGGACACCATCAAGGAGGAGGTGGACGGCAGCCGACCGGTCTTTCCCAAGCAGCCGGCCGACCGGAAGAATCCAGTTAGAGACAACTTCCAGTACCAGACCGTCGAGAGCTACATGTGCACAAAGTGTCAGGAATCGGTGCTGAGGCGACAAGACAACATAAGCTGGTTCGTTAACGTGCCGCGGCGCCAGGGCAGAGACATGGTACCCACCTTACAGGACGCCCTGCACCTATCCATGCGGCCCGACCGACGCGAGCTGAATTGCGGAAAGTGTCAGCACAACGAGTTCAGAGTAACCACCCAGATATCCAAATTTCCCAGGACGCTGATTATACAGCTGAATCGTCACATGTTTATTGGAAAGGAGTCAAAGAAGATCCGCACCAACGTAAAGATATCGAAGTTTGTGACGCTGCAGAAGTACGCAGCGGAGGACGCCGATCGTCCCCCGGGATGGGACGCCACCAGGTACGGCTCGCTGTGCCCGCCTGTGAACTGGGATGAGCCGAAGCGACAGGCGGCGCTGCGGCCATTTGGACCCCCGCACGTGTCTGACGCCGATTCGGAGAAACTGACAGAGCAGGACGGAGCCGAGGAGTGGCCCACGCGCGCTGTTGGAGACATGGAGAGTCTGCTGCAGGAGACAATTAGACGCTCACAAGAGAAGGGCGAGCCGGCCGACATCGCCGCCGAACAGGTACAGCTGTCCCAGCTATGCACGGAGGACGACGGCTCAGCGGCTGAGGATCAAAAAGCGGACCTGGCCGGCGCCCATAGCTACCGGCTGGTGGGCCTAGTAAGCCACCACGGCGCTACAACCCAGGCGGGACACTACGTGGCAGATGTCTACAGCCTGGGTAGGCAGCGCTGGTTCCACTACGACGATCGCAGTGTTACCTGCACCTCGGAGGAGCATGTGCTGTGCAATGGAAACCAGCACGACGGCTACATGTTCTTCTACCTGCACACAGACCTGTGCAGGCAGGTGGCCCAAATAGAAACCAGCACTACCTGAGACGTCGTCTACTACCACTGCCAGCAGGAAATGGGCATTTTTTTACAGAATTTGTTGTTTATATTTTGAGCTGCTCATCCTGAAATGTATCCCTGTTAAATAAATATTCATATTCCAGCTAGTGCTTGTATATCGAGTGACGTATGGTTTTAATTGTTCGTGTTCAGACTCTAATTCGCCAATTTTTCCTTACAGAACATTGCTAGATGGTTGTGGCAAGTTTTTGTGTGGATTGTATATAAAAAATTTCCGGGAATGGAAGCATGATTTACCCCGGTCAATTTCTTTCTCAAGTCGTAAAATAAATTTGCAGGTAATGAGGACGTGAGAATGTTACCGGGACCAGACTGGGACTGCTCATTTCCCTGCTGGGACCAGGACGAACCAAATAAATGGAATGGAATGTGGACCAGGACCCACCAACTCGTACCTCTAGTGCTCTTGTCATTAATGAGCTGGGGAGATAGATTTGAAATGTATTGTTGGGGCAACGTTTTGCTTCTCATTGGTTTCAATTGTATGGCCTTGAGATCACTCTGACCGGAATTGTGCTCAAATTTGAAAATATTTGTTTGCAGCAGCACCCTGTTGCAGGTTTTTGTTTTGTGCTTTACGCTCAAAAGTTTTTTTACACGTTAGTTATCCAAGTTAGGTCGAAGCTGTTGGTCTGTAACACCTTAAATGTTATTTCAAGTTTAGATAGGAGACTGAGCCACCCACAAAGCTGCTTATTCAGACGTCAATTAGTCGCAGAACTCAATAGTGGTAGAGAATTCGGACGCGTTAAGAGTGGAACCCGTGCCCGCCGGCCCCGCGCCGGCTCCAGTCACCACCGAAGGCTGAAGAGCCATTTGACAGAACGATGAAGGTAAAGATACACACTGGCAAATTGGATATTAAATGTATTAAAAATCAAACACACAGACGCGTTTCGTTACTTCTTCAGTGTGTGTTTGAAGAGTAGAACTGTATGTTGACGAATCCAGGCTTCTGGGAACTCACGTGATACTAAACGTGAATAATGTTTGCCAATATTTTTGATATTGAGAAATCCCCTCTTTTGGAATTTATATTTTCATTTTGTTCAATTAGGGCCGACTCCAAAAACTTTGTTCTATTTTTTATAGACCTCTCTGCATTTTTCCAGTTCGGTAGGTGTTCAAATTGTTCTGATTGCATTGCAAATGAACTCGTATTTTTGTGGTTTCTCAGGTAACTGATTTGTGTTCGTAAATTCGTTTTTGCAGGCCGCGAGACGTTCCTGGCAAAGTAGAACCTTCCATCCAGTTTACGATCGACACTGAGCAAGACAACAGAATACCTTTTCTGGACGTAGAGATTCTGAGGACTGACGACGGAGTGAAATTCAAAGTATACAGAAAGCCAACCAACTCCGAGGATTTCATACATTATTTTTCTGCCCATAGTGACCGCGTAAAATGCGGGGTAATCATTGGGTTTTTCCTCCGTGCACTCCGTGTGTGCAGCAACGAATACCTCGAAGAGGAGATCAATCACATTTTCTCGTTGTTCTTAAAACTAAAATCCCCGAAAGCATTTATCGTGAGATGTCTTATGAAGGCAAAAAAGATTAGAAACTCGAGAAAAACAAGAGCAACGCCTCATAGAACTATTGTAGGGCCGAAAAATCTCAACACGGAATACTAGAAAGGACACTTAAACAAGAAGAGATTAGGCTTATTGCAGGGGCGGACGCAGACCCGAGTTTTGGGGGGTGCCAAACCAATGTCAGCCTCTCCTCCTGGGGGGGTGGGAGTGAATATTTTTTTGCTCTACAGACCTAGTGTAAACACCATTTCTCAGTGCTCGACAGACCTAGTATAAGCTACCTCTCCAAAGTGCATTATTCCTCTCTTTGGTGGGAGCGAATATTTTTTTGCTCTACAGACCTCACCTTTAAAAAAAATTCCCGGCGTTTGGGGGCCAAAAGATAGTTTGTCCCCCTCCAGCGCTTTGGGGGGCCATGGCCGGAATGCCCCCCCTGCGTCCGCTAATGGCTTATTGCAAGCACAGGCTTGAAAATAGGAGACATCATCGAAAAGAAACAAGATTCGAAAAACAGCAATGAGAACAGCATCGTCTAAAAAATTCCATGTCGAAACTGCACAAGATTCTACTACGGGGAAACGTATCGCGGCCTGCAAAAATGAATTTACGAACACAAATCAGACCTGAGAAATAATAAAACTACGAGTTCATTTGTAATACACTCAGAACAATTTGAACACCTACCGAACTGGAAAAATGCAGAGATTCTCCACAGAGGTCTATAAAAAAAATAGAATAAAGTTTTTTGAGTCGACCCTAATTGAACAAAATGAAAATCTAAATTCCAAAAGAGGGGATTTCGCAATATCAAAAATATTGGCAAATATTATTCACGTTTAGTATCACGTGAGTTCCCAGAAGCCTGGATTCGTCGACATACAGTTCTACTCTTCAAACACACGCTGAAGAAGTAACGAAACGCGTCCGTGTGTTTGATTTTTAATATATTTAATATCCAGTTTGCCAGTGTGTACCTTTACCTTTATCACCCACCGAATGGCTGGCGGCGGCCGCTAGGCCCGTATGGGGGAGCCCGAAGAGGCGTGGGTGTAATGCGATCAACAATAAGCATGCGCATGAAGCGTTGTCCGTGAAAGGTGAATGCTGAGAGAAATGAAATCAGGGGGAAGATCAGTTTTTGTCCCCATGCTCCACGCGACTGAAAGCTTAGTTTATATCCCATTGTCCCGGGCAAGTTCACTCATAAGCTGTCTAGCTCAAAATGTCTATGCTGTTCTCACTAAACAAATCGACCACGTTTGTCGCCCGCAGCACTATGGATGAGTCGGGGCTAGATGTGACACAGACAACTTCTGCCCCTCTCGATTCATTCGATGGCGAGCTTCTGTCTCGGCTGAATGACTTGGAGGAAAAGAAATGGCGCACCCAACCGTACAACAAGAGTGTCTCCCAGATCAACTGGGGACAGGTGAGCGACTTCAGCCAGACCGGGATTGGCAGGCATGGTGGAGGTGATGCGAGGGAGTTCCATCCCCCAAGTGAAGACATTGGTGGGACAGGCTGTGGGTAGTGCCGTGTGGCGTGCCGCGGGCAGTGCTGTGACCTCGCGGCGGGTTACGGATAGTACCGCCTGAAAGATCACGTGGCCGGCAGGTGGCGTTCGGCGATCACTCAGCTGAAGAATGCAAGGCCCAGTGGGAGATGATAGAGAGCAGACTGCGGCTGAAGCGCACCTTGCCGGAGCTGCTGGCTGATGCTCGGGCCTGCCACTGGGACCCAGTGCGCCTGCGAAAGGCACAAAGGGTCAGTCCACAGCTCCAACCGCAGTTGTGGTTCCTGGTTGACTTCAATATTTGCTACTTCACTGATTTTGCGCCATGAGAGTGACTACAACTTATATTGGGCCGGCCTCAAGCACTGCAAAGGACACCTGTTCAGACCGGCTGCAGGCGAGTGGTGGTCTCAAGTCCCCCCCCTCCCGAGTGTTGGTGTCAGGGGACTCCCCGAGCAGGTGCGCACCCAACATTTTCGTTTGGGTGGGTCCGCTGACAAACAGGGGCGGCAGGCTGAGGGAAGGGGTGACATGAATTATCGGGGGCGCTCCCTTCACTGGCGGATCCAGGGGACGGTTAGGGGGAGCGGCGATCCGTCGGGCACAGAATTCCGTGAGAAAAAAAGTCGCGCTGTCAAAACGGTGACTGGTGAGGTTAAACTGGTGCAGGGGGAAATTTAATTCCCTAGTAATAAATGCTTACCCTTGTTTGGCCGTTTTAAGCCCAGTTTCCTTCAAAAACGATTTGTGCACAAATGTTTGCGCGTTGCGCCTTGCCCGCCTACTTTTGACTAGATCTGTCTCAGGGAGCAGGTTAGAGGAAAGTGCGCACCAAGGATTTACGTTGGGGGAGGGGTGGCGGCAGATGAAGGTCGCAGCAAGCTGATGCAGGGGGTGGCATGTTTTAATTCGGGGGGGGCTAGGGTGGGGCTTACTGGAGAAGATGAAATTGTCCAGACAGGGTGATTACAACGCAAAATCACATCTGTATGATGGTGTGAAACGCATCTTCGCGTGTCTGGGGGCTTGGGGCGCTTTCAGCGAGTTTGCTAAATGTCTATCAACGCATGTGAAGGAGTGAAACCATTTAGAAGCTGATTTTCGTTAGCTGGGTGGGGAGAAATGTGTTTCCTGAAAATATTCTGCGGTAAAGAGTAACTCCTAGTTGCTACCCAGAGGGCTCCTCTGCTATGCAAGGGGGAGGTGTTTGCCATCCAGGGAGCGCGCTCGCTATCCAGGGCTGCGCTCCCTGTCCGGGAGGCGCGTTTGCTATTCAGGGGCGCGTGTGCTATTCAAGGGCGCCTTTGCTGTGTGTGTTTTGCTATGTGCTAGTGTAGGGGGTGGGGTGATGGGTGTAGGGGCGGTAATGTTAGTATAGGTGGTGGCGTGTTGTTTGCCGGGGCCGGACAGTCAGTGTAAGGGGGCAGCAGGTTGGGTGCAGGGTGGAATGCAGGGAGGGGGCGTGTTGGATGCAGGGGCGGCAATATTTGTGTAGGGGGCGGCGTGTTGGGTTGCAGGGGCGGCAAGGCCAGTGTGAGAGGGTGGCATGTTGGATGAAGAGGCGGCAAGGTCAATGGGGGAGCGGCGTGCTAGTTATAGGTGTGGCAAGGTCAGTGTAGCACTGGCACTAGAAGTCAGGGCAAGGCCCATGCTTGCCTTTCGTGGGCGCCTTCGGCGCCCAATCATCTCTAGTATTCATGTTGGGCGACTTCGGTGCCCGACACAGGGGCAGGGGCTGCACCATGGAGCCCAAGCTTTGGGGGGATGGGGGGGCACTGGCCCTCCTCATGAGTTTGAGAATTTAAACCACATGTCACCAAAAATGTTGAGACTTGGCACTTAAAACCTCAATTTTAGCTCGGTGGCGCCTGTGCTCATTTTGTATCTACCACTGCCTGGGGTCTGATTGGACCTCCACCGATCTCGGGAACCATGGTACGGGGAAATTCGAAACGGTGCTGGAAGTGCCCTACCGTTTTCCACTCTTGAACAAAGATTGAACCTTATCCCTTGAGCTGTGACATCACGGGGGGGAAATGGATCACGTTTAGGCCGGTTTAGGAAATCCCTAATAACTTGGGAATCATTAAACCTAGAACTAAGCCAAGGGCACCCATGAATCGTCGTTGACTCGATGATTTGAATAGTACGCGACATGGCCTTGATATATCACAGAGTGACATTGGCCCTGGCTAATGGTCAAATTAGGACTTTCCAATGTCATGTGACATGCTATTCAGATATCACTTTGGTCCGAACTTCATCGTATCTTGTTTCGTTCAAACTTATGCTCTCAAACGATTCGAAAAGAGTGACCTTGGGGGCCTCTCATGGCATTGTTATTGATCTGAGCTCCAAGTGATTGGCAAATCAGTCATTTGTCCTTCCAAGAACTTTCAAGTATGTGTAGAAACTTAGTCTGGCATCTCTAGGAGCTATGTTGCGCCCTGGTTTTGTCTGCCTCTTTAAGATGAACGAAATCGCCCAGCATGGGTTTAGAATGATGTCATGGCATGGTGACCTGACTTGGCCTGATACCTACCGATTTTCAGCCACAAGCTGATTGCAATTGAAATTGAAGTCAAATTGATCACGTGACAGGAAAAGCGAATTGACGGAGTGGGCGTCAATTCCGCACGGTTAGGCGCGCCCAATCGTGCCACAAATGATGACTAATCAGTGTATTCCATCAATGCACTGTTTTTTTAATCATGTTTTAGCTTCAAGGTGCGAAAATGACTCAGTTGTTTGGAATATGTTCTGCAATGAATGGAGGCGAAGTGTATGACTCCAGCAGTGTCTGAAGCCACGAAGGGCAGGTTTTCATCGTTTTGTGACAGTATTTTATGCGCTGTTCTTGGTTCGACTTCGATGCATTCCATTATCAATGGTTTCCATTGGTGAGATTTAGTACGTGAAAAGACCTGAGACCAGTGTAAAAGCTGAATTCCGATTTACATGCATGCTTCCGTTCAAAATCCGTACCAGCCACCGATAATGCTTTGACCATATAAGATACGCTATTTTAGGGTTAGATATCTAACAAATAGCATACGCAATGTGTAAGAACTCAAACGACTGTATGACATTCTAATTGATGATGGATGCGATAATACGTGCTTTACGTCCATGTTGTGTCTGTGACAATAGTGAACACTGTGACACACCATTTACAATATGCGTGCACCTCTCAGATGAAGCTGCGGGCCGAAGGTGCGCCCGTCAAGCCCCTCACTACGTATATGCTGTTCCTGGCCGACATGCGACCGAAGATAATGGAGAAGCATCCGGACATTACGGTTGGGGAGATAGCACGCATCGTTAGCAAGAAGTTCCGCGCGCTCTCCGAGAAAAAGAAGGCGATATACAAGGCGCGTAGCGCCGCTGCAATGGAAGAGTACCACGCCAAAATGTCGGCTTTCAGGTGGGTGCCGCCCACGGCGGCCCTGTTCGAATGGCCCCCTTCTGCTGTGTTTACTGTTTCGTAAAGCGTAGTTAGGCTCACATGCTGGATTGAACTTATGCCAGATTGGATTTCGAATCGGATTTTCAGCCTGCTTGTCGTTAGCGTGTCCCCGCCGACGGTGTGGTTGGGTGTGGTAGTGGCATGGGTTTGACACATGCGGCTGGGGTGCAACTTTCCATATGCTGGATGGTATTTCAGCGCCAGCAGAGGTCAGAAGGTCCCATCAATGAGTCGCCGACGCCCGCCATCCCGAGAGCCCAGGCTACGAGCTCAGCGCCCAGAATCTGAGGTGCCTGTATTGTCGGCTGAGCCCCCACGGCAGTTGCAAGCTCAGCGGCCTAGCTAACTATGGCCTCAGCCGGGCCTCTACCCTTTGGGCAACCTGGGCACCTGTAGACACAGCCAGGGCACCGATATAGAAGTTCAAGGTCCCCATCTGCCACAATCGGGGCCCCTATGGCCCAACCGTGCGTGACCGCAACCTGGCGCCTACCATAATGGCGGTGCCCCACGTAGCGTAACGGGACCGTCTGCACTAATCGTGGCCGTACTGAAGTCGCCGCCGGGGCCCCTACTATAACTATGACTGGACCGGGCCCCTTCCACAACTGCGTACCCCTGCAGCCGGATCTGAGCCTCCAAAATCCCAGCCCCTGTGGATGCGGTCGGACCCCCCCTCAACACACACCATAATGACGGGTCATCTGTGGCCTCAGCCGGGCTCCGTATAATAATTGCGGGCCCCTGTGACGGAAGCTGGGCCCCTGTTATAATCGCTGGCACCACGGGGCCCCTAAATCAGTCGCGAGTTTGTTGTGCCTGCTGCTGGGCCCCTGCCTTAATCCTGGCTCCCATGTGGCCCAACCGGCCTCTACCATAATCACGGGGCCTAGCTAACTATGGCCTCAGCCGGGCCTCTACCATAATCACGGGGCCTAGCTAACTATGGCCTCAGTCGGGCCTTTACCATAATCACGGGGCCTAGCTAACTATGGCCTCAGCCGGGCCTCTACCATAATCACGGGGCCTAGCTAACTATGGCCTTAGCGGGGCCTCTACCATAATCACGGGGCCTAGCTAACTATGGCCTCAGCCAGGCCTCTACCATGGTCATGCGGCCCAGCTAACTATGGCCTCATCCGGGCCTCTACCATAATCACGGGGCCTAGCTAATTATGGCCTCAGCCGGGCCTCTACCATAATCACGGGGCCTAGCTAACTGTGACCTCAGCCGGGCCTCTACCATGATCATGTGGCCTAGCTAACTATGGCCTCAGCCGGGCCTCTACCATAATCACGAGCCTATCTAACTGTGACCGCAGCCTCTACCATGGTCATGCGGCCTAGCTAACTATGGCCTCAGCCGGGCCTCTACCATAATCACGAGCCTAGCTAACTGTGACCTCAGCCGGGCCACTACCATGGTCACGCAGCCTAGCTAACTATAGCCTCAGCCGGGCCTCTACCATAATCACGAGCCTAGCTAACTGTGACCTCAGCCGGGCCTCTACCATGGTCATGCGGCCTAGCTAACTATGGCCTCAGCCGGGCCTCTACCATGGTCATGGGGCCTAGCTAACTATGGCCTCAGCCGGGCCTCTACCATAATCACGAGCCTAGCTAACTGTGAACTCAGCTGGGCCTCTACCATGGTCACGCGGCCTAGCTAACTATGGCCTCAGCCGGGCCTCTACCATGGTCATGCAGCTTAGCTAACTATGGCCTCAGCCGGGCCTCTACCATGGTCACACAGCCTAGCTAACTATGGCCTCAGCCGGGCCTCTACCATGGTCATGCGGCCTAGCTAACTATGGCCTCAGCCAGGCCTCTACCATGGTCATGCAGCCTAGCTAACTATAGCCTCAGCCGGGCCTCTACCATAATCACGAGCCTTGCTGTGACCTCAGCCGGGCCTCTACCATGGTCACGCGGCCTAGCTAACTATGGCCTCAGCCGGGCCTCTACCATGGTCATGCGGCCTAGCTAACTATGGCCTCAGCCGGGCCTCTACCATAATCACGAGCCTAGCTAACTGTGACCTCAGCCGGGCCTCTACCATGGTCACGCAGCCTAGCTAACTATAGCCTCAGCCGGGCCTCTACCATAATCACGAGCCTAGCTAACTGTGACCTCAGCCGGGCCTCTACCATGGTCATGCGGCCTAGCTAACTATGGCCTCAGCCGGGTCTCTACCATGGTCATGGGGCCTAGCTAACTATGGCCTCAGCCGGGCCTCTACCATAATCACGAGCCTAGCTAACTGTGACCTCAGCTGGGCAGTGACCCAAAATAAGTTTTGCGCTAGGGTGTCGAGTGGAAAATTTAGCTCGGAATGTATGGCGAGTGAGTGGAAAATTCCTCTCAAAATGTATGGCAGAGTAAAAATTTCAAATTTTGTACTCAGGTAGTTAACTCTCAGAGCCCTTGTTTGAACTGAAGGATGGATATTTCCTTTAATTTTCTCAAAGTAAATATTTTTAAATCATCCCCAAGCAGCATTGTTTGACCATTCCCATGGGAGAAATTTGGGTTAAGCAGGTAAATCTTTACCAGCTGAAACCCCCTGATGCAGTCCCCAATTTTTTAAGGAGTTGGTGAATTTCCACAAATAAAAAACTTTTTGGGGGGCCTCTGAGACCAACCTTTCGGGGAAAGAACTCTGGGAGCCATTAAAACTCTTGGGGGGGCTTCCCTAGACCAACTCTTGTGCCCCTCCTCTCCCACACGACCAGCTTTTAAGGGCCCCTGAGACGAAATATTGGGGCCCCCTTAGACAACTCTGCAGAGGGGCCTCCGAGATCGGCAGGTGGTGAAAAATGAAAAGGGATTTTTTCATGCAATACCTAGTTCCAAAATTAATTATCTACGCATACACTGTATAGTTTTCCTGTCCGGGACAACGCCCCTCCTATACCTATACCTATAGCTATCGGAATTTTGGAGGCCACTCCTGGCCTCAATCACTGCACCTCGCATACACCTATGCTAGGGCCCAGTAGAGCCTTGGTTTACACTTAACTAACCCAGACGAAACTACAAACTTTCTATCATGGCAATAAACTCTTCCAGACTCTTGCTAAAAGTTTCTTTTCTTTACCTGTCAATTCCCCTGCTTCTCTTCACATATATACTCACCTTCATATGAGTATGCTGCTTTCTATCAATATTAATCGAAGCTGCTGCAGCCTCCTTTCTGCTGTTGTTTCTTCCTTTCGCCTCAAATCAGCCAGGCGCGGCGGGTTGCGACAGCGTCGAAGCAACTACTAATTTAAATTTCTGATGGCAATCCAGTTCCCGGTCGCATGAGCAACATAATTTGCATTTCAAAACTTGCTCTAAATTAATTTTCTAAATCCATATAGACTAGAAAATTATACAACTAAAAGCACACCAAGAGGAAGACTAACAATGTTTTGTCAATAACAAATACGAAACCAGCCTTTCAAAAAGCCTAAAGATGCCGCTTTTATTTACTAGATGTAAAGACGGCGTTTTGGTAAGTCCACGCCGTAGACCAGCCATACAAAAAAGTGCCGATGTTTGAGGGGTAACTGGATGCATTCTTGTTGCCCAAAAAATCATTTAATGAAAATGTAGAGTTTCAATGTATTAAAGTACCGGACACTTTTAGTTCAACTTAAATATCAGCGTATTTATGCCTAGGGTGTCGTAGGGTGTCGTGAGTGGATTTGGGTTTCACACGGCGTGGACGCAGCAATGAAGGGCTAATATGGATGAAAATTATTTTCTACGAAATAAATGGTTAATTTTCTACGATACAATGTCAAAAAAATATGCTGCTTACCATACAAATTTCATGATAATTGCTTTTAACAGCAAGATGACCAAAAATGGTTTTTCACTATTCTCGGTACCAGAAATACAAAAACAACTTTTCAAGGACGTAAGCCTAGAAATCATATGCACAGATAAACTGCTTTCCAGAAATGTATCTTTCAAAGCGGTCAGCTCATTTTTTTGGCAACACGAGGCTAGGGTGTCTAATTTTCCACTCACCAATTTTGCGAGTGGTGGAATTTAGTGGCGGTGTTCACCCATTGGAACTTTCTCCGGTGGGGCAGGGGAGGGGGCACTGTGCGTCTTGCCCGCGCCAGAATTTCGATTCTGTTGCTCCACTGAAATCGGTGGAGATAAGGATGCCAGGTATAATTGACCAGAAAAATAGAAATCGCCAGATTCTCTTTTAGAAAAGCGAAAGAAGCGCATAAGAGCCGAGTTATTTTGGCGATCTTCTAGTCGATTCTGCTGCTTTCTTTTTCCAGTGGACGCTGGTAGAGGAGGCAATGGAACTGGGCTTTGTAGTAAGTATTGTTGAGTAAAATTCAATAGTAGTAAAATATTGTTCAATAATTATTCAATAGTAGTAGTAAATATTGTTGGAAGTGAGTGGAAAATTCAGCAAAAAAATATAAAAGTGAGTGGAAAATTCTGATTGACTGGGTGTCGTTCTGCACCCAGCACCCCAGGTTTTGGGACACTGCAGCTGGGCCTCTACCATGGTCACGCGGCCTAGCTAACTATGGCCTCAGCCGGGCCTCTACCATGGTCATGCAGCCTAGCTAACTATGGCCTCAGCCGGGCCTCTACCATGGTCACACAGCCTAGCTAACTATGGCCTCAGCCGGGCCTCTACCATGGTCATGCGGCCTAGCTAACTATGGCCTCAGCCGGGCCTCTACCATGGTCACGCAGCCTAGCTAACTATAGCCTCAGCCGGGCCTCTACCATAATCACGAGCCTAGCTAACTGTGACCTCAGCCGGGCCTCTACCATGGTCACGCGGCCTAGCTAACTATGGCCTCAGCCGGGCCTCTACCATGGTCACGCAGCGTAGCTAACTATGGCCTCAGCCGGGCCTCTACCATAATCACGAGCCTAGCTAACTGTGACCTCAGCCTGGCCTCTACCATGGTCATGCGGCCTAGCTAACTATGGCCTCAGCCGGGCCTCTACCATAATCACGAGCCTAGCTAACTGTGACCTCAGCCTGGCCTCTACCATGGTCACGCAGCCTAGCTAACTATGGCCTCAGCCGGGCCTCTACCATGGTCACGCAGCCTAGCTAACTATGGCCTCAGCCGGGCCTCTACCATAATCACGAGCCTAGCTAACTGTGACCTCAGCCTGGCCTCTACCATGGTCTTGCGGCCTAGCTAACTATGGCCTCAGCCGGGCCTCTACCATAATCACGAGCCTAGCTAACTGTGACCTCAGCCTGGCCTCTACCATGGTCACGCAGCCTAGCTAACTATGGCCTCAGCCGGGCCTCTACCATAATCACGAGCCTAGCTAACTATGGCCTCAGCCGGGCCTCTACCATGGTCACGCAGCCTAGCTAACTATAGCCTCAGCCGGGCCTCTACCATAATCACGAGCCTAGCTAACTGTGACCTCAGCCGGGCCTCTACCATGGTCATGCGGCCTAGCTAACTATGGCCTCAGCCGGGCCTCTACCATGGTCATGGGGCCTAGCTAACTATGGCCTCAGCCGGGCCTCTACCATAATCACGAGCCTAGCTAACTGTGACCTCAGCTGGGCCTCTACCACGGTCACGTGGCCTAGCTAACTATGGCCTCAGCCGGGCCTCTACCATGGTCACGCAGCCTAGCTAACTATGGCCTCAGCCGGGCCTCTACCATGGTCACGCAGCCTAGCTAACTATGGCCTCAGCCGGGCCTCTACCATGGTCATGCGGCATAGCTAACTATGGTCTCAGCCGGGCCTCTACCATGGTCACGCAGCCTAGCTAACTATAGCCTCAGCCGGACCTCTACCATAATCACGAGCCTATCTAACTGTGACCTCAGCGGGGCCTCTACCATGGTCACGCAGCCTAGCTAACTATGGCCTCAGCCGGGCCTCTACCATAATCACGAGCCTAGCTAACTGTGACCTCAGCCGGGCCTCTACCATGGTCACGCAGCCTAGCTAACTATAGCCTCAGCCGGGCCTCTACCATAATCACGAGCCTAGCTAACTGTGACCTCAGCCGGGCCTCTACCATGGTCATGCGGCCTAGCTAACTATGGCCTCAGCCGGGCCTCTACCATGGTCATGGGGCCTAGCTAACTATGGCCTCAGCCGGGCCTCTACTATAATCAAGAGCCTAGCTAACTATGGCCTCAGCCGGGCCTCTACCATGGTCATGCGGCCTAGCTAACTATGGCCTCAGCCGGGCCTCTACCATGGTCACGCAGCCTAGCTAACTATAGCCTCAGCCGGGCCTCTACCATAATCAGGAGCCTAGCTAACTGTGACCTCAGCCTGGCCTCTACCATGGTCACGCGGCCTAGCTAACTATGGCCTCAGCCGGGCCTCTACCATAATCACGAGCCTAGCTAACTGTGACCTCAGCCTGGCCTCTACCATGGTCACGCAGCCTAGCTAACTATGGCCTCAGCCGGGCCTCTACCATAATCACGAGCCTAGCTAACTGTGACCTCAGCTGGACCTCTACCATGGTCACGCAGCCTAGCTAACTATGGCCTCAGCCGGGCCTCTACCATAATCACGAGCCTAGCTAACTGTGACCTCAGCCTGGCCTCTACCATGGTCACGCGGCCTAGCTAACTATGGCCTCAGCCGGGCCTCTACCATGGTCATGCGGCCTAGCTAACCATGGCCTCAGCCGGGCCTCTACCATGGTCACGCAGCCTAGCTAACTATAGCCTCAGCCGGGCCTCTACCATAATCACGAGCCTAGCTAACTGTGACCTCAGCGGGGCCTCTACCATGGTCACGCAGCCTAGCTAACTATGGTCTCAGCCGGGCCTCTACCATAATCACGAGCCTAGCTAACTGTGACCTCAGCCCGGCCTCTACCATGGTCACGCGGCCTAGCTAACTATGGCTTCAGCCGGACCTCTACCATGGTCACGCGGCCTAGCTAACTATGGCCTCAGCCGGGCCTCTACCATGGTCACGCGGCCTAGCCAACTATGGCCTCAGCCGGGCCTCCACCATGGTCACGCGGCCTAGTTAACTATGGCCTCAGCCGGTTCTCTACCATAATCACGCGGCCTAGCTAACTATGGCCTCAGCCGGGCCTCTACCATGGTCACGAGCCTAGCTAACTGTGACATCAACCGGGCCTCTACAATAATCACGCGGCCTAGCTAACTATGGCCTCAGCCGGGTCTCTACCATAATCATGGGGCCTAGCTAACTGTGGCTACAGCCGGGTCTGTACAATAATCATGGGACCTAGCTAACTATGGTCTTAGTTGCGTTTCTATCATAATCAAGGGGTCTAGCATGTATATTTCCGAGACTGTAGGCATTATAAAATATATATACTAAGGATTATGAAGAACATGGTCATATATAGATATAGCCATTTTCAAGCTGGCTTTTTCCGCTTTCATTGGCATCGGCGCGTGTATCACGCCTCCAGCGCGGACTGAGGGCTGCAGCGGCGGGGTGTGGTGCATGGCGTCACCGCCGGCACCGGCGGCGACCCGCACTCCTTGCCGCTGTTCTGGGAGTCGCCGTACATGCGGGGAGACCAACGAAAGTGTTTTGTTGCCCCTTTACCCGCTTGAGGTACCTAGCCAATTCTGGATTCGCCATCGGGTCCCCCGATGGCGGATCCAGAATTGGCGGATGGGGTCTAGCTAACTCTGACCTCAGCCCGGTCTGTACCATAATCACGCGGCCTAGCTAACTATGGCCTCAGCCGGGCCTCTACCATAATCACGAGCCTAGCTAACTGTGACCTCAGCCTGGCCTCTACCATAATCACGGGGCCTAGCTAACTATGGCCTCAGCTGGGCCTCTACCATAATCACGAGCCTAGCTAACTGTGACCTCAGCCGGGCCTCTACCATGATCATGCGGCCTAGCTAACTATGGCCTCAGCCGGGCCTCTACCATAATCACGAGCCTATCTAACTGTGACCTCAGCCGGGCCTCTACCATGGTCATGCGGCCTAGCTAACTATGGCCTCAACCGGGCCTCTATCATAATCACGAGCCTAGCTAACTGTGACCTCAGCCGGGCCTCTACCATGGTCACGCAGCCTAGCTAACTATAGCCTCAGCCGGGCCTCTACCATAATCACGAGCCTAGCTAACTGTGACCTCAGCCTGGCCTCTACCATAATCACGGGGCCTAGCTAACTATGGCCTCAGCTGGGCCTCTACCATAATCACGAGCCTAGCTAACTGTGACCTCAGCCGGGCCTCTACCATGATCATGCGGCCTAGCTAACTATGGCCTCAGCCGGGCCTCTACCATAATCACGAGCCTATCTAACTGTGACCTCAGCCGGGCCTCTACCATGGTCATGCGGCCTAGCTAACTATGGCCTCAACCGGGCCTCTACCATAATCACGAGCCTAGCTAACTGTGACCTCAGCCGGGCCTCTACCATGGTCATGCGGCCTAGCTAACTATGGCCTCAGCCGGGCCTCTACCATGGTCATGGGGCCTAGTTAACTATGGCCTCAGCCGGGCCTCTACCATAATCACGAGCCTAGCTAACTGTGACCTCAGCTGGGCCTCTACCATGGTCACGTGGCCTAGCTAACTATGGCCTCAGCCGGGCCTCTACCATGGTCACGCAGCCTAGCTAACTATGGCCTCAGCCGGGCCTCTACCATGGTCACGCAGCCTAACTAACTATGGCCTCAGCCGGGCCTCTACCATGGTCATGCGGCATAGCTAACTATGGTCTCAGCCGGGCCTCTACCATGGTCACGCAGCCTAGCTAACTATAGCCTCAGCCGGGCCTCTACCATAATCACGAGCCTATCTAACTGTGACCTCAGCGGGGCCTCTACCATGGTCACGCAGCCTAGCTAACTATGGCCTCAGCCGGGCCTCTACCATAATCACGAGCCTAGCTAACTGTGACCTCAGCCGGGCCTCTACCATGGTCACGCAGCCTAGCTAACTATAGCCTCAGCCGGGCCTCTACCATAATCACGAGCCTAGCTAATTGTGACCTCAGCCGGGCCTCTACCATGGTCATGTGGCCTAGCTAACTATGGCCTCAGCCGGGCCTCTACCATGGTCATGGGGCCTAGCTAACTATGGCCTCAGCCGGGCCTCTACCATAATCAAGAGCCTAGCTAACTATGGCCTCAGCCGGGCCTCTACCATGGTCATGCGGCCTAGCTAACTATGGCCTCAGCCGGGCCTCTACCATGGTCACGCAGCCTAGCTAACTATAGCCTCAGCCGGGCCTCTACCATAATCACGAGCCTAGCTAACTGTGACCTCAGCCTGGCCTCTACCATGGTCACGCGGCCTAGCTAACTATGGTCTCAGCCGGGGCTCTACCATAATCACGAGCCTAGCTAACTGTGACCTCAGCCGGGCCTCTACCATGGTCACGCAGCCTAGCTAACTATAGCCTCAGCCGGGCCTCTACCATAATCACGAGCCTAGCTAACTGTGGCCTCAGCCGGGCCTCTACCATGGTCACGCAGCCTAGCTAACTATAGCCTCAGCCGGGCCTCTACCATAATCACGAGCCTAGCTAACTGTGACCTCAGCCTGGCCTCTACCATGGTCACGCGGCCTAGCTAACTATGGCCTCAGCCGGGTCTGTACAATAATCATGGGACCTAGCTAACTATGGTCTTAGTCGCGTTTCTATCATAATCAAGGGGTCTAGCATGTATATTTCCGAGACTGTAGGCATTATAAAATATATATACTAAGGATTATGAAGAACATGGTCATATATAGATATAGCCATTTTCAAGCTGGCTTTTTCCGCTTTCATTGGCATCGGCGCGTGTATCACGCCTCCAGCGCGGACTGAGGGCTGCAGCGGCGGGGTGTGGTGCATGGCGTCACCGCCGGCACCGGCGGCGACCCGCACTCCTTGCCGCTGTTCTGGGAGTCGCCGTACATGCGGGGAGACCAACGAAAGTGTTTTGTTGCCCCTTTACCCGCTTGAGGTACCTAGCCAATTCTGGATTCGCCATCGGGTCCCCCGATGGCGGATCCAGAATTGGCGGATGGGGTCTAGCTAACTGTGACCTCAGCCCGGTCTGTACCATAATCACGCGGCCTAGCTAACTATGGCCTCAGCCCGGTCTGTACCAAATCACGCGGTCTAGCTAACTATGGCCACAGCCGGGCCTCACCATGGTTACGCGGCCTAGCTAACTGTGACCTCAGCCCGGTCTGTACCATAATCACGCGGCCTAGCTAACTATGGCCACAGCCGGGCCTCTACCATGGTCACGCGGCCTAGTTAACTATGGCCTCAGCCCGGTCTGTACCATAATCACGCGGTCTAGCTAACTATGGCCACAGCCGGGCCTCTACCATGGTTACGCGGCCTAGCTAACTGTGACCTCAGCCCGGTCTGTACCATAATCACGCGGCCTAGCTAACTATGGCCACAGCCGGGCCTCTACCATGGTCACGCGGCCTAGTTAACTATGGCCTCAGCCGGTTCTCTACCATAATCACGCGGCCTAGCTAACTATGGCCTCAGCCGGGCCTCTACCATAATCGGAGAACCTTTTTGGAGCTAACAGGCCTCTAGAATGATGTCCGGTTCCTTTTGACCGCCGCTCGGTCTTTACCATAATTTCGAACCCCTTTGCCCAATCTGGGCCACATACCTTAGCCTTGGTTCTCCCTATGGCTACAACCAGGCTCTCCTCCATTATCGCTGGCTCTCCACGGCCGCAGTTGGAGCCCATTCCGTAGCTGCGGGCCCCGTGGCCGAAATGGGGCCCCTATCGTACTGGTAAGTTCCTTTCGGTAGAGTTCGCACTTTCTCTGTGCTCAGGGTCGAGTCAGCTACAGTAACCCCCATGCGCCCAATCGGTCTCCTGATAAATCGCGGGCTCCAAGCAGAGAAGTATATCTACATCAATTTTGAGAACCTGTTTGCAATCGTGAGTATCCTGTGACTTCGACCTCGCTAATAGTAAAAACAGACCCATTTGGCCTCAGCCTGTGGCCCTGTGGTCAGTCTAGGCTTCCTGTGGTACCGCGCGGCGGGTTGGCCCTGCTCAGAGACAGTGTAGTAGGTACATAAGAATGTGTTACCTTACGAACTCAAAAGAAGCAAGCGAAAACTTTGCTGGCTGCAGGGCCCTGCTGATGGTGAGAGGCTCTTCGGGTTGCCAAGAAAACTGTTGGCCAAAGAGGGTCCTGCTGGTCACAGAGGTGTCAGTCTGACCTCAAACTGGCGGAGCCATACCTTCTCTCGGCCCGTGTTCTGGAGGGCCCCTAACGCTGTTTCGGCTGCCCTTCCCCTTCGTCCCCAGCCGCTGCGTGCTCGAGGTCGATATTGAGATCACCACTGATAAACTATGATTGGATGATGGATTTCATGTTGGACAAGGGTGATTTTGACATAAACTTCAGAGGATGTATTTAGGGAATTTTTGCCGTTTGCGGCGGACGCAATTGTGTTATTCGAATTTAACGTAGTTCTTCTCTGTAGGAACTGATGTAGTAGAAGGTGCTAATAATAGTTGTGACAAACTAGCATCACCCCTAGTGGTAGTCGCCTGTTTGGTTGCTACGACATAAGTTACCATGTGTTGTGCGCTGTCGGTGCCGGTCTGCACCCATTGTTGCCCTGTGCCTGACAGCAAGAAGCACCCCGACGCAACTGCCGGACCGCCTCAGAAGCCACGCTCGCCTGTGTGGTACTACCGACACAAGCACCCGGAGCTCTCCGTCAAGCAGGCCCGCGCGGCCATGGCTGCGTTGTCGTCCGAGGAACGCTTTCGGTACATACGGCGGGCGCAGCGGGCGCTGCAGCGCTACGAGAAGGCGGTGGAGGCCTACCAGGTGAGATTTATGAAGGCGGTGGAGGCTTACCAGGTGAGATTTACGAGCTGCAGCGCTACGAGAAGGCAGTGGAGGCCTACCAGGTGAGAGTTATGAAGGCGGTGGAGGCCTACCAGGTGAGAGTTATGAAGGCGGTGGAGGCATACCAGGAGAGAGTTATGAAGGCGGTGGAGGCATACCAGGAGAAAGTTATGAAGGCGGTGGAGGCATACCAGGAGAAAGTTATGAAGGCGGTGGAGGTATACCAGGTGAGTTACCAGCTGCAGCGCTACGAGAAGGCGGTGGAGGCCTACCAGGTGAGAGCAACTGCTGGCGCGGAGGGAGTGGGGTAGACTGCCTACCGAGCTGAGGTGTTTATCGCAGCTAGTGCTCACGGGAGGCGGGAAAATAGTGAGATAATGAGAAGTACTACCAGGCGAAATGTGACAGATGAGCTGGTTCAGCGTACGTTTTTAAAGAGAGCACCTCTCCACTGCCTTGTGTCCGGCTGGGAGACAGCCGGCGCCTCCCAGCGCCCAGTTGATCTCAGGTCAGCGGCCGGCGGCGCCAGCTGGTGCGACAGTCCCAGGCGTGACCACTGACCGGTGTACTGACGGGACCGTGACCCACCCCATGACCCCACAGTATTGCATGTTTAAGGAAGACTGTTCGCCTACCTACCAGTTGGTGCTTTTCCCTGAAACTTTGCAACACCCTCTTAATAAAGATTTTGAAAATCTTCAGTGCTTTAGGGCTAAGTATCAACAAACTAAAGCAATCCTTATCGAATTCATTTCTAGTCGATGTTTTCCAAAGTGTTAAATATTTGTAAGTGATGTATTATTTATCGCGGCTGCACTTACCGTGCCGTTCTGTCGGGGTTTGTTGTATTTCATTATTAGGGTCACTCCCAGCAGGCACACTTTCCCAATTGCAGGGAGTGGTGGCATGGCTGTTTCAGGACCCTCTCCACCAGGCCAGGTGGTACACGGCTGTTTCCCCTGATGGCGATGGAGCCCACGTCAATTCACGATGTTCCAATGTGGAGGCCCATTGGACACCATAGACCCACCACGCAACACCATTCACAACCACGCGACACGCCGGTCAGCGGAGCTGTCCCTCCCGCGGATCCGGACTGAAGCCGGGCGGCGTAGGCTGGGCTACCGCGGGGCAGCTCTGCTGAACGAGCTGGACGTAGGAGAAGACGTGCCTTTTAAGGCAACTGTAAGATGTATGCTGCTGGATAGACAGATGAGAGAGTTGCAGTGATGGTATTTGTGTTATGTGTGATTTTACTCTGTATGCATGATTTTATCAGTCTTTAATCCCAAGTTTTATATTATCTTAAGTGTTGCCTTCTTTTAAGGACTGACGTGGAAACACGAAAAGCCACCCCATTGTTTTTACCTTGTGTGGATTGTTTCTTAATATACTGAACTGAAGTGATAAGGTAATGATAAATTGATGAGGTGGCCTGTCCCCTCGAATCCGGAAATGTAAAAAACACTGAAGATTATATATTTGGGCACAGCCCTTCATCACAATTGTGTAGAAAATATCAAAGATTCTCGGTCATAGTGTAGCCAGACCTCGAATTGAGCTTCACACAAATGCCTTTTAGAATGAAAAAAATGGATGTCGTGACAAAGCTCAGAAAGCTAGAGAAAGCTCTCAAAGCTAGAGAAGCTAGGGTTTGGCTGAAATAATAGAAAAGTCTGTCACAAAAATACTGGTCTACTGTTGTTGCATTGTCGACTTTACTCTTAGGTTAGAGGTACCAAGATCGTTGTTGTCACGACATTAATTTTTTCCATTCTAAAAGGCATTTGTGTGAAGCTCAATTCGAGGTCTGGCTACACTATGACCGATAATTTTTTATATTTTTTTACACGATTCTGATGAAGGGCTGTGCCCGAATATATAATCTTTAGTGTTTTTTACATTTCCGGATTCGAGGGGACAGGCCACCTAATCAATTTATCATCACCTTATCAACTTATCATCATGCTCCTCGCTGCAGCACTTCAAAATTTATCAACGTTTGAACTGAACTGAACTGAGGCAGGCAGTGAAGTCACAATGGCACCCGGCTCCAGTGGTAGAAAATAGAATAACGACGACCTATCAAACAAAGTTCCAGCCACGCGAGGGGATCGGGGATCACTTGTCATTTTGATGCGGAATTTCTACTTGGTTATCGTCAATAAAGGCGTCTTACTTACCCCGGATACATGGGCAGCCCCACAACAGTACGGATAACGGGGACGGACCAATCAACTCACGTATCCGGCTGCTTGGTACGGTTCTGCCTCGTGAACCTGGCTTTTCTTCAGAAGAGGTACTATGAGGCTAGTCCGTACCACCGGACAAAGTTTGATTAGATATTTCCATTGGTAGTGGTGGTATGACTCTATTTTTTAGAAATATCGGTACATGAGTTATATGACCTTACGTGAACGTGTCGTTCAAGTAAAATTAGTTTGCCTCTTACGATGGTACGTTCTGTGTATGGCGTAAGTGTGCGTACCGAAGGCCTCGGTACCGAGGCTGCTCCTGTATCCGGGGTAGCTGGTTCATAGACGGAGACTGCCGGTACGCCTGCGGTCGGTAATAATTTCCTGGCGGTTCATGGACGCCCCAACTATCGAATTTCATATGGCGCCGCCAGCTCTTTTCCTGCATTGGCAAGAATGTGCTTATCAAATTACTTGTTTCTCCGGGAATCCGCCAGACCTTGAATTCTGGCCGTCGGCGTGGAATGTAGACGCGTTAAAGGCTACACTTGTTGTTGTTGTAGTCCCTCGGGCCGGCCTACGGCCGGCCGTAGCCAAGAGGCTCTCGGTGTCCCAGGTAGTTGCGGGCCAAGGCCGCCACGGCCCCGCCGTCCCGGAGCTGCACCGGGTCCGGATGGATGGTGCCGAAAAGGCGGAGCCGCAATCCCGCCAGGCACGGGCACCGGAGCAGGACGTGCTCGGGTGTATCCGGGCCTTCGCGGCAGACGAGGCAGCGCGCCGCAAGGCACGCCGGGTCTGCGCACTGCTGACATTGGCGGGATGGAAGACGGCCGATACGGTGCAGGTACTGTCGGGAGAGTCCCCAGTGTCCTGCCCTCAGCTGGTGCACGTTCACGGCGTCTTCCCGGCTCTCGGTGAGGACCGGCGTCGGCATCCGGTCCCCCATGATGCGCCTGAACAAACTGTCCGACCAGCAGCATCGCCAGGCCCTGGAGGCGGAGCGGTCGACAGCTCGGGTGATGCTACGGACGTCCACAGGCGCGGTTTCCTGTGGGAGGTTGGAGGCCTCCTTCGCCAACACGTCCGCACGTTCATTTCCTGGGAGCCCACAGTGGGCCGGGACCCACTGTAGGAAGGTGTCCTGTCCCCTGGCCACGGCTTGAGGAGAAGGCGCCACACCGACGCGCCCAGCGTGGTCTTCTGGGCGCCGGCGCCGCTCGCAAGGGTCGACAGAGCAGCCTGGGAATCCGTGCAGAGGACGATGGGGCACTCAGCTGGGGCGCTCCCCATCTCCAGCAGCTTCTCCAGCGCCGCTCGGATGGCGACGAGCTCGGCGCGCGTGCTGCTGCACAGTCTCCCGGCCGGGGCGGTGACCGAGTGCTCCTCCCCAGAAGGGAGCACAATGAGGGCCCCTCCTCCGCCGGCACTCACTCCTCCCTCCGCCGAGCCGTCACTCCAGACCCAGGTGGCCTGGTCTGGCAGGGTGGAGAGGTGCTCCTCCGCGGCGGCACGGCGCCGCGCATCCGGCACCCCTCGCAGGGTGTCCGGGCCGACATCCAGGCGGATGTGGACGCGAGTCCTGTCCACCCAAGGGGGGATGGTGACGTGCAGCCTCGCCTCGATGGGAAGGTCGGACGCACCCGCTCTCTCCAGCGCCCTCGCACCAACAGCCCGCCAGCCGGTGGTGGTGATCAGGCGCTGAGGGGCGGTAAACTCCGCCGTCACGCGGAGTGGGTCGTCCTCTCGTAGGGCTCGGGCCGAACCTGCCAGTCTTGCTGCCAGCACCTGCCGACGCACCCTGATGGTCTTGAGGCCCGCTTCTGCCAGCAGCGGGTCACGGGGGGTGCTGACAGGGCAGCCGGTGATGGCTCGGGCAGCGGCCCTGAGTTCGCGCTCCAGGAGCTCCACATGTGACTCCGACGCGGCGGGCAGCCATGCAGCGGCGGCGTACTCCATGGCGCCGCGTACGTAGCCGCTAGCCACCGTGCGGAGTTGTGGCTCTCTAAGCCCCCAGGAGCGGCCCGTCATCCTACGCAGCTGAGCGATGCGGGGCTTTACCTTCTTGCGAAGGTTGAGGCAGTGTTCCCCGAAGTGAAGCTGCCTGTCAAACGTCACGCCGAGAAGCTTCAAGTGCCGCCCACCTCTGACGTCAGCGCCGTCCACCTTGATGGAAAGGTTCCGAGCGTCCTGGTAGCGCTGGGACAGAACGAGCACCTGCGTCTTGGAACCCGCGATGGCCATCTTCCAGTCCCGAGCCCACTTGGCCATGGTGTCCGCAGCCTGTTGGGCGCGCTCTCTGGCGAGATCGACGGTGCACCCCGTGCTCAATGTAGCCGTATCGTCGGCGTACATGTACACAGAGGTGCCCGGAACGCGCCCCAGTGCCTCCACCAGGTCCGCCGCCCAAAGGGTGAACAGGGACGGGGCGAGGACCGACCCCTGCGGCAGCCCGGCGCGGAAGATGCGGCCGGAGCTGCGTACCCCGTTCACCTCCGCGCAGGCGCGGCGGTCGCGCAGGAACTGGAAGACCCAGGATGCCATACACTTGGGAAGGTAGCGCAACATCTTGAGCAGAAGCATCCGGTGGTCAATCTTATCATAGGCGCGGGAAAAATCATACGCGACAAGGACGAACCTGGCGGCAGTCTTGCCGTCTGACGGGCGGCCTCGCGGCCTCGGGAGGTTAAACCCGTCCTGGACTTCTTGGGTGAGTCGTCCCAGGTTCTCTTCAGCGGAACGGCCGCGCTTAAAGCCGACCTGTTCCTCCGGAATTGTCCTGTCCCTCTCCAGCAGGTGGGTTAACCTCGCTCCGACCATCCGCTCAGCCAGCTTCGCGATGTGACTGGTGAGTGAAATGGGCCGGTAACTGGAGACGTCTTGTGGGTTCTTCCCTGCTTTTAGGATCGGTATGATGGTCGCTCTCCTCCATGCGTTAGGGACCACCGAGGTGCGCCACGAGCAGTTGATGAGGTGCAGGAGGGCATCCTGGGCTGCTGGTCCCAGGTGCCGGAGGTGCTCCGTGCACACATCATCAGGGCCGGGCGCTTTCTGGGACCTCATCTTCCTAAGCTGGTCCAGCATCTCATGTCTGCTGAAAGGCTGGCAGGAGCTGTCACAGGGGCATGGACGTGACCACACTGCGCGCAGTGAGGTCTTCGTGGCTCGGTCACGCCTCCGGTGGCGGGTGTGCTTGCTCACGAGGGAGTACTCGCGAGCGAAGGCCTCGGCCTTGGCCCGGTCCTCTGCAGCAACACGGCCGCGGTCGCCGTTGACCGCCTGGCCGGAGCATACGTCCCGCGCGCCCCCTCCATCCGCCTCATAATCTTCGTGACACGGCCAATGGCCGCGGGCCTATTCAGCTCCTCAGTGTCAAAATGCCGGAAAGAGCGCCGTCTTGCCTCTTCCTCCGCCTCTCCGGCTCTTCTCTTGGCGGCCTTCCAGCGGTCCGTGGTTTCCCTCGAGGGGTCCCGTTCCATGGCGATCCTCGCCGCTCGGCGCTCCGCCACCGCACTGGCCAGCTCCGGGTCGAGGGCCCAGGGCACAGGGTCGGCACGGGCTCCGCGGGGGATCCTGCGGGAGCTCGCTCCGAGGATGGCGTTCGTCAGGCGCGTAGCCATTTCCTCGACCTGCAGGTCCGGCGTAACGGTACCAGCCACCGCCTCGTCACAGTCGGCGGTGAAGCCCGGCCAATCAGCCTTGTGGAAGGCCCAGCGCGTCTTTCTGATACGCCGGGGGCGACTGCCGGCCACCGACACCGACACCACCTGGGGGAGGTGGTCGCTTCCAAGGTCGGTGCCGACCGACCACGTACAGCGGCGAGCCAAGTTCTGATGGGCCATGGCGATGTCCGGAGCCGAGAGACGAGTCTCCTCTCCATAGCTGGCACGGGTGGCAGCGCCGTTGTTAAGGATACGCCAGTTCTTGCGCAGGGACCAGTCATGTATCATGCGGCCCACCCTATCCGGGTCCAAACAGACAACATCCCAGACAGGGTGGTGTCCGTTCACATCCCCCATGATGAGGGTCGAGTCGCCCACAGGGAAGGCCTCGAGGGAGAAGTAGTCCACCCGCTCGTCCCCGCCAGAAGAGCGTATAGGCGGGCGGTAAATGTTGAAGATGTCGATGGTGGGTGAAATCGGTCTCTTGGGTGCGCTCAGGATGACTCGGACGGCGCACCATTCGGTTGTGTCGTCTTGAGGCTGGAGAGGCGACTCTTCGATGACGCTGAAGTTGAGGCCATTCCTGACGAGGATTGCGACATCCCCTCCACGGACAGGCCCCACGTCCCTCCTGCCTCTGGCCCTTCGCGAAATAGCGGCGGTCTGGAACCCCGGGACCGACAGGGACTTTCCAGCCAACTGTGCCTCCTGGATAGACGCCACGTCCGCCCTGACGTCCGACAGCCAGCGGCTGAGCTCCGCGGTCTTGTTGCGGACCCCCTCCGCGTTCCAACTGACAAGCAGCAGTCGGCTTCGGGTCTGGCAGTTGTGGCGGTATCTACGGTTCTTGGCTCGTCGGCTGAAGCCACCCCGGGGGCCCGTTCCGCCGCGATCGCGGATCCCCCCGCCGAAGGGCCTCACGGCGGGGGTGGAGGAGTCACTTATCTACGCGGGCCGGGCCGCACCGAGTGCCAGTCGGTGCGCCCGGACCCGCGGACAGCGTAGGAGATGTAGAGGAGTCGCCGATGGTGGCGGCGGCGCAGCGGTTGCCAGTCGCCGCGCAGCCGCGGCAGCTCCGAGACGGCGGGGCCGCAGGGCGTCGGCCCCGCAACGTCCCGCACCTCGGGGCAAATGAGTTCCATTTGGAAGGAACCCCCGCGGTCGCCGCGCGGGGGCCTGGGGCAGGCGTCCTGCTCCTCGGGTCCGAAGAACAGTAGGCGCTCCACCCCTCCACCGTCCACCGCAGGGAGGCGGAACTCGTTGGACGGCAAAGGCTACACTTCGCGTCACCTGGCCGACACCGGTCATTCCGTTGTTGGCCCAGAATGGGAGAACATCCTCGGCTTACAGTCAGCGGTCTAAGGCAGGATAGTGTCTAGGATGCGACGTTTTCTAACCACCCTGACCCGAGTACTCAAACAGTTGAGTTTTTCCCCAGCAAATGTATTGCAAACAAAGCACGCAACTGAACACACAAAACGGCACGGCCTGTTTATCCTCAGCCCTCTGCCTCGCAACTGCGATCCCCTCGCTCACAGTCTTCGATTTGAACTCGGTATATCAGTAAGACTTGTTCCCGCTCGGTCCGTCAGAGGGTGGCTAGTGTTGGGTGCTAGGACTGGTAGTCATGACTGTAGTACTGAGCGCCCCCCTGTTCCGTGCCGTGTCAACAGGTGCTGTACCCTGACTGGCGGCCCAGCAAACATCCGCGGGTCCTGAGCAAGGCGGACCAAGGAGCTCTGGATGAGGCGGAGGGAAAGGTGCCACCGCCAAGGTCAGAGAAGGTTGCCTCATGCGGGCGCGACTGTTTGGTACTCGATGGAAGTGTAAGCGTTCATTACGAGATTATGTATTAAATAGAAACTTGTTGTCACTCCAGAAATATTACCATACTGGACTTGTTTTTTTAACTTTTCTTTGTTTACAAAGGGACTATAACCAGGAATTAGATATACATTTGAACTTTTTCTAGAATGTGACAATAATCGGGAATTAGATATACAATATACATTTGAAATATTTCTAGAATGTGACTTTAATCAGGAATTAGATACACATTTATAAGTGATACAAGTAGTATAATTTAATTTGCCAGTAATACAGTTGGAACCTACGAATTATGACATTTTCAGAGTGATGAGATCTTATTTTGTTCTTAAACCTGGACATTATCATTGACTGCCATTGTAGAGTTTGACTTCCTCTATCTTGGTTAAATGAAATGCTTTACCGGGACTGAAGGGACTCTGCAAGAATCGATGATAGTCCATAGCCTTGGACGCAATCTCCAGATTGTGTGGTTTCATGTTGCATTGCTGGGCAGGTAAAAAGATCGATGTGAACTAAGGTCGATGGAATTTTCCAGTACCTACTGGGGTCGCCATGCCCCGTGAACAGAGCATTCAGTTGTCTCAGTTTAAATCAGCTGACTGCGAACCCAAGTACTTGGATCTTTTGTCGCGTCTGGAACTCCAAAACATTGTAAGCACATGACGGCAAGTGTGGATTATGAGGAAGCGAAGTGAAGCCTCTGACCTGACCTCGGTCGGCTGCGACAGGCGGCCCTACGACATATTCCGCAAAAGCTTAGCCACTTCCCACGGCCAGGAAGTGGGGCGCCGATGGAGGGCACTGGATGCGTCGGACCGGGCACGGTACCAGCAGATGGCCGACCAGGTACTTACTCTCACCCCGATGACCTCTGATACGAGGTCCCTTGACGCGTGTTGTGAGGCGGATACAATGTTGTTGGAGCTGAATGCCTAATGATGTCCAATGTGTGATTGCGGTCTTGCGCCTGGATTTGTGTTAGGTGGTACAGTAAGTTGACGAATTGGACGCAAATTTGGTGTCTCGATGCTGATACTTGATGCAAAATATAATAAAAAACATGGAAATCGAACATATTCTATGGGAGCTAATGTTCTAGTGATCATGATGCAAATACAATCTTACGAGGTGTCTAAGAATGTGTCGCTTTTAAATTGCAAGTTTTTAAATAAAGTAAAGCCGTCCGTTGTGCTTTGTGGGACGGTAGACTTTGGCTTCTAAATTAACCTTTCAATGTGGGAGTTGCTAGTTCGGGTGGTGGGGCCAGGGTCTCCGTGACAAGTCCCTTGATGACTTTAGTGAGACTCCGACTCCAAAAATAGAACTGGGAACATCTGTGACAAAATTTTTTAAATATATACGTCTCACCAGTAAGATTTCGCAACATATGAAAGTTTTTCAGGCCAATATTATTGAATATAAGCATGATGATGCAAGGTACTTGCAACGCGAATGGAGGCCTCTCAATCGTCCTTCGGTTTGATACTTGTTTCATGGATTTTGATATTTTACAGATAGGTCAAAAGCAAAGGTGACACATTTTTGGGATACGCGGTATTTTGTTCTGTGATCTTCGATCATACCCACGTCTTTGTAAAGTCGAAACATAAAAATTAGCGTGAAATACGAAAAAATCGCTGTGATCATCTGCGGAGACATGCGACTCACCATGCTTGTGGTTCCGCTGTCCAGGAGAAGCAAAGGTACGAGGCGTACCTAGCGAGTCTTCCTGCCGAGATCCGCCAACAGATGTCCAAGCCCACGGTTACCAAGATGTCCAAACCCAGGGCTACTAAGAAGATCACCGGGAGACAGCTGTTCGTGCAGGAGAAGATGCCTAAAGTGTTTGACGGTGGCTTGAGCGAGGATGAGTGGCGTCGGGCCTTAATCAGCAAGTTTAACAAACTGAGCTCCTCCGACAAGGTAACGGCTACGTTGTCGTCTTTTTTACCAGTTCGATGTATTTTAGTTCGCTTTTCAATAATCAAATTTTGTACTAGGCAGGCACATAGAAAATACGTGATGAATGGGCTCTGGCATAGGACCGGTCCTCAATAATCTACATGCGGCCCAGGCTATGATATTACGCATGTTTATTCGAAGGGGAAGAACAGGGGCTTGAGAACGGTAGATCTCTTGGTCTTATTTTGTTTTCCTCCAATGCTGAGCCCCATCACTATTGAAAATGTAATATTCTGTACTTTAAAACAAAAAAATTCGAGGTGCTTATTTTGAAACAATTTGGAGCTTCAAAATAAGCTTCAAGTCAATTCTAAGTTGGACTTAAACCAAGGGTGCTCGAGTATCTACTGGAATAATGCGTGTGCTCCTCTCCCGGATATTTTTTAGAACTCGGAGCCATACTATTCAGCGTGTGGCCTCAGGTTTGCGGGGAGCCTATGTCGGTATGAATAATCGAGATTACTCAGCCATTCGTCATCTAACTCGTTTAAAACTGTCATCCGTACTCCTATAACACCTAGCTGCCTGTGTCACCCCACCCCCCCCCCGCCGTGCAGGAGATGTACCAGCGGCGTGCAGAGGAGCTTAATGAAGGTGCACTGGCTGGGAAGTCGCGCGGAGCCACCAGCGCCGACACGGCACCTCCACTTGCCGCCAACCCGCCTCCTCAGACCAACGGCACCGCGGACTGCGAGAACAAGCGTGGCCTCTCAACGGACAGCGACGTAGGCGGGGAGAGTCAGCGTGACCTGCTACCGGACATAGACAGAGGCGGCCAGAACAAGCGTGGCCTCTCAACGGACAGCGACGTAGGCGGGGAGAGTCAGCGTGACCTGCTATCGGACATAGACAGAGGCGGCCAGAACAAGCGTGGTCTCTCAGGGAACGGGGACAGGGACGGCAAGAAGAAGCCTGACCTCTCATCGGACAGCGACACAGACGGAGAGGCCAAGCGTAGTCTCTCATCGGACATAGACGGGGCCGGCCGGAACAAGCGTGATCCCTCAGCAGCCAGGGACAAGGGCGGCAAGAACAAGCGTGTCCTCCCATCGGACATGTACGGGGACGGCGAGGAGGCAGATGACAGATACCTACACCGTGATGAGGTGGACTGGTGTGCACGCCAAGAGGGGAACCGGGGCGCACGTAAGATGGAGGAGGAAGACTGGGAGGCACACCAAGAGGAGAACAACGGTCTAGGCCTGCGGGATGCTAAGGAGGTGAGGCGGTGGGTAGGGTTGCTGCCGCTGTTGCTGGTCCTCCACAGTATGGTGCTGTTGGATGACGTATACGATACAAGCAGGATGAGAGAGAGAGAGACCCAGTATTTTATGTTTTGTTAGATGAAGAAGCATTCAGTTTATCGGATAGAGTTACCGCTTGTGAGGCAGAGGTGCTGTTGATTTTTATCGTCATTTGATGGGTTTTTAAGCATGTATCGTTGTGGTGTGCTTTGCTGTATTTATCAAATATAGTCAATTTTGTTTAACGCGTGAGCATGATTAAGGGATCAGTGTAGGGCTGTGGTACGTGATGCTCTTCTAACCGCCCTCTGCTCCGTAACAGCCGGTCGGGGCAAGCCTGACTGCGCAGACAGAGCCTGAGCCGGAGCCTACCACTCCCAAAAAGAAAAAGGTGAGCCTGACCATGCCGTGGTCGCCAATGGTATCATGTGTTTAATGACAGATCTTATGCCATCATCGAGGACAACAGGGATGTTGCTTGGTGATGGCAGTGGGACTGATTCGAGCGCGCATTCGTAGTTGATAACACTGGTCAACAGCCAACATGGACCCGGCACTTGAACACCAGTTACTGCCTATTTGACCTGGTTTCTTCTCCAGAGCATACCTGGTGTATAGCCCCTACACTTTCCACTCACTGTCATCAGCCTAGCCTTTTGCGGAAAAATATAGATCAAGGATGTCGAGGATCCGCATTATCTGCACCCAGACAATGCAGCTTATCACTATACATGTGAATTATTGCAACGAAAGACTACCTCGCATTCAAGTGCATGAACATTGTACATTGAACAAGGTTTGCGCTCGGTCGCACAAGCTCGCCGGTATTGTAGACCGAGAGGTGACGTCGCAACATTATATGATGAGGATTTTTATGTCAGAGTCATCTCCCTTGAAGGTCGAGTCTAAGTAAAAAGTCACAGGTCAAGGTCATGCCACCATTTCAAGGTCATTGACACTAGTGCCTTTGGTCGGATGATGCCGCCTAATATAACGTATATCATGCTATGAAGTCATGCGCTAGGTCACTCAATCTTTAGCTCAAAGTCGCAGGTTCAAGACAAAGGTCATGGGTCAAGGTCAAACCTTATTTTCCGCCCGACGGTTGCCATAGTGCTAGTTGCAGTGCACGTTATAGGCAAAATGTAATATTTTGACGTCAAAGGTCAATGGCCTTGAACGACCTTGGCCTTAAAGTTTCAGAGAACATTGCCTGAGACCTTTCCTCTGTTACTTTAGGCCACTTTCTCTCCATATCCGGCTTCTCATCGCATAATCACGGCATTTCCCAAATGGCTACCCTGCACATACAGAATTTGACCTATATGGCCTCGTTTTACCTTGAATATATTCACCTAGATCTATGAAATCGGATTTAAGGTAGCATACCCTAGCCTCCACAAACACCTAAACGTTCATTTTCCTAGACCTCTTGGGTTTTGCACTGTTAATGTCACTGATGCCAAGAGGGCTTGCACAAAGACGACAGACACACAGACATACTGGATCTCAAAATTCTGATCTGATACGGCATTTCTGCTGCCAGATTCGTGTTCAGCGCCACAAATTACCCTAGAAACGGACTATTTTATATTGGATCTGCGACAAAAGTGAAATTTTGTTCAACAGTGTAAGTGGGCACTGCGGTGTACGCGATTGCGGCGGTCGCCCCCCCTCCCCTCCCGCGGGGGCCTGCCTGCCTTAGGCCCCTGGCCTGGTGGCCTGATACATGAGATTGTTAGGTGGCTATGCAATTTTTACTCTTATTTTCCACCATCCTCCCCAAGTGTTTTTTTTAGCACGATTGAGTAATACTGGTGATATGTACTCGTTAAAGATATGATGGTAGGGAACGTTTGATGAACAATGTCTCCCTAAACCTCAAATAACAGTTTGAGGAGTTTGAATCAGGGTTCCCACAACCTGCAACTTTTGAATTTTCCACTCGTCGACTACGTTTTCGATGTGGATTTTATGCTAAGCAGCCTACCGCCAAACCAATTTTGGGATACTGGTGTACCCTCCCTGTGAACGCCTCCTGTGGGGTCACGGCGTCTGCCGTGATGCTGACGTCTATTCTGGGCTTGGATTTGCTGTGCTGTCTGGCGCATTTTAAGCCTTGTGACGCTGTAAGTCGGCCTGCTTTGAGTGTCTGGATGGTGTACGCTGCAGGTGTATTCGTAACTTAGGATCACCTTTTCCATTGTACTTTTCGTTGGCACTGCTACGCTTGGTAAGAGTGGGAAGTGAACCTTTCCATCACCGTCCGGGAAGAAACTCTGGTGGCGTGGGACAGAGCGTCCGGTCCAAGTTTGCTCGCAACGTTCAACGCAGTCACCGTATCCTGTGTCGGCCTGTCCGTTGATTGGCGTGTTCCCGTAATGTCTTGTGTCGATATGTCCGTTGATTGGCCTGTTCCGGTAATGTCTTGTGTCGGCCTGTCCGTTGATTGGCCTGTTCCGGTAATGTCTTGTGTCGGCCTGTCCGTTGATTGGCCTGTTCCCGTAATGTCTTGTGTCGATATGTCCGTTGATTGGCCTGTTCCGGTAATGTCTTGTGTCGATATGTCCGTTGATTGGCCTGTTCCGGTGATGTCTTGTGTCGTCGACATGTCCGTTGATTGACCTGTTCCGGTGATGCCATGTCCACAACTGGGATCCGTGTCGACTCTGCCAGCGGTGCGCAGGCTGTTAGTGGCCGCCGATTGTGGCGGGATTGGCGGGGGGGTGCTGTGGCTGGTTGCCGGCCGTCCCGTTCCTGACGCCTGGTGTCCGCCTGCAGCGGAAGAAAGCGGAGCGGGAGGAGTCAGAGGTCACCTCCACGCCGGTGCAAACGGCGCCGTCCGAGGAGCCGCCTCGGTACGTACACCCGCTGCTGCCTCCAGACTTGAGTAGTTACCTCTGGACAGTGATGAGGCGGGGGACGGAAAGGCAGTCTTATTGGCCTGGCAAGCCAACAATGACGCCGTGCTTGCAGGTGGAGTGCAGTAGTAGCTTGACAATTTTCCGTAGGGGGCCGTCCGTAAATTACGCAACGCCAGGGCGCGGAGTCAGTCTCGGCGTTATCGAACACTACAAAGGGCTGTCAAAAATGCTACATTGGGGAGGGTGTAAAAGAAATTAAGAATATGTGTTCTGTAATTTTTGGACGGTCCTTATCAGTTTTGTGCTTGCCTGTGATGGGTTGACTTTTCATAAAAATGTCTCCTGTGATTGGCAAATCAGCGGTATAGTCAATATGCTGAAGCGCCCCAAAACTCCAACGGTCCATGAATACTGGCGGATCGGTAATTGCTGCCTGGAGAAGTGAATCAGGACTGTGTGGGACCTGGGTACTGCCGGGCTGAGGAGTCTGAGACGCTAAATTCCAGTGGAGACTCAGACATGGACACGGTGAGGAGACTGCCAGTCTCCGGCGACGCCGGCCGAGTCAGCTGAGCACTGCTCAATGTCTAAGTCAGACTGCTAGTTATTGGTTCAGGCTGCTGATTACTCGTCTGCTCTTTCAAATATCGTTCGCTCGCGTGCCCTGCGATTTCTAACATATTCCGGATGGGAGCGTGCAGCGCTGTGGTTTGTTATGGTGGGTTTGATTGAAGGATGTCGACTGTCTTCGTGTGACATGATCGCTGGCTTGGTGGAGAGGTGAGTGATCATGGTTCGGCTGGAGCATGCTGTAATCCGTAGCCTTCAGATTTAACGTCCTCGTCAGTCAGCGGTGTTTAACTGAAACAATCTACTCAGCCATTCTTTTCCATTTTACAGATCCCCACTGGACTTATTCACGGCTCTCTACATCAAGAAAAGTGACCAGAGTGCCTCAGTGAAAAAGCGGCGAAAGGAAGCCAAAAAGTAAGCTTTAAGCACCTTAGAGCACCTTAGCACCTTAGCACCTAAGCACCTTAGAGCATTTTCACAAACTTCCTAGTAAACATCATCAACCGTATTAAAACGGTTCGGATCAGCTGATCACTGTTCCCTTTCACCCTTTAGAATAACTTCTGACGTCTAACTTCTAACGCCTAACTTATATATATATTGCTTTGGAGACTTCGCATAAGAGTTCAATGATTTATCAAACGCGAAGGAAATTCCTTGTGGGAGGCTCACACTAGAATAATTATTTATTATTATTAGACTTTTCGTTTAATGAAATTACTGCTCGGGAGATTTAACAAGGCGTTATAGCAAACAAGATAGAAAATGAATTAAAGCACTTGTTTTCTTATGGTTTCTGCTCATCTAGAATAGGGGGATATGCACGTCCACAGTTCCACACCTGCATAGGCGGGGATGACGTGGCTTAGTGGATAGCACCCTTGTCTTCTAAGCCACCGGTCCCGGGTTCAAGTCCCGGCGGAGCCTCTGAATAAGTCGATCTGATCCCCAAAATCCCTTCCAACAGGGTGAGAGTTGGCGACGCCGTATGACCCTGGCAGTTTGTGCGTCGTTTAACCTCAACAATTATTAACCTGCATAGGCTTATTCCTGTTGGCGCCATTTGTAAGCTCTTACACGCCTCTTGGGAGATCCTTGAGGCAAGCCGATCGGCAAAACAAGTGGGAAACTTAGGTCAATGAGTCGTCGCCCACGACGAAGGTAAGACTCAGCAGTAGGTGGATATACACTGTGGAATTGAATTTAAATATTTTTCCTAATATTCTACCTTCCGAATATTTTACCCGTTTGCTGCTGACCAGATTGATTTGTGACGGCAAGCATTCGCCCTGTCGCTGGGGCATGCACGGAAAGTTAGAGGATGTTTTAGCTGGTTTTTAAAGTTGATTTTAGAGGATGTTTACCTCTGCTTTGTGGCAAACAAAGAAAGCAGAGAGGAGAGCATTCCTCCCTCTCCGTCTCCTTTGCTTTCAAGGCCAATAACATAAGTCTCCCTTGGTCTAACGCGGTGTCCGGATTTTGGATCGGGGGAAGTCACTCAGTCAGGGGTTGCCATTTCGGTGAGGGGTGCCATTTCTCAATGGCTGTAAGGGGGCACTGCATCATGGGAGTCAATGCTTTCATCCCGAGTGAAGTGCAGTTTAAGTGGGGTGGCGGGGTAGTTCAGGGGGCGTGGTGTGGTCTAATGGTGGAGGGAGCACCTTCCCCTTTGTCCTCTCCTCCTTGAGCTGCCCATGCCCTTGATTGAGCTGTCCAAGCCTTTTTGACGGAGAAGTTGTGAGCTCGGTCGATGAAGTACGCAGCACCCAGTCAGTGCTGGTGCTGCCCAATGTGGCGCGATCATGCATCACAGTGAGCTCGCCTGCCTTCCCAGACAGTGTTTTAACTGCGGGTTCCGTGCTCCTCCAGGCTGTGGAAAGGTCTCGACGAGCAGTCGCGGTCAAGGATAGAAGCCAAGTTCCAGACCAAATACGGGAACTCTGCCTGAAGAAGTACTTTCGCATTGTGTCGTGTGGCTTGTGTGGGTGTGTGGGCTGACGGGGACCTCGCGCCGCTAAAGCGCACTACAAACGGAAGCTCGCAGTGATGCCCTGCCAACGGCGGACAGTAGAATTGTTACTAGTTTGCAGCCGCTTTTGAAAGGGAATGCAGTCTTGCTCACGCCCGGAGTTTTACAAATTAGTGGGCTGTTCCGGGTGAAAAGGCAAGCGATAGTTTTGCTGGCGTTCCGGGGCTGTTCCGGGGGCGTCGACTCCCAGCCTTGCCCGATGGCCTCTGACCTGCGGATGGTAACTCGTGAGGTCAGGTAGCGGCGACGGCCACACTTTTCAAACCAGTTCAATCCAGTTTTTACACATCATGACTTCATTCTCATCGTGCTCTGACCACTGCCAACCACATCCATATATTGTTTTATGGGCATATGTGTGTGGTTGGGTTGACGGCTGAGGCTGTTGGGTGTGTAATTGGATCTTCTGCAGGGTGTGCCGGGAAGGGCATTGATATCTGCGTTGAGAACTGTTGGGATCCTGACTTCCTGACTCACCGCTGGCTTAACACCGGCTTCGGCAGAATTAGGCATCTTGATCAATTGAGAAGGATAGCAACGCATCGTTTGTGTGTTGGAAATGAAGTTGTAATAAGGCAAGAATTGAGAAGCATGATGTTTCAAAGGTTTTTTTATCAGATTTGTTACGTTCCATTATGTTTCTGGGATCGTGTGCAGGGTAGAGGCGCGTGGACAAACCTGCATGGTGAGATGGAGCCGCTAAGAAGCAGCTGTGCTGACGTGTTTGAGAAGCTGCTGTTCGGCTTCTGGAGGCGGCACTTTTGAGAAAGTGTGTCATGAAGGCTGCGAACGTTGCCAGTGGGAATCGCGCTGGTTTTCGCTGCTGCGCTGAACCACTGCACCCTTCACTGAGTTCTTTTGATGAGCCGTGGAGGTTGAAACTACCACTGTACGCACATACATGGATTTTACATAACTTGTGGTTTTCTCACCGTTTAAAGGGAATGTGGCACCTTGGTCGAATCCTGGATTTTAGTGTAATTTGGGGTACTTTTAGCCGAAAATCATGGAATCGTCCATGGTTTCTCTGAAAAATTTACAATAAGCTCAATATTTTCATTTAAAAAATGCGCCTCTAGGGAAAAAATAATTATCTGCCTGTGGATGATGTCATGATCTGGCAACCACTACCATATTCAATAGGCTTCAAGGGCCTCGATTGACTAATACTCACCTTGACGTCAGCATCTGTCGTCACACCAAAAGCCATGACAACTGTGGCCTGCTGCTAAGGGTACATGAGGGATACATTTCAGGTAGGTTTTAGCTTTGTCTACGGAAATCTCGAGCTCCAGACAAATGATATATTGAGTACGGGGTTATCCGACTTGATTTACAACTTGGCTATCTCAGTTGAAATCACGTTATAAAGGTGCCACATTCCCCTTAGTTTTCCTACTTGCTTTACAACTTGGCTATCTCAGTTAAAATCACGTTATGAAGGTGCCACATACCCTTTAAAGGGAATGTGGCAGCTTTATAATGTGATTTTAACTGAGATAGACAAGTTGTAAACCAAGTCGGAAAACCCGGTACTCCATAAATCATTTGTCTTGGAACTCGATATTTCCGTACAAAAAAAACTAAAACCTACCCGAAATGTACCTCTCATGTACCTCTCGTCAGGCGGCCATTGTTGTGATCTCTTGGTGTGACGACATATGCTGACGTCACGATGAGCATCAGCCAATCGAAGCCCTTGAAGCATTTCGAGTATGGTAGTGGTTGCCAGATCACGACATCATCCACAGGCAGATATTTATTTCTTTTCCTAGAGGAGTATTTTAAAAATAAAAATATTGAGCTTATTGTACATTTTTCAGAGAAATCCTGAGTGGTTTCATTATTTTCGGCTAAAAGTACGCCTAATTACACTAAAATTCCAGGATTCGACCAAGGTGCCACATTCCCTTTAAGGCTGCTCGTTGGTAGATGGAAAAATTGACCGAGAAAGATGACTGAGGAGAGCATCTTCCTGCTTCGATTAAGCTTTGCACAGGGAATGTGGGATTTTTGGACTTGTCCTCTGGCTGGTCCCATCGGCTGGGCTGGCGCCTGCTCGTCCAAATAAGTGACCCATGTTTATAGGCCGTTGGTTTTTCCCTGAGCGGGGCCAGTCCCTGACCCGTCCCTGACTGTGAGGCAACGCGCCGAGTGGCAGGGACGGCTGATTGTGGGAGTGGGGCAGACATGCTTCTCAGCTGCTGGGTGGTGGTATGCTAGGGTGTCCCGCTGTGAGCAACAGTGGTGGATCTAAGGGGGGGCAAAAAGGTATTTCCCCCACAAACGGAAAAGCTCGGGGCAAAACTATGTTTTGCCCCCCCAAGTGATCGACCTCCTTTTTCCCTGACTCCTTTTTAGTTTATAAGCAAGATTTTGGTGCTTCAACTCTCAACTCCAAACAGAACCAATTAAGTTCAGTGTAAATATCAGGCCTTGGACTGGAAAAAGGATCTCGAGCCCATCTTTTTCACTCCGTGACGTTTTTTTGCTTTCCGCCTCAAATGCCCAAAATTCTACCGGAAAGTGATATTGTAGTGCAGCTTTCACGGTGTGATGTGTTTTTTTTTGCTTCACGACTTTTGACTGGTTTGCCCCTGCCAAACCGACCGGCTAGATCCGTCACTGGTGAGCAACATCTTAAATAGACATGTGGTGACTTCTAAATCCCGTTCCTTGGCTCGTCAGCTTCATCTCGCCCAACGTTCAGAATTTTTACTGCTGAGCTCTCTTCGCCTGGGACTTTTGAAGATGTGGTGTTACTAATATTGCCGCATTGCAGTCTCTTCCGCGAAATGTCAGCATATCTGTGCTTTTTCTGGACTTTAAAAACATAGTTTGGCCCTCCGATACACTGCAATGCTTTCTCGTTCCTTAAGACTCAGGAAAAGTTATCCTTGAACCTGTACAATTCCAAAAGGTTTATTTATACTACAGTCATGTAATCATCATGTACCCCGCATTCAGAAGTCCCGGAGACAAACGTTTGTTTACATTTAGTCATTGAAATTCTGGTGCTAGTTTTGCGCTGAAATATGCTCAGTTTTATTTTCCAACACGATATCCATTCGTGGTTCCAAATGGCGTCCAAATATCGGATTTATGAGCCTTGTTGCGTACTTAGAAGGTATAATGTGCGGTTTTTTCTCGGAGGAATTTTTCATGTGGAGCCAAACTCACGGTGAATCATATTTGATATAATCCACTTTGCAATACCTTTTTATTGATCCTAAAAATTGTCCAGACATACTTCCATCTGGTGCTGCTGGGCATTTGATAAATGTTTAACCCATGTGGTTGTACGACACTAGTCTCCATCGCAAAGAGAGCGGGCGTCATCCATATTGAATGGTGATGCATTTAGCCCTAGTAACACAGCAATAGTGTCACAATGTTGTGAAAATGTTACGAATATATTGTGACAACATTGTCCAACAATGTTTCCGGAATATTTTTGTGGACAAGGGACAATGCTGTGACTATATTGTCTGGACAACATTACGGAAAGTGAAATGTCTGTATAATTCCTGTATTTGATACAAAATCTCTACAAAAGCATGTTTTAATGGTGTTTGTTAAATTGGTCATTGGTTAAAATGGTCATTGTTACGCAAGAGTTTCCAAATACTATTGTCTCCTTTTCCAGACAAAAATATTTTTCGCCATAATGCCTCAATGTGATAGTAATGTTGCAGAAATATTGCAACAAGGTTTTTTTGGGCATTATTGTTTGTAAAATGTTGCTACAACATTGTTATAATATTATGACAATGTTGTTAACATATTGTGGCAATATTGTTTTATGTTGTTGAGACAATGTTGTTAAAACATTGCCTCCACCTTGCTACAATGTTGTGGATATGTTGTAATCATCGTCACATTTGTTCGAGTCCGTCAGGAAGAAGGCTGGAGTTTCCGTTGATCAGTTAATCGCAGTCGGACGATGTGGACACACGCCGCCGGCTAGTGCCACGTGCAGACTGCCAGACCTATGAGTAGGGGTGGGATCATTCCTAAAAGTATTGGTTTTCGGCCTGATTTCCGTGCTATGACCTCTAAATGAACGGAATATACCTTTGATTTGAGTAGAAACAGGCGTCTTACCCCTGCTACCGGGCACTTGAAAATTGGTATGTAACTGGCTATTTGCCGCTATACTGCAGTACTACAGGAATCCTGTATTGTAATTTGATTTCAGCATTTGCTTGGAAAAATTTTAGTTTTTCAGATCTTTTTATTAAAGCTAGCAAATATTAGTTGGCTAAACATATTTTGTTGGAAAGCTTAAGGAGGGCCTCTCTGAAGTCGCCTGATTGGAACTTTGACATGGCAAGTGATCCGTCTCAAATGGGTCGTCAGGGTCCTGTCGTAAGTGTTGGTGGTCAGGCTCTTCCCTGCTTTCTACCGTTTAGACAACCCAGATTACTTTGGGAACAAAATAACGTTTTTGGCGTGGCAAATCTCAAAGTACACTGTGTTTTGTTTACATCAGTGATATCATCTTGCGCAAGATATTCATCAACAGCCTCAGGACTGGTGAATGGTCCATCTTGGTGTTTGAGCTTGGCCAGGTTAGATATTCTCTGCTTGTCAGGAGCTATATTCTATACCTCCTTTGCCTTCAGACTCTCCTTCTTGAGCTTCTTCTGTTTCTCTCTCCAACGTTTCATTCTTTGGGGTAGCTCACCCCCACCTTCATGATCAGCCCCATGAACCGGCTAGCCATTTCCCTGCCTTTAATTAGCCTCCCCGCCCTCTCTTCACATGCTAGGTGCTCGGCTTCTTCAAATGTTTGCTCCTCCGATCTTCAGGTCATAATCATCGTATATACACTATTTTCAGGATCCACATTTTAAATCGGCAGAGACATGGGCTTCTTCTGACCATTTTTGGCAGCCTTGGTATTACAGCCAGCATCCAAATTGCTCCTGAAATGGAACATGTTGCCCGGCGCAGGGCCCGTTTGGCGATCAGGACCTTGAAGGCTGTGACCGGATCGCTCATGTTCCCCTCAATCAATAGCAGGGCAGGCTCCAAGCGTTTGGAGAAGAGGCAGGCCTTGAATCTATCGCAGACGAACGTGAAGACCGAGCTGTTCAGGTCCAGCATGAGTTGTAACTTGACCGTTGTTAGGTTAGGGTAAAGCTGGGGGCATACCAACACCAGCTTCTATCACCCTGTTTTACTGGAGGAAGAGGGGTCGAGATGCCTTTCAATCAACTAACCACCCAAGCCGACGCCGACAGTCGATAAAAGGCATGCCGGTACTTGATATTGTGACGGGGGCGCTGGGGTCGCGGGGCGCGTCGCTCGGTGCGAGTCGGGCTGTGGCGTCGCCGCTGATGTTGTGTGTCAGGCCGACCTCTCGGTGGTCTGCTGTGGTGGCTGCTCGTGGCCGTGACCCGCTCGCTCACGATGGTGGCGACGTCGCACCCGCTCCCAGCATCACACTAAATTTTATTTGAGAGAGGTCGTGCTCGTCGCGTGCGCGGTCGGGTGGCGGGCCGAGTTGACGGTGGGAATTGGACAATGTCGGCTTACTTGGCCGAGTCCTCCAGACGGGCGAGCCTGTGTCCCAACACTCCCACTCAACACCCTTTGGTTCCAGGAAGGGAATACAGCTAGTGCCGAGCTTTGTAGCCCTCCCTGGTAGCAGGGGTCCCACCCGCCTCTCACGATTTTGGGGGCCCGTTTAACCACCCGTACGCCAAGTATTACCCGCTTAGAAGCGGCACCGAAACCGTCAATCCTCTCCCCGCCTCTTTAAGTGCCCGCTAACTCTCTTATTTCCCTCGGACCTATCATTATACGTTTACACCCCCTTTTTAACCGATTCTTCCATAGCTACCGTAACTACTTGCCCTTTCGTACCTTCCTATCGTGGTTCTCTGAGCTGCACTGACTTCTCGCCTCAAACATCGTCTATCTCGGTGGGCTATTTCCACGTACCAGGGGTCCAGTCTCTCTGGGAGCGGATTTGTTTTGCCTACGCCAGCACTTTTCAGCTTCGTTAACCCCTAAATCAGTCCCCTACCTTAATACCCTCCTCCCCTTTTTTCTGTCACGTCACCCGTTCCGGCGTGTGCTCTCACTGTCAGATCAGGAATGAATGCCCTCAGTAAACATTCTCACCACCGGGGCCTTACGCTAAGCATGCACTCGCAGATCACCTTGACCTAGGGCCATTCCTTCTCGCGCCTCTCATTTGTTCTAAAAATTCTGAGTCCCTCCCCAATTGCATATCCCTCCCGGTGTTTCCGAGATCTGACGGCTAGAGCCCCGTCGGCCAACGCGAGCGGTATGTAGAAGGTTACACTCCTCCTATCCGTGATCGTGGTAGGGTCTTATTTATTCGTGAAAGGGCGTGCATAGAGGATGGCCGATTCGGCCCCATCTAAGCCCCATCAACCAATTAGGCCGGGCTGCACACCCCCGGAAGAAAGAAGTGGGCGAATTCACCTGGGGCTATGCTTACGCTTTGCTACCGTTTGCGGGCGCAACCGATGGAGGGGCGCGAGTGGTGGGATCCCCGGTCGGTCAAACCGATACGACCCGCTACCTGCAGGCTGCTCTAAGGCACCAAACGTTCCTCGTTCTATGGCCTGTCACTCACCCACCGCCAGTTACTCACGCGCACCCACACCGGCGGCCGCAGCTCCCAGGGCTTGGCTAGAGCCCGACAGGAGGTAACTCAGCTCCGCCCTTCCCCGATGATCCAGTGCTCCTCCTTCCCGCCTCATTTTCTCCCTAAACGGAAACTTACTAAACGCTGGCTGCGTCAAATCCCGCCTGCACGGACCATGCTAGTGGATGCGTCGCTGAGCCGTTGCCCCTAGGGCTTGGAGGTCACGGACATGGAACCACCGGAATGACCGAGTTCCGGCTTTTAATTTTACTAACCTCCGGGCGTTCACGCCCTAGTCTACTCGCAAACAACTTCCTAGCGTGGGGAGCCTCCCTAGGCTCGGTCCTCCTTCGGACCCTACCCGCCTACGAGTCCCACACTGACCGCCCGTTCCTCACGTCGGCTCCTCCATGGCCCAGCCAGAGCCATGAGTCAACGCCTGCCACGCCCTTTCCGGCTAGGCTATCCCACAAATCGACAGCGTACCCCCGTCACGAAAAAAACTTCCCCCGTTACGGCGGAGCCCGCCTGAACAGCGTACCCCCGTCACGAAAAAAACTTCCCCCGTTACGGCGGAGCCCGCCGACTGCCAGCAATCTCCGACGTCCCACGTTCCCTTTTTTGTGCGATCGGTGCTCCGTGGTTCAGACTAGAAGGTTCCGACAGCGGACAGCGTAGCCAGAGGGAGCCCGTAGGCTCGAAGTCTAGAAGGATAGTACCGGGTTAGTAAGACGGGCAGGTGAAGTGATGTAGAGTGAAGGTCGGTTCAAGGGCAATCACAGTGCACGTTTCGGCGCCTCCGTGACCCCCAGGAAGAGGAGAGCCGCCATGACTCTCTTTCGGGAGCCAATGGGCCCGAAGGCTAGGAGGATAGTACCGGGTTACTAAGACGGGCGTGAGGAGTGATGTAAAGTGACGGTCGGTTCAAGGGCAATCACAGTGCACGTTTCGGCGCCTCCGTGACCCCCAGGAAGAGGAGAGCCGCCATGACTTTCTTTCGGGAGCCAATGGGCCCGAAGGCTAGAATGATATTGCCGGATTACTGAGGCAGGCGGTTAAAGTGATGTAGAGTGAAGGTCGGTTGAAGGGCAATCACAGTGCACGTTTCGGCGCCTCCGTGACCCCCCAGGAAGAGGAGAGCCGCCATGACTCTCTTTCGGGAGCCAATGGGCCCGAAGGCTAGAAGGATAGTACCGGGTTACTAAGACGGGCGGGAGGAGTGATGTAAAGTGACGGTCGGTTCAAGGGCAATCACAGTGCACGTTTCGGCGCCTCCGTGACCCCCAGGAAGAGGAGAGCCGCCATGACTCTCTTTCGGGAGCCAGTGGGCCCGAAGGCTAGAATGATATTGCCAGATTACTGAGGCAGGCGGTTAAGGTGATGTAGAGTGAAGGTCGGTTCAAGGGCAATCAGTGCACGTTTCGGCGCCTCCGTGACCCCCAGGAAGAGGAGAGCCGCCATGACTCTCTTTCGGGAGCCAATGGGCCCGAAGGCTAGAAGGATAGTACCGGGCTACTAAGACGGGCGGGAGGAGTGATGTGGAGTGAAGGTCGGTTCAAGGGCAATCACAGTGCACGTTTCGGCGCCTCCGTGACCCCCAGGAAGAGGAGAGCCGCCATGACTCTCTTTCGGGAGCCAATGGGCCCGAAGGCTAGAAGGATAGTACCGGGTTACTAAGACGGGCGAGAGGAGTGATGTAAAGTGACGGTCGGTTCAAGGGCAATCACAGTGCACGTTTCGGCGCCTCCGTGACCCCCAGGAAGAGGAGAGCCGCCGTGACTCTCTTTCGGGAGCCAATGGGCCCGAAGGCTAGAAGGATAGTACTGGGTTACTAAGACGGGCGGGAGGAGTGATGTAAAGTGACGGTCGATTCAAGGGCAATCACAGTGCACGTTTCGGCGCCTCCGTGACCCCCAGGAAGAGGAGAGCCGCCATGACTCTCTTTCGGGAGCCAATGGGCCCGAAGGCTAGAAGGATAGTACCGGGTTACTAAGACGGGCGGGAGGAGTGATGTAAAGTGACGGTCGGTTCAAGGGCAATCACAGTGCACGTTTCGGCGCCTCCGTGACCCCCAGGAAGAGGAGAGCCGCCATGACTCTCTTTCGGGAGCCAGTGGGCCCGAAGGCTAGAATGATATTGCCGGATTACTGAGGCAGGTGGTTAAGGTGATGTAGAGTGAAGGTCGGTTCAAGGGCAATCACAGTGCACGTTTCGGCGCCTCCGTGACCCCCCAGGAAGAGGAGAGCCGCCATGACTCTCTTTCGGGAGCCAATGGGCCCGAAGGCTAGAAGGATAGTACCGGGTTACTAAGACGGGCGGGAGGAGTGATGTGGAGTGAAGGTCGGTTCAAGGGCAATCACAGTGCACGTTTCGGCGCCTCCGTGACCCCCAGGAAGAGGAGAGCCGCCATGACTCTCTTTCGGGAGCCAATGGGGCCGAAGGCTAGTGAGGCAGGCGGTTAAAGTGATGTAGAGTGAAGGTCGGTTCAAGGGCAATCACAGTGCACGTTTCGGCGCCTCCGTGACCCCCAGGAAGAGGAGAGCCGCCATGACTCTCTTTCGGGAGCCAATGGGCCCGAAGGCTAGAAGGATAGTACCGGGTTACTAAGACGGGCGGGAGGAGTGATGTGGAGTGAAGGTCGGTTGAAGGGCAATCACAGTGCACGTTTCGGCGCCTCCGTGACCCCCAGGAAGAGGAGAGCCGCCATGACTCTCTTTCGGGAGCCAATGGGCCCGAAGGCTAGAAGGATAGTACCGGGTTACTAAGACGGGCGGGAGGAGTGATGTAAAGTGACGGTCGGTTCAAGGGCAATCACAGTGCACGTTTCGGCGCCTCCGTGACCCCCAGGAAGAGGAGAGCCGCCATGACTCTCTTTCGGGAGCCAGTGGGCCCGAAGGCTAGAATGATATTGCCAGATTACTGAGGCAGGCGGTTAAGGTGATGTAGAGTGAAGGTCGGTTCAAGGGCAATCAGTGCACGTTTCGGCGCCTCCGTGACCCCCAGGAAGAGGAGAGCCGCCATGACTCTCTTTCGGGAGCCAATGGGCCCGAAGGCTAGAAGGATAGTACCGGGCTACTAAGACGGGCGGGAGGAGTGATGTGGAGTGAAGGTCGGTTCAAGGGCAATCACAGTGCACGTTTCGGCGCCTCCGTGACCCCCAGGAAGAGGAGAGCCGCCATGACTCTCTTTCGGGAGCCAATGGGCCCGAAGGCTAGAAGGATAGTACCGGGTTACTAAGACGGGCGAGAGGAGTGATGTAAAGTGACGGTCGGTTCAAGGGCAATCACAGTGCACGTTTCGGCGCCTCCGTGACCCCCAGGAAGAGGAGAGCCGCCGTGACTCTCTTTCGGGAGCCAATGGGCCCGAAGGCTAGAAGGATAGTACTGGGTTACTAAGACGGGCGGGAGGAGTGATGTAAAGTGACGGTCGATTCAAGGGCAATCACAGTGCACGTTTCGGCGCCTCCGTGACCCCCAGGAAGAGGAGAGCCGCCATGACTCTCTTTCGGGAGCCAATGGGCCCGAAGGCTAGAAGGATAGTACCGGGTTACTAAGACGGGCGGGAGGAGTGATGTAAAGTGACGGTCGGTTCAAGGGCAATCACAGTGCACGTTTCGGCGCCTCCGTGACCCCCAGGAAGAGGAGAGCCGCCATGACTCTCTTTCGGGAGCCAGTGGGCCCGAAGGCTAGAATGATATTGCCGGATTACTGAGGCAGGCGGTTAAGGTGATGTAGAGTGAAGGTCGGTTCAAGGGCAATCACAGTGCACGTTTCGGCGCCTCCGTGACCCCCAGGAAGAGGAGAGCCGCCATGACTCTCTTTCGGGAGCCAATGGGCCCGAAGGCTAGAAGGATAGTACCGGGTTACTAAGACGGGCGGGAGGAGTGATGTGGAGTGAAGGTCGGTTCAAGGGCAATCACAGTGCACGTTTCGGCGCCTCCGTGACCCCCAGGAAGAGGAGAGCCGCCATGACTCTCTTTCGGGAGCCAATGGGGCCGAAGGCTAGTGAGGCAGGCGGTTAAAGTGATGTAGAGTGAAGGTCGGTTCAAGGGCAATCACAGTGCACGTTTCGGCGCCTCCGTGACCCCCAGGAAGAGGAGAGCCGCCATGACTCTCTTTCGGGAGCCAATGGGCCCGAAGGCTAGAAGGATAGTACCGGGTTACTAAGACGGGCGGGAGGAGTGATGTGGAGTGAAGGTCGGTTGAAGGGCAATCACAGTGCACGTTTCGGCGCCTCCGTGACCCCCCAGGAAGAGGAGAGCCGCCATGACTCTCTTTCGGGAGCCAATGGGCCCGAAGGCTAGAAGGATAGTACCGGGTTACTAAGACGGGCGGGAGGAGTGATGTAAAGTGACGGTCGGTTCAAGGGCAATCACAGTGCACGTTTCGGCGCCTCCGTGACCCCCAGGAAGAGGAGAGCCGCCATGACTCTCTTTCGGGAGCCAGTGGGCCCGAAGGCTAGAATGATATTGCCGGATTACTAAGGCAGGCGGTTAAGGTGATGTAGAGTGAAGGTCGGTTCAAGGGCAATCACAGTGCACGTTTCGGCGCCTCCGTGACCCCCAGGAAGAGGAGAGCCGCCATGACTCTCTTTCGGGAGCCAATGGGCCCGAAGGCTAGAAGGATAGTACCGGGCTACTAAGACGGGCGGGAGGAGTGATGTGGAGTGAAGGTCGGTTCAAGGGCAATCACAGTGCACGTTTCGGCGCCTCCGTGACCCCCAGGAAGAGGAGAGCCGCCATGACTCTCTTTCGGGAGCCAATGGGCCCGAAGGCTAGAAGGATAGTACCGGGTTACTAAGACGGGCGAGAGGAGTGATGTAAAGTGACGGTCGGTTCAAGGGCAATCACAGTGCACGTTTCGGCGCCTCCGTGACCCCCAGGAAGAGGAGAGCCGCCGTGACTCTCTTTCGGGAGCCAATGGGCCCGAAGGCTAGAAGGATAGTACTGGGTTACTAAGACGGGCGGGAGGAGTGATGTAAAGTGACGGTCGATTCAAGGGCAATCACAGTGCACGTTTCGGCGCCTCCGTGACCCCCAGGAAGAGGAGAGCCGCCATGACTCTCTTTCGGGAGCCAATGGGCCCGAAGGCTAGAAGGATAGTACCGGGTTACTAAGACGGGCGGGAGGAGTGATGTAAAGTGACGGTCGGTTCAAGGGCAATCACAGTGCACGTTTCGGCGCCTCCGTGACCCCCAGGAAGAGGAGAGCCGCCATGACTCTCTTTCGGGAGCCAGTGGGCCCGAAGGCTAGAATGATATTGCCGGATTACTGAGGCAGGCGGTTAAGGTGATGTAGAGTGAAGGTCGGTTCAAGGGCAATCACAGTGCACGTTTCGGCGCCTCCGTGACCCCCAGGAAGAGGAGAGCCGCCATGACTCTCTTTCGGGAGCCAATGGGCCCGAAGGCTAGAAGGATAGTACCGGGTTACTAAGACGGGCGGGAGGAGTGATGTGGAGTGAAGGTCGGTTCAAGGGCAATCACAGTGCACGTTTCGGCGCCTCCGTGACCCCCAGGAAGAGGAGAGCCGCCATGACTCTCTTTCGGGAGCCAATGGGGCCGAAGGCTAGTGAGGCAGGCGGTTAAAGTGATGTAGAGTGAAGGTCGGTTCAAGGGCAATCACAGTGCACGTTTCGGCGCCTCCGTGACCCCCCAGGAAGAGGAGAGCCGCCATGACTCTGTTTCGGGAGCCAATGGGCCCGAAGGCTAGAAGGATAGTACCGGGTTACTAAGACGGGCGGGAGGAGTGATGTGGAGTGAAGGTCGGTTGAAGGGCAATCACAGTGCACGTTTCGGCGCCTCCGTGACCCCCAGGAAGAGGAGAGCCGCCATGACTCTCTTTCGGGAGCCAATGGGCCCGAAGGCTAGAAGGATAGTACCGGGTTACTAAGACGGGCGGGAGGAGTGATGTAAAGTGACGGTCGGTTCAAGGGCAATCACAGTGCACGTTTCGGCGCCTCCGTGACCCCCAGGAAGAGGAGAGCCGCCATGACTCTCTTTCGGGAGCCAGTGGGCCCGAAGGCTAGAATGATATTGCCAGATTACTGAGGCAGGCGGTTAAGGTGATGTAGAGTGAAGGTCGGTTCAAGGGCAATCAGTGCACGTTTCGGCGCCTCCGTGACCCCCAGGAAGAGGAGAGCCGCCATGACTCTCTTTCGGGAGCCAATGGGCCCGAAGGCTAGAAGGATAGTACCGGGCTACTAAGACGGGCGGGAGGAGTGATGTGGAGTGAAGGTCGGTTCAAGGGCAATCACAGTGCACGTTTCGGCGCCTCCGTGACCCCCAGGAAGAGGAGAGCCGCCATGACTCTCTTTCGGGAGCCAATGGGCCCGAAGGCTAGAAGGATAGTACCGGGTTACTAAGACGGGCGAGAGGAGTGATGTAAAGTGACGGTCGGTTCAAGGGCAATCACAGTGCACGTTTCGGCGCCTCCGTGACCCCCAGGAAGAGGAGAGCCGCCGTGACTCTCTTTCGGGAGCCAATGGGCCCGAAGGCTAGAAGGATAGTACTGGGTTACTAAGACGGGCGGGAGGAGTGATGTAAAGTGACGGTCGATTCAAGGGCAATCACAGTGCACGTTTCGGCGCCTCCGTGACCCCCAGGAAGAGGAGAGCCGCCATGACTCTCTTTCGGGAGCCAATGGGCCCGAAGGCTAGAAGGATAGTACCGGGTTACTAAGACGGGCGGGAGGAGTGATGTAAAGTGACGGTCGGTTCAAGGGCAATCACAGTGCACGTTTCGGCGCCTCCGTGACCCCCAGGAAGAGGAGAGCCGCCATGACTCTCTTTCGGGAGCCAGTGGGCCCGAAGGCTAGAATGATATTGCCGGATTACTGAGGCAGGCGGTTAAGGTGATGTAGAGTGAAGGTCGGTTCAAGGGCAATCACAGTGCACGTTTCGGCGCCTCCGTGACCCCCAGGAAGAGGAGAGCCGCCATGACTCTCTTTCGGGAGCCAATGGGCCCGAAGGCTAGAAGGATAGTACCGGGTTACTAAGACGGGCGGGAGGAGTGATGTGGAGTGAAGGTCGGTTCAAGGGCAATCACAGTGCACGTTTCGGCGCCTCCGTGACCCCCAGGAAGAGGAGAGCCGCCATGACTCTCTTTCGGGAGCCAATGGGGCCGAAGGCTAGTGAGGCAGGCGGTTAAAGTGATGTAGAGTGAAGGTCGGTTCAAGGGCAATCACAGTGCACGTTTCGGCGCCTCCGTGACCCCCAGGAAGAGGAGAGCCGCCATGACTCTGTTTCCGGGAGCCAATGGGCCCGAAGGCTAGAAGGATAGTACCGGGTTACTAAGACGGGCGGGAGGGTGATGTGGAGTGAAGGTCGGTTGAAGGGCAATCACAGTGCACGTTTCGGCGCCTCCGTGACCCCCAGGAAGAGGAGAGCCGCCATGACTCTCTTTCGGGAGCCAATGGGCCCGAAGGCTAGAAGGATAGTACCGGGTTACTAAGACGGGCGGGAGGAGTGATGTAAAGTGACGGTCGGTTCAAGGGCAATCACAGTGCACGTTTCGGCGCCTCCGTGACCCCCAGGAAGAGGAGAGCCGCCATGACTCTCTTTCGGGAGCCAGTGGGCCCGAAGGCTAGAATGATATTGCCGGATTACTAAGGCAGGCGGTTAAGGTGATGTAGAGTGAAGGTCGGTTCAAGGGCAATCACAGTGCACGTTTCGGCGCCTCCGTGACCCCCCAGGAAGAGGAGAGCCGCCATGACTCTCTTTCGGGAGCCAATGGGCCCGAAGGCTAGAAGGATAGTACCGGGTTACTAAGACGGGCGGGAGGAGTGATGTGGAGTGAAGGTCGGTTGAAGGGCAATCACAGTGCACGTTTCGGCGCCTCCCGTGACCCCCAGGAAGAGGAGAGCCGCCATGACTCTCTTTTGGGAGCCAATGGGCCCGAAGGCTAGAAGAATAGTACCGGGTTACTAAGACGGGCGAGAGGAGTGATGTAAAGTGACGGTCGGTTCAAGGGCAATCACAGTGCACGTTTCGGCGCATCCATGACCCCCAGGAAGAGGAGAGCCGCCATGACTCTCTTTCGGGAGCCAATGGGCCCGAAGGCTAGTGAGGCAGGCGGTTAAAGTGATGTAGAGTGAAGGTCGGTTCAAGGGCAATCACAGTGCACGTTTCGGCGCCTCCGTGACCCCCAGGAAGAGGAGAGCCGCCATGACTCTCTTTCGGGAGCCAATGGGGCCGAAGGCTAGTGAGGCAGGCGGTTAAAGTGATGTAGAGTGAAGGTCGGTTCAAGGGCAATCACAGTGCACGTTTCGGCGCCTCCGTGACCCCCAGGAAGAGGAGAGCCGCCATGACTCTCTTTCGGGAGCCAATGGGCCCGAAGGCTAGAAGGATAGTACCGGGTTACTAAGACGGGCGGGAGGAGTGATGTGGAGGAAGGTCGGTTGAAGGGCAATCACAGTGCACGTTTCGGCGCCTCCGTGACCCCCAGGAAGAGGAGAGCCGCCATGACTCTCTTTCGGGAGCCAATGGGCCCGAAGGCTAGAAGGATAGTACCGGGTTACTAAGACGGGCGGGAGGAGTGATGTAAAGTGACGGTCGGTTCAAGGGCAATCACAGTGCACGTTTCGGCGCCTCCGTGACCCCCAGGAAGAGGAGAGCCGCCATGACTCTCTTTCGGGAGCCAGTGGGCCCGAAGGCTAGAATGATATTGCCGGATTACTAAGGCAGGCGGTTAAGGTGATGTAGAGTGAAGGTCGGTTCAAGGGCAATCACAGTGCACGTTTCGGCGCCTCCGTGACCCCCAGGAAGAGGAGAGCCGCCATGACTCTTTCGGGAGCCAATGGGCCCGAAGGCTAGAAGGATAGTACCGGGCTACTAAGACGGGCGGGAGGAGTGATGTGGAGTGAAGGTCGGTTCAAGGGCAATCACAGTGCACGTTTCGGCGCCTCCGTGACCCCCCAGGAAGAGGAGAGCCGCCATGACTCTCTTTCGGGAGCCAATGGGCCCGAAGGCTAGAAGGATAGTACCGGGTTACAAAGACGGGCGAGAGGAGTGATGTAAAGTGACGGTCGGTTCAAGGGCAATCACAGTGCACGTTTCGGCGCCTCCGTGACCCCCAGGAAGAGGAGAGCCGCCGTGACTCTCTTTCGGGAGCCAATGGGCCCGAAGGCTAGAAGGATAGTACTGGGTTACTAAGACGGGCGGGAGGAGTGATGTAAAGTGACGGTCGATTCAAGGGCAATCACAGTGCACGTTTCGGCGCCTCCGTGACCCCCAGGAAGAGGAGAGCCGCCATGACTCTCTTTCGGGAGCCAATGGGCCCGAAGGCTAGAAGGATAGTACCGGGTTACTAAGACGGGCGGGAGGAGTGATGTAAAGTGACGGTCGGTTCAAGGGCAATCACAGTGCACGTTTCGGCGCCTCCGTGACCCCCAGGAAGAGGAGAGCCGCCATGACTCTCTTTCGGGAGCCAGTGGGCCCGAAGGCTAGAATGATATTGCCGGATTACTGAGGCAGGCGGTTAAGGTGATGTAGAGTGAAGGTCGGTTCAAGGGCAATCACAGTGCACGTTTCGGCGCCTCCGTGACCCCCAGGAAGAGGAGAGCCGCCATGACTCTCTTTCGGGAGCCAATGGGCCCGAAGGCTAGAAGGATAGTACCGGGTTACTAAGACGGGCGGGAGGAGTGATGTGGAGTGAAGGTCGGTTCAAGGGCAATCACAGTGCACGTTTCGGCGCCTCCGTGACCCCCAGGAAGAGGAGAGCCGCCATGACTCTCTTTCGGGAGCCAATGGGGCCGAAGGCTAGTGAGGCAGGCGGTTAAAGTGATGTAGAGTGAAGGTCGGTTCAAGGGCAATCACAGTGCACGTTTCGGCGCCTCCGTGACCCCCAGGAAGAGGAGAGCCGCCATGACTCTGTTTCGGGAGCCAATGGGCCCGAAGGCTAGAAGGATAGTACCGGGTTACTAAGACGGGCGGGAGGAGTGATGTGGAGTGAAGGTCGGTTGAAGGGCAATCACAGTGCACGTTTCGGCGCCTCCGTGACCCCCAGGAAGAGGAGAGCCGCCATGACTCTCTTTCGGGAGCCAATGGGCCCGAAGGCTAGAAGGATAGTACCGGGTTACTAAGACGGGCGGGAGGAGTGATGTAAAGTGACGGTCGGTTCAAGGGCAATCACAGTGCACGTTTCGGCGCCTCCGTGACCCCCAGGAAGAGGAGAGCCGCCATGACTCTCTTTCGGGAGCCAGTGGGCCCGAAGGCTAGAATGATATTGCCGGATTACTAAGGCAGGCGGTTAAGGTGATGTAGAGTGAAGGTCGGTTCAAGGGCAATCACAGTGCACGTTTCGGCGCCTCCGTGACCCCCAGGAAGAGGAGAGCCGCCATGACTCTCTTTCGGGAGCCAATGGGCCCGAAGGCTAGAAGGATAGTACCGGGTTACTAAGACGGGCGGGAGGAGTGATGTGGAGTGAAGGTCGGTTGAAGGGCAATCACAGTGCACGTTTCGGCGCCTCCGTGACCCCCAGGAAGAGGAGAGCCGCCATGACTCTCTTTTGGGAGCCAATGGGCCCGAAGGCTAGAAGAATAGTACCGGGTTACTAAGACGGGCGAGAGGAGTGATGTAAAGTGACGGTCGGTTCAAGGGCAATCACAGTGCACGTTTCGGCGCATCCATGACCCCCAGGAAGAGGAGAGCCGCCATGACTCTCTTTCGGGAGCCAATGGGCCCGAAGGCTAGTGAGGCAGGCGGTTAAAGTGATGTAGAGTGAAGGTCGGTTCAAGGGCAATCACAGTGCACGTTTCGGCGCCTCCGTGACCCCCAGGAAGAGGAGAGCCGCCATGACTCTCTTTCGGGAGCCAATGGGCCCGAAGGCTAGTGAGGCAGGCGGTTAAAGTGATGTAGAGTGAAGGTCGGTTCAAGGGCAATCACAGTGCACGTTTCGGCGCCTCCGTGACCCCCAGGAAGAGGAGAGCCGCCATGACTCTCTTTCGGGAGCCAATGGGCCCGAAGGCTAGAAGGATAGTACCGGGTTACTAAGACGGGCGGGAGGAGTGATGTAAAGTGACGGTCGGTTCAAGGGAAATCACAGTGCACGTTGCGGCGCCTCCGTGACCCCTAGGAAGAGGAGAGCCGGCATGACTCTCTTTCGGGAGCCAATGGGCCCGAAGGCTAGAAGGATAGAAAAGGCACGGCCATGGCACATAGGATAGCGTTTGAATAATTCTTACGTCTTTATTGTACTATGCCATGTGCGATCGAGAGGACGAAATGGTGTTGAAGGGAGCTTGGTCCGAACCACGTTGCACGACTGCGCTGCTTTGGCAGCCCCTCTTCCCTTGCTTGGAACCTTTGGAGGCATATGGGCGTCTCCAAATGCTATTCGCGGTTTTGAGTGTGCTTCAGCCTATCTTGAGCGGCATGTTTGCGTGAGGTTGTAGGCTCATCCGCACCTACCCCAAAATTTCTTAAAACTGCACCGATGGGTACTCTAATAACTATGGGCGCGCGCCCGGGCCCGCCAGTCACCCCCTTTCGTGCCCCCGAGAGAAATCCTACATCCGTCGCTGCCACCCACCGAATCCCGTCGTAAGGATTTACTGCTGTCCTGGTTTCCCGACAGGCGCGCAAGCCGCTCCCTTCCTGCCTGTATGCGCCAATGGGGGGGGGCCGCCCGGCCCCCGGAGAGGCGGGACTTATCCCCTGACATGGCGGCGCATGCGCCCACTCAGTCCTATCTTAACCACGGCATAGTGCTCTTCGCAGACAAGGACTGACCTATATTTAGTTTAGGGCTTGAACTGCCCGACCTAACTTATTTTGCCCTGCACATCCCACTTGCGACTGAGTTGAGGCAAATGGACGATTTTAAAACGCTCGGTCCCAACAGCCAGCATTAAAAAAATCAGACAACCAAATGTTGCGTCTTTGTTTTGCAAAAAGGGAAAACGCTCCAGAGCCCTTGAACTTAGCACCAGCGCCGAAGATTGGTTTGTAAATTTAAGCCTTGGCTTCTACTATTTAAGATCATATTTACTTTGCTTTGCATCTATTTAGAAAGCTCCGAGCCCTCGGCCCTGACAAAGTAGGTGCGATCAGGGGTGTAATTTTCCCAAAATCTTTGGGGGTGCTCAGCTGGTGGGGGCGGCACCCCATAGGGGCGGCGGCGTTGGGGGGCGGCACCCCTTCATTGCACCAAATCTCTTATTCATCGCTTTTTTGCGCCTTTTATAGCACAGAGAACATTCTATTTTAATGTTGGGCAGGTAGTCTACAGCTTTTGCCAAACGTGTTTGCTTTTTAGGCGACATCCCAAGGCTAAATACACGTCTTAAAATCATCCAATCTGAGCTTTAAATCTTTCCACGATCAGGGGCGCAGCCAGAACTTTGGCATGGGCGAGCACACCACCTTTGAGGGGCACCCCGGGAGAGAAAGGGCACTTTTAACGTAACCTAAAAAACTTATTATATCTTAGTTCATATTCTTTTTGGGTACCTTTGGTCCAAGAAAAATGCAAATCAAGCATTGACGGAGAAGGAAGACTGAATTAAAACCAGAAAAAAAGAAAAGTGTCATGAAAATATCATGAAAATAGCCAGAAAACGACTTTCTGGGACAGATTTACGGACAAATCAGCCAACTCATGCAAGTACTTGACATCAAAGAAATCAGCGGAATCTGTGGTATCTGTCACTATGTGCAAGATAAGACATAATAGAGTCAAACATTCATTTGTATGCCCACTGGTTTTGTCGTGACGAGTGAGCCCTGGTTGAACGCAGAGTTCCCCGGCTCCCACAATGACCGTGGGAGGAGGTGTAGCATAGTGACATTGGACGAATACAATTTTTGTTCCCGGAATAATTTGGGAGATACCTTTTTAACGCGTTTAAAAGTTCCATATTTTCAAGGATCGGTCCCAGTTGAAGCAAAGAAAAAGTAAACAGGCTGGTTGTTTGGATGGGGATGATGTGACAGGGCTGAAAATTGTGAAAAACTAGTTCTTCATTCATTGAAATTTATTAGTAGAAATCCTGGTTTAGGGGACTATGCTCTGAGCTCAGGGGCACATGCCTTTTTATCACCCCTCCCCAGAATCCACCAGTATAATAAGTAATTTATTTAACCCGGGGTGCCTAGGCATCACAAGACTATTCCTCGTTAGCTCCATTTTACAAGGGGAGTTTGCACTGTGTCCTTATTCCCCATCTATTCAAGACCAGCTCAGGGGCCCCTAGTGTGGATCAGAGTCCACCAGAGCACCTGCCCCTCATTCCCCCAGTTGTGCCCCCTGGGATTAGACTAGCCCCGTGACCCCCGAGGTGATGGGAGTTGGCCTTGTGTAATTATTCTCTGTCTATTCAAGACCAGCTCAGGGGGCCCCTGGTGTGGATCAGAGCCCCTCAGAGCAGCTCATGCTCGGCCCAGGACTAGACTAGCTCAGTGGCTCCAAAGATAGGGGGGGTCATCAGACTAGCTCAATTTTCCGCAGATAGGCTCATAGGGCCTTGCACTATATTAGCTCAGGGGGACCAGATCGATCAGCTCGGGGCCCAGATAAGCTCCTAGTCCCCAGACCAGAGCAGGGGTCTAGATCAGCTCAGGGAGCACCATATCAGCTCAGAGAGAGTGAAAGGGATCAGCTCAGTGGTCCCCGATCAGCTCGGGGCACAGATCAACTTGGAGGTACTATATCAAGTCAGGAGGCATTTAATCAGCCCAGGAGCCCCATACCAGCTCAGAGGCCTTCATCATCCTCAGTGGGCACAACTCAGCTCAAGGCCCCAGAGCTGCTGAGGATATTACTTAATCAACTCAGGAGGCCCAGATCAGCTTGAAAGGCACCAGATCGGCTCAGGGGGCATGAAACTAGCTTAGGGGGCACTAGGCGAGCTCAGAGGGCATGAGATGGGCTCAGGAGAGAAAATGTTGGCTCAGGATGCACCAGATCGACTCAGGGGCATTAGTTTAGCTCAGGGGGAAACATATCTGCTCAGGGAGAACCAGATTGATCAGCCCGGGAGCCCAGATCAGCTCCTAGCCCCCAGACCAAAGCACGGGCATAGATCAGCTCAGAGAACACAAGATCAGCGCAGGGTGCACCAGACCAGCTTAGGGGGCACCAGATCATCTTAGGAGACATCAATAACCAGCTCAGGGGGCACCTGATCAGCTCAAGAGGCACCATATTGACTCAGGGGAGAGTAGATTATCTCTGCGAGGCATGCGATCAGCTCAAGGGGCTCAGATCAGCTCAAGGGGCACTAAAACAGCTAATAGGGCACCAGGCGAGCTCGGAGGTATCAGACTAACTCAGAGAGCATTAGCTAGGCTCAAGAGGCACAATTATTTGCTCAAGAGGCACCAGATTGACTCAACGGACACCAGATCAGCTTAGAAGGCACGTGATCAGCTCAAGTGGCTAGAACCAGCTCAGTGGGCACCAGATGAGCTCAAGGGGTACCAGATTAGCTCCGCCGGTACGATTATTGGCGACGATGAGGCATTAGCTGTTTATGGATTACGCACCCATAATTTCCGGGGTGTTTGGAAAGGCGACAGAATACCCTACCTGACCAAAAAAGGTACTTAATTGTAAAACAATAGTTTTAATCGCTAAATGTGATCTAATTGCATCTAGGTTCGACAGCGCAGGGCAATAGCACCGATGAGGGGGGGAGGGGGTACGTGACCTCCTCGCTGCGCCCCTGTCCACGATTGAAGTGTATCAGTTTTGTGGGGTTAAATTTTACCTTCAGTATGGCAGAGGGGATGGAGATTGAAATGAAAGCAAAGGACTTAAAGGGAATGTGGCACCTTTATAACGTGATTTTAACTGAGATAGCTAAGCTGTATAGCATGCCGGAAATCCCGGTACTCTCTTTATCATTTGTCTTGAAACTTATCATCAGGTCAGGCCATCATCATCATTGTTACATCATCACTAAAAAATCAACCGCAGGCAGATATTTATTTCGTTCCCTAGAGGAGCATTTAAAAAATCAAAACATTGAGCTTATTGTAAATTTTTCAGAGAAATAATGAACGCTTCCATGATTTTCGGCCAAAAGTTCCTCTAATTACACCAAATTTCAGGATTCAACCAAGGTGCCACATTCCCTTTAAGGGGAATGTGGCACCTTGGTCGAATCCTGAAATTCATCGTAATTAGAGATACTTTTAGCCGAAAATCGTGGAAGCGTACATGATTTCTCTGAGAAATTTACAATAAGCTCAATATTTTTATTTTTAAAATGCTCCTCTAGGGAAATAAATAAAAATCTGCCTGTAGATGATGTCATGATCTGGCAGCCACAATCATATCCAATAGGCTTCAAGGGCTTCGATTGGCTAATACTCACCGTGACGTCAGCATATGTCGTCACACCAACATGGCTGTCAACTGTGGCCTACTGCTAAGGGTACCTACATGAGGGATACATTTCAGGTAGTTTTTAGCTTTTTCTTCGGAAAGTTTGAGTTTCAAGACAAATGATATATTGACTACCGGGTTTCCCGGCATGCTTTACAACTTGGCTATCTCATTTAAAATCACGTTATAAAGGTGCCACATTCCCTTTAATCACTACAAGGAAAGAAAGCAAAAACACCGATAGTGCTCCAAACAATGCATGTATTGTTCTGTAAATATTAAGAAATATGGCACCTCCTCTGTACCCGTGCATGCCCTTTATTTTTGCCCTAACGCCTTTTATTTTACCCTTACGCACAGGGGATGTAAGCATCAGTGCTGCAGTGATGAGCCCAGGGCGGCAGTTATGGACTAAGAACGGCGCAAATTTGGATGGAAGTGATAAGCTGGGGGCGATAGTGATTGGCCGGGGCGGCAAGAAACAAGGCAAAGTCATAAGTCGAGGGCGGCAGTGATGAGCCAGGGCCAATAGCTATGAACTAGGAGCGGCACGAACCAGAGTGGAAGTGATAAGGAGAGGGCGGCAGTGAAGACTCGGGGGCTGGAGTTATTAACTAGGGGGCGGCAAAAATCAGAGCGGAAGTGATAAGTTGGGAGGGTGTAGCATTGATTAGCCGGGGGTGGCACGCATCAAGGCAAAGGGCATAAGCCGGGGACAGGAATGGTGAGCCTTAGGTAGTAGTTATAAACTACGGGTGGCACGAATCAGGGCGGAAGAGATAAGCTGGGACTGGGACGGCAGACTCGGGGGGGGGGCAGGGTGTGCAATTGCACATGCTGAGAAATATTAGGGCGTGTAAAAGTATATTTTTGCACTCCCGGCTTTGGCTTCGTCCGGGGAAGCGCCCCCGGATTTGGGCAGCGCCCCCGGCCGGCCAAGAAAACATCAGACCTAGACACCGCCTACCTGAAGAGAAAGGGCTCTGTGCAAAATAAAAACAGTTTCAAATATGAATGGTGTTCCCTTTCATCAAAGCCATCCCATGGAGAGCACATAGACCCAATTTATCAACTAAACGCAGGGAAATGATGTTGGCACCCCCCGCCCCTCGAGTGGGCGCCCCTAGGGAGCCAAAGGTGCCCCCTGGGGATGGAAGCGCCCCCTTCCCCTGAGAAGGAAGGCGCCCCCTCCCGAAAATCTTGTAAAACCGCCCGAAAATGGAATCCACCGTCCCCGAGCTGGGAGCGGCAGTCATGAACCCTAGGGCGGCACGAATTAGAGTGGAAGTGATAAGTCAGGGATGGCATTCATTAGCCGAGGCGATAGTGATGAGCTGGGGGGCGCGGTAGTGGAGTGGTCAGCACTGCTGGCTCCCACGCAGCCGACCCGGGTTCAAGGCCCGGCGGCTTCCCTGAACAAGGAGCAAGCTGGCTCCCGAGAAACCCTTCCAACAGGGAAAGAGTTGGCGACGCCATATGACCCTGGCAGTTGGTGCGTCGATAAGCCCCAATAATAATAATAGTGATGAGCTGGGGGCAACATGAAACAGATTGGCAGTGATAAGCTGGGGATAGCACTGGTGAGCCACTGGCAGCAGATATGAGCGGGTTACTGTTTGAATCAGAGCGGCAGTAATAAGTTAGGGTTGGCAAGAATCAGGGTGGCCGTGATAGGTGGGAGGCGTCAGTGATGAACCATGGCGGCATAAACCAGGGTGGTAGTGATGAACCGGGGGCGGCATAATCACAGTGGTAAGACGGAGGCGGCATGAATCAGGGATGAAATTCTGAGCCGAGGGGCGACACATGTATTGGGGGTGCTCTCATTGTGATTAGGGGTGCTCGCACACCCAAAGAGATAACAAATTTCACCCCAGGCTGACACTAAAAGAGTAAAAGCACGGCAGCAGCAGTCTACCATTTACTCGGCTCGGAGAATTCCTCCAATAGATAAACAGATAACGATTGGACGATTGTGGGCTGCTGTTTGCTTTCTGGAAGGGTGTTAACTGTGAAAAAAACTGTACGGAAACTGTGCGGACAGTAGGGCCTAAGTTTGACCGGTTTTCGGGGCCATGGCCGGACTGGTCTCCTCGGCAGTGATACACCAGGGGCGGCAGTGATCAGCCGGGGGCGGCAGTGAAGATTAGAGGAAGGAAGTGTCTAACCAGAGGCCGCTCATATATGGGTTAATAAAAAACGGGACAGCATTGATCAGCCAGGGACGGCGTGAATCAAGGCAGCAATGATTAATCCAGGCGGCAGTTATGAACCAGGGGAGACAGTAATCAGCCAGGGGGCGGCAGTGATGAACCAGGGGCGGCAGCGATGAGTCGGGGTGGCGCGCATTTGGGTCAAAATATGCCAGGGACAGCGATGAGCCAGAGACAGCATGAATTAGGGCGGCAGTGATAAACCATGGGCGGCAGTGATCAGCCGTGAGACGGTCCATCATCATATTTAAGGTTGTAGAGCGCGCCGACATCTAGGGTCATACGGCGCCCATAACACTAATAAAATACGAAAATAGGACATTTCCGCACGAATTTTAACAAGTCAGGTGGTAAAACACGTCAGGTCGTGAAAGTTGTATCAGAAGATTATATAAAACACGTAAAAGATGAAACGAAATACAATAAAAATAAATAAAATTAACAAATAATATATAAAATAAATAATGAAAATTGCATAGACGATTTCACACGGTATACTAAAGTCAAGAGACTATAGGTAACATGAAACTCGACGTTATGTAAAACCTGAAAGACTACTAGGATGAATATATGACATTAAAACTAACGCTCCTCAGATATAACATGATGTTAGGGATATCCACAAAGGATTCTCCTCCAGAACGTTCACCGCCTAGATATCCCCAGGATGCTCAATGCCCCGGGAGCAGTGGCGAATCTAGCCGGTCGGCTTGGGAGGGGCAAACCAAAGTAAAAAGTCGAAAAGCAAAAAAAACGTCACGCCGTGAAAGCTGTGCTACAATATCACTTCCCGGTAGGATTTTGCGTATTTGAGGCGAAAAACAAAAAAACGTCAGGGGAAGAAAATATGGGCTCGAGATACTTTTTCCAGTCGAAGGTCCAGAGACGGCGGATTCCATTTTCGAGAAGTGGTGCAAGATTTTCTGGGGGGGCGCCTTCCTCCCCAGGGGGCGCCATCATCTCTTGGGGGGCGCCTTTGCTATCCAATGGCGTTCTGCAGAAACTCTTTGGACTCGGCGTGCGAGGCCACTTGGGGTGGTTTATTTCTAATATTCGGAAAAATAGGTATTTTAGATTTCGCGTAAACTCAGTCGTATCGGATTGGCATCAGCAACAGAGTAGCATAGCCCAGGATTCTGCCATCTTCATAGCCTTGTTGCAGTTATGACCAATGATATTGCAGACACTTCCCGCAAACATACGTCACGTGTTTTTCGTTGAAGACTTCTCAATATGTGTGACAGTGTCTACTACAGCAGCTGCGCAGAGGCGGCTGCAGCTTGGCCTTGACATATTGCAGCAATGGATCACACGAAATGGACTGAAATTTTCAAGTTCAAAGACATAGTGCATGCACTTTTATAATAGACATTGAGACTGAATACCCGATTTTGTAAATTCGCGGAAATCCGAGCGACGTTGTAGCAGAAACCAGATTTATCAGGCTCACACTCTATAAGCTTTCATATGTGCCACACCTGAAGGATTTCCGCAAAAAATGTTTCGATACGCTGAAAATACTGAAGGTGTTGACGAGGATGAGATACCGTGCGGATAGAGAAATGTTTCTCATGCTATACACGTTATACGCTTATCGCCTATATATATATATATATATATATATATATATATATATATATATATATATATATATATATATATATATACGTTATGTACACGTTATACGCTCATCGTTATACGCTACGTTATAAGCTTCTTATGCTGTATAGATCACTTATTCGTCCGAAGATCGAGTACGGCTGTGTCAGAGCCGCATGACGAAATCCATGGAGCGAAGCGGATTGAGATTTCTCAAGAGGCTCTATTCTGGCCGCTTGGCGGTTCTGACAGTTGATTCCAGGGCTCTACAATTGTGTAGGGTGATAGCCCTTTTACGCTAGACGCCCAAACTAATGCCCCCGAATCTAAATTCAAAATAGTTTTTGAGAAATTTTGGAACAAATGTTTTCAATTTTACATTTTTATCATTTTTATTTCTTAAGGGACGAACTTGAAATTTGCCTCCTTTTGAATAAGCAACAGGGGCCACCTAAGAAAAAAGTTCGAACTGGTCCGACAATATTTATTACGCCAAAACGCAGTATTTCTATTACAAGCAAAAAAGATATTGAAATTTGACAGCCGACTTGTAAGCTCGAAATGCCAGAAGGCACGCTTCAGTTAGTTTAAAGACAGCCACGTGGAGGCAGCTACGTCAATTTTCTTGTGCTTAGGCATAGTTTCCATTGGAAAACGTAAAATTCTGACCTAGTTTTTGCCATTTTGCCGGAGGACTACATTTTTGTTCATTTCATTTAAATCTTAATCTCTCGCGATCTAATGCGCCGATTTGACTTTTCATTTCAAATAATGAAAGAACATTGCTTCTGCCTGATAATATTTGGAGATGGATATTGTGATAATAAAATTAATTGTCTTATATGTATAAATATAATTTTAGTAGAAAACCTTTTATTTGCAGCTTTTCGGTTCAGAGCACATGTCATTCACAAGCTCTGAATTTACATGACTTAAATAGGAAAATTAATTGCAGTCATTCCATTCATTTACACTACCCACTTATCTCCAACGGCTTTCGAGTAATTCGTCCGAAAGGCTATTTCAAGGAGCTAAATTTCGCGGAACATGTTTGCTTCTCATCATAGTTTCAAGTCCTCAAAATGAATGGAAGTGGATGCAATTTGGCATAAAGCTAGCTTAGGGCCCTGGGTCGCCGATACAAGTAATTCTAGGCGAATCTAATGTTTGGTTCGTCTTCTAGAAGCAGCTTTATACCATGCCTTTTCTGTACGAACACAACACCCGGCGCCACGATCACGGCATCGTTTTGATTGCGTGATACCGGCCAGTGACCTCCTGACGGGTCACAGGTGTAGGGCTAGTGGGAGTCGGTACAGTGTGGCGCAGTGGTCTAGTGGTTAGAGGTCCAGTCTCGTGATGAGGGGTGCGCGGGTCGAATCCGGGGTTGACTGCGGGATATTTACTATTTATTTCAAAGAAAAGAATGATGACACTGACCTACAGGCTTATGAAGAGATACATTGAGAAGGAAATATGGTTGATTTCAGCACATTGTCATGCGGCTCTCCTGCGCCGGTGGGGCGTTATCCCAGGTCGCAGACCGGAGTTGTGTATGAGGTCACTCCTTAGTCTGCGAAAAAGATTATCGATATGTCCGTCATCACGCTATCAGAATAGTAACAGGGGCGTTCCAAGCTTCACCCATAATAAGCATGCTAGTGGAAATTAATGAAATACCGCTAAAAATGCGCAGTAAGATACTCGCTTTGCATTAAGCCATTAAAAGGAATGTGGCACCTTTAGAACGTGATTTTCACTGAGACAGCCAAGTTCAGAGCTGCAAAAAGTCGGGCTCTCGGGTCATAAAGTGCCCGACAGATTTTAGGGCACGGTATGGTCTTGCGACAGATCTTACAATCTGTGAGAAAAAATCTTGAAAGGAAGCAGAAAATATTTTTTGTTCTAAAAAAACTCAATATTAGAATTGTCACCTCTTTCACTCAACAAGTTTTTCATGAATTTGCACCTCTCCCATATCAAGCCAGTGTGCGGCAAGAACCGATGGAAAATCGAGGGACTTATGAATCGAGGGACCTTTGAATAGAGGGCCTTATGCACAGAGGGTCTTTTCGAGGGACTTATGAATCGAGGAACCTTTGAATAGAGGGCCTTATGCACAGAGGGCCTTTTAAACGTCACCCAGAAAATCCTCTGCTGGAAAAATTCCTTCACCGGCCTGTCGGGCCCGATTTGTATTCCATAGCACGCGACAGCTTGGCCCGACAGGCCGCCGTAAAGGTAAAGGCGACAGGCAAAACAGTTTTTTTCCTTCGTTTCCTTCGTTTGGAAGTACGCTCAACGCTGACGCAAGGGCGCTGTTTGAACAGCGCCCTTGCGGCAAAGCCGGTGTAAAAGGTATCTTTGGTTTGAAGAAAAGCAGCCCTGCGGTTTGGTGTGTTGCCTTGTGGATATGGCGGAGGCCAAGGCCCTAGAATCCCGTGGTGTGGTGGAGGCAATGCGTTGCAAGGTTGTGTTTTTGATTATTTTTCTCTTGCATTACTTTGGTATACACCTTGAGTAAACTGGTTGAGCCTGGATTTCATCGTCCATAGTTGAAGGGCTGATAAATGGCTCCGATTAAGCTGAAGCCCGTTCCACCGTCCTGTGTCAAGCTTAAATGTGGATTTGAGGGATGTGGGTATTTTGGCGAGAAACGTTTTTTTAAGGAGCATCAGCGAATCAAGCATTCTGGGCTGCCCTCCAAGTTCAGGAACAGTGGTTTTGGCCAAGGAGGTCGTTTTGAAGCATGGATCAAACAGCGGGCAGATCAGAACAGTGTGGGGAGAAAACAAAGAAGTAAGTGATGTGGTGTTCGTTGTAATTTCGGCAGCTTACATTTATTTCCACACAGTATGTTATGCTCACTGTTGATCAATAATTTTAAATGATATTAATAAGGGAAAAATGAATTTTACCAGCAGACTGGTCAAATTAGACTAAAACATTTGATTTTCCCTTCCATCTTCTTTTAAATCCAATGCCTGTTTGTCCAGAATTAACCACAAAAGTTGCATACCTTCATCAATGGATTTGTAGATGCCAAAGAAACAAAACTCTTCACCTTTCCACATTAATCTGAGTTTTAAGTACCAAACTATTTCTCCTATTTCATTTTATTCACTTACCTAAATATGCCTATGATCTATGTCAAGGGGACAAAGATATAACAAAAACACAGCCTAGTGCAACCTTTACTCATTCCTTTTACTCTTAACTTCCTTGGAAACATGATATTTATTTGACATTTACTATCTAACTGACTTAAGGTTATTTATTAGCCTCATGAACTTCAGATCCTAAACCACGTACCCTCATGGAAATGAGCACGGCAATGCATGAAAAACTTTGAGATAGCAAACAGCTTCAAAATTTAGGATTTTTCATGTAAACATGCATTTAAAGTCATGGAAAGCTAATATTACATGTTTGTATTCAACTACAAGTAGCCATGATCCTTAAAAACACTTTCGAATATCAAAAAAGTACCCCTCCAATCTTGTTTGTCTGGCCATCAGAGCAAAATCCATATATAAATTTTGGGGGTTCCTTCCAAATTACCCCCTCCCACCTCCAAAAAACTGAAATCATGAAAATCTGCAGAAGCTGGTATAAGTAACCGCATGGTATGGGAACCAGGTCAGCTTTCTTCCATTGCAAACTATATTTTTAAGTATTCTGGGCTGGACTATGTAACATAATAACAAAATATCACTTATTCTCATTCTAGTGCAGCATTTTTTGTCAATGGCGGCTGCAGAGGACTGAAAAAGGGGGCTGCTTTTCATGTTATTGTATATTTCCACCTGTGACCTAAATCATCTGAATTCAAGACTGAGTCTTATTCAAGACCCAGTCGAGCTGACTTTGACACACACTATTTGTATGCTGTACGTCCACAAATCTCTAATTACATCCAATAATAAATTTCCTTTACCAATGGTGACTCCAGAAAATGGGAATTGGTGGTTCGGTATTCAATTTGTTATAGTTTTCTGCCGATAACCTTAATTTCCTGAGCGTGTCTGATAATTGAAAACCCGAAGAACAGTCTCAGTTCTAGAGTTTAAAAATTAATAGACTTGTGTCATTCCACTTAGATTTTCCATAGGCGGCTTCAGAGCACGAAAATAAGGATATCACACATATAAGGATCAGAGCACAAAAATAAGGATAATGATATCCATTGGTGCCAAACTTGAAGTTTTTTATGCTAATTTTAGTATTTTCTATTAAGAATGTGGAAAAAGAGTAGGAACATTTTACCAATTGAATGGGTTTTAGACAATTTTAATAGTCCTATCCTAACCACCCGACAGATTTGGAGGTTTTTTCGAAAGTGCCCGACAGATTTGAGATTTTTCGCAGCTCTGGCCAAGTTTTAAAGCAAATCGGAAAACCAGGTGCTCTATATATCATTTGTCTTGGAACTCGATTTTTCCGTAGAAAAGACTAAAACCTACCTGAAATGTACCTCTCATGTACCTCTCGCCAGGCGGCCATTGTCGTGAGCTGCTGGTGTGACGACATATGCTGACATCACGATGAGCATCAGCCAATCGAAGCCCTTGAAGTGTTTCGAGTATGGTAGTGGTTAACAGATCATGACATCATCCAGAGACAGATATTTATTCCTTTTTCTAGAGGAGTATTTTAAAAATCAAAGTATTGAGCTTGTTGTACATTTTTCAGAGAAATCATGAGTGGTTTCATTATTTTCGGCTAAAAGTACGCCTAATTACACAAAATTCCAGGATTTTACCAAGGTGCCACGTTCCCTTTAAAATCAGTCACCAACACGCCCCACATACCAAACATTTTTTGGCGACGCCTACCTCAGTCAGATAGACAGTGGCTCGCGTTTTGCAACCCGTCACCAGGGAGTGAGAGTCTGTGCCTGGCTGGCACAGGCTGGTATCGACAGCAATCTCGTCGAACCACATGAAGCAGCTGTTATTGAACCATAGCTCATCTCGACAGTTAACACGAACACAACCTACGCCAACAAAGCAAAAATTTGCCTCCCGAACCGACGCGCCAGTAATTTATGAACTTGCGTGCGGAGCCGTTCGAAAACCATGTCTGTTTCTATATAGACGGTTGCAAAAGAAAGTGACAATGGCACAGGGCGTGCATTTGTTGGTGACGATGTTGAGAAGTTTTCTAGTTTGCCTTACGAAGGATCCATTTTTACTTCAGAGCTGTACGCCATTTTTTTGCTGTTTGGACCAGGTGTCTAAGCTGATGGTGAGGAAGTTTGCGATTTTTACCGATTCGCTGTCTTATCTGCAGACATTGAAGCAGCCATTTTATTTCTATAATGCGTCGTCACCTTGGCGGGCCATGCTGAAGATGACTGGATCTTCTGTGTGCACTGATTGGTCCAGTAGGAAGACACAGGCAGTTTGGAGGGCTACCATCTCAGCCTGAAAACTCGAGCAGAGCGAGCCTGCTGGTCGCCTGAGCTCATGCTGGGCTCTGTCTGATGACTCGATGAAGACCCAGCTCCCCCGCTCGTGACCCCTCCGTACACTGACCCGTCGGTCCACACCCATGTGGCACATTGAGTCAGGGAAGCGAGGTGGAGGAGAGCTACTCGCTTCTTCCGGATAGGTGGCGCTCCTGATGTCAGTGGGCCCACGTCTAGTTGAAATGTGGCTCACTCTCCTGATACCCACAGTGGAAGACGTCGAGGAAGGAAAGACTCGATGGGGAGGGAGATGCCTGCTTGATCCCACTTGTCTTTGCCCACCTGCCGCCACCCGGTCACCGAGGAGAGTCGAAGGGCGCTGTCGCCTCCGCACGTCTTCACAGAGGGTCTTCAGGCGGCAGGGCATGGACTTTCACCAGCAGTCGGGTCACGAGTACCCTCCTTCTGGCCGCTACGCGGGGAGTCTTAACTCGGCTGGGGGTGGAGTGGGTGCATCCTGTGATGATACGCGCCGACGCTCTCATTTTGCGTTCCAGCAGCTCGACATGAAATGGCGGTGTGGCGTGGAGCCACGCTGCGGCCGCATGCTCCATCGCTCCTCTCACGTAGCCAGTAGCGACGGTTCGGAGGTGCTGTTCGTGCAGCCCCCAGTTGCAACTGGACAGTTGACGTAGGTGGGAGATGCGGGGGTGGACCTTCTCCCATAGTCTCTTACAGTGTGGACCGAAATGGAGGAGCCGATCGATGGCGACGCCAAGTAGCTGTAGGGTGTCTCCAGCAGCGACAGACTTCCCGTCGACCTTAAAACTGAGGGGATCGGCGTCTCTGGCCCACTGGGACATCACCAGTACTTGGATCTTGGCTCCAGATACCACCATTTTGTGCTGTCGGGTCCGCTTCATGAGGGTGCCAGCAGCAGCTTTATTGCGCCTGGTCCTTGGCGACTTGGATGTTGTTGCCCGTGCAGAGAGCCGCCGTATCATCGGCGTACATGTAGGGGAGCATCCGGGAACCGCGCAGAGTGCGTCTACCAACCGAGCCGCCCATACAAAATAAAACTGGCGATAAGACACTTCCTTACGACAGGCCAGTTCGGAAAATGCGCTCACTGGAAAGCACACCATTTAGTTCCACCTGGACTCTTCGGTCCCGGAGTCACTGCCAAATCCAGGCCACCGTGCGATTTGACAGCCCCATCTCCAGCAGGCAAACGCGTAGCAGGTGGTGGTCCACTACGTCGTACGCGTGCGCGAAATCAAACGCTACGATGACGTATTTCTGCGCGGTCTGTCCATCGGGAGGGCGGCTGTGTCTCGATTTGGGCATGCACAGTGCACGCTCACCTCTTCTCTTAAATGATGAGTCCTGAACTTGACCTGAAGACGATGGTTGATGGCATAAGTGGATGGTCAGTGACAAAATATACTTGTTTTATCAATCTGAATGGTCTTTTCACTTCGATCTGAACACTGCACATGATCATTAAACGCGCAAATCACAGCCAATAAACGAAAAAAGTTATCAATTTATTAAGAGAGTACTTGGACACGTTGAAACTGTTTTCTTTTTATTCTAGTAGGGCCCATTTATGTCACAAATCACACATGCCTGTGCCATGATCTATTTCAGCATTCAATCACATGGCTACCGAAATTCTCTTAACACCTCTCGAAATTTCACGCACAAGAGCAATTCTCCCATGCTGATGAATTGAAGAATATAGATAAAGGTCGATGGAAAATGCCCACATACTTCATCCTGTGTTTATCTTAACGTTTCAACTTCCCTTATATCTGCTTGAGTCTGCCATCTGGTTCAAACATGATTTTTTAGGAGCAATTAATAATGTGGGTTAAAGTCCGGTTTGTGTTTCCTACAACTTAAAAGCTTTTCCGCTGAAATAATTTTCTGGGACAGCGCACAGGCCAGGTTCACACTTGCTCCGATTATTTTCAATGTCCTCTCACCATTATCTTACGAATCTTGGCCACGTGGAAAGGCAAAATGATGCTTATCATATTTGATATTAAAATAAACTTAACCCCTCTTCACTAATAGAAAAATCCCCAGATATGTTCCTTTATGTTCAGCTGTTGCATCTTCCCAAGTGTCTTGAATTTCTCCATGACCTAGTGGCAGTTACAGATTTTTCAAGAGGTGCCGAAAAAAGTGTGGACTGAACTGTTTAGCAATACATCGTTTCAAATATCACGCCAAATAGGCATCTTGCTTGGCTGGTACAAACTGTTATGGCTGGGGGAGGGAGGGATAGAACGTTGTTAAAAATACGATCCACCAAAATGACCACAACCGAAAACCGAATACCATAGGCTCCCTTTGGGTGAAAAGTTGATGGTAAAGTGCGCACTCTGAGGCTCCGCGTTTCCCCCCACTTACTAAAATTCTAGATCCGCCCATACGCGGATCCAGGGGGCAAAGGGGAGGGGCAGATGTAGCCCCCCGATCGATCCTCGGCGCCCCCTGAAATGGTCATGGCGCCCCCCTGAAATGTCGATGGCACTTGCCTGAAATGGCGCTTCCCACTCTCCCCCAGGATGCGAAAATCGGTGCTCACCGATAGGATTTTACGCCCACCTGGTAGCTTTTTCCGGTCAAAAGTGGCGCCCCCTGCTCCGGATGGCGCCCCCGGGAAGGTGCTCCCCTCCGATTGGCAATCCTGGATCTGCCTATGGATCCGTCACTGTTCAAGAGCAAACAATTCACAGAAAAAGCAGGAAGATATGAAATGTTAGCGGGGAGTGGTGCGGCCAAGATAATTGATGATGCTAACAAATTGTTTAGTTATGTGGATAAAATCATTGGGTCGCCACACGGTATTGGAAGGGCACTCCTGGCTTTTTATGAGATGGGCAGTGTGCTAAAAATATATCGTCAAGTGAATATCAAATTATCATTATTTAGGTTTATACGGTGCACTGTTCACTGCAGTGATAGAAGAGTGCTCTGTCCTTTTTCTGTGGGTTTATGACAACCGGTAGGGTTCGTTTTAGCCTCAAATATGGCTTTTGTGGTATTTATTTGGCCATTTGGCCGCCCCGGTTGCTCAGTTGGTAAAACATCGGGCTCCGGCCCGCTGCTAAGAAGCATGCAGTGGCAGTGCATGTCCAGGCTTGAGATCGGTTCCCCTGAGACGCTCCGGCGCTCAATCGTTTGCCCGACGTAGGTCGGCTGGCAACTGACTGATGAGAGGGTGACCTGAGCGAGGCGGCCATCCCTGTGCTTTGTGGGAGGTTAAACTTTGACTTCTAAATCAACCCTTCATTGTGGGCGTTACTCGTTCGGGTGGTGGGGCCGGGGTCTCCGTGACAAGTCCCTTGAAGACTTTAGTGAGACTCAGACTCCAACAGCCGTACTAGGAAGAACTTAGACGAAATTTATTAAAAACAAGATTTTTTTAGTGCAAATACAATTTGACTCTTTTGGCCTTTTCGTAAACCCGGTTTGGCCTTTTTCCGTCGAAAAAAACTCGCAGTCCTGGGCAGCATCTCTAATCTTTAGAATATGGGATAACAAAAATTAGGAGACATTTTTAACACTAGCACGTCTAAATTTTATTAACGCCCCCTCCAAATGGAGGTTGGATCCCCCGAAGACATTATAATGGCCAGCACAAGAAAATCTCCACCGCCCCCTCCACTGAGTTTTCCTTAAAACATGTTCTGCTTTCCTCTCCAGGGGGCGCCTTTCCTATCCATGGGTGCTTATTCTTTCCAGAGGGGGCGCCTTTTCTCTCCGGGGAGGGGGCGCCTTTAGCTATCCAGGGCTGCTTGTGCTAACCAGGGGGCGCATATGATATCCTGGGGCGCCGTTGATCTTCTTCGGAAATCTCTGCTGTCCAGGAGGCGCCTGCGCTATCCAGGGGCGCCTATGCTATCCAGAGGCCCGGATCCTTTACTCAGGGGGCGGGGGCCGCCTTTTTGCTGTCCAGGGGTGCCTGTGCTAACCAGGGGCGCATATGCTATCCCGGGGTGCCGTTGCTCTTCTTTAGGGGCGTCTCTGCCGTCCAGGGGTGCCTATGATATCCAGAGGGTGTACAGATACAGATACAGATTTATTCGAATAGGGTCCACATCATGCATGGTTTTTCACCCATTCACGTCAGTTATTAAAAAGTAAACAAACAGGTCAAATTCGACAGACACGCACACCATCACTCATAAAATCTGCCTTGTTGAGAAGCTTAACAATTTTAAAACAAAAAAAGTTATCAAAACGAGACCGATAAAAGAACGCTAGAAAAATGTAAAGAAAAACCTTAAACAACGCCTAAAACAAGCCTAAAAACTGCGTTCCCTTGAACAAGCCACCATCACTAATTTAAAAGATTTGGTAACATTTCCTTGAGCTGCGCCTTAAACTGCGGTGAACCAGGCACCAGTCCCGTTCTGTTCAGCAGGGTTACACCTCTGAAACACAGACGTCTCCTACCAGCCTCTGTTCGGATCCGCGGCAAGGTCCATTGACCAGCGTTCCTGGTGTTGTGCTGATGCACTTGGTTGGCCCGGAGTGTCTTCTGTCCATGGGGCGCTTTTGGTATCAAAGGGCGAATTTGCTGTTTTGGGGGCGCCTATCCTATCCAGAGGGCGCCCCTGCTGTCCAGGGAGCGCGATTGCTATTAAAGCGAGCTTATGATATCCAGAGGGGTGCCTTTGCTCTGTGGGGGAGGGGGCGCCTCTTGGTGTACAGGATTGCCTGTGCTAACCAGAGGGCGCCTATGCTATTCAGGGGCGTCGTTACTCCTCAATTGGGGGTGCCTTTTTCTGTCCAGGGTTGCCTCTGCTGTCTAGAGGTCGCCTTTGCTATCCAGAGGGGCGCTTTTACTCAAGGGGGTGGGCACCTTTTGCTGTCCAGGGTGCAGCTTTGTTGTCAGGGGAACCATTCATATTTGAAAGTGTATTTTATTTTACACAGAGGGTACTACCTCTTGAGACAGGCGATTTGTCTGATTTTCTCTTGACCAGCCGGGGGCGCCGGCAAAATCCGGGGGTGCCACCCAAATCCGTGAGGGCCACACCCCGTACGAGGTCAAAACCAGGTGTGCAAAAATATACCGTTGTACACCATCATTTTTTCAAGGTGTGCAACTGCACACCCTGTCCCGCGGAATCCGCCGTCCCTGCCGCCGTTGCTCTCGGGAGGGGGGGTTCTCTCTTATCTCTCCAGGGGGCGCCTTTCTTATCAAAGGGCGCCTATGTTGTCCAGGGGGCGCCTTTTGCTGTCCAGGGGTGCCTGTGCTAACCAGGGGGCGCATGTGATATCTAGGGGCGCCGTTTCTCTTCTTCGGAGGCGCCTCAGCTGTCCAGGAGGCGCCTACGCTTTTCAAGGGCGCCTATGCTATCCAGAGGGGCGCCTTTACTCAAGGGGGGGCGCCTTTTGCTTTCCAGGGCGCAGCTTTGATGTCGAGTTGCGCCATTCATGTATGAAAATGTCTTTTTCACAGAGGATCTTACCTCTTCAGGTAGGCGGTAATTAGGCTTGATTTTCTCTGACCGGCCGGGGGCGCCGGCTGAGGCCTGGGGGAGGGGGCGCCTCCCTGGACAAAGCCAAAACAAGTGGTGCAAAAGATACTTTTGCACCACTTGAAAAAAAATCGAGTGGTGCAACTGCACCACTTGCACCCTGGAATCCGCCGTCCCTGATGATTGAGCTCACTCACTGCCCCCTGGTTTCGACAACTTAGGTATAATTTGAAAGCTGAGTGCTGAAGGTGTAAGTCTAATGAAAAATAAAATACAAACAAATGACATTAATAAACAATAACTAACTAGGAACGTGACGTCGCCCGGGAGATAAACATCGGAGTATTGAGGTATACAAACTAATTTGTGTGCCTCACAGTAGAAAGTCGGACAATCATGTTTAGACGGCAGTGCACAGTGACTTTTGTCTGCCTGTAGGCCGGGTGGCGGCGCACATAGGCCCTAAACGCCTCCGTCCGTGGCCAATATTACGAAAATGCAACTTTTTCTAAATCATTTCCTGAGCACATATACTGATAGACAATTCTTCACTGCACTTGAAACAGGCATGGAAAACACAAACCGTGCTCTGTAAGTCTTTGTAGAGTTGCTTGAAGTAAGCACTCGGGTGCGCCACCCGCGGACCAGAGATCTGCAGCGAAAACTACGTACATTTCATTATGCTTAAAATCGACCATGAAAGCAAGAACAGGTCAAAGTATGGCAATACCACTGTTTTGTGAGCCCTTTGCAATGAGTTTTGGTATAAAATAATGCAAAAATAGTTTTGATAACTATTTTATAGACCATTCTCTCAGTATACTGCATATCTCAAAAACTGTTCGATTTACAAATACAAAGAGAGGGATTTAAAACTTGGCCAGCACCAGCCCAGCATAAGACTACCATCAAACGATTCCCCAGGATGTGCTCTACAAGGGCAAGTCAAAATATCTTGCGTCCACTTGCAGCCCCGCGTTCCAGATGACATATAATAACTGAGGTTGTGGCTCCAACCAGGCCGCTGCGGTGCTAACGCAACGCCGTGGGTTACCGAATAGAGGCATGGACCGGCCAAGAATGAGCAATATGAGTGAACTATCAGAGAACGATGCTATAAGAAATGCCGAGAAGTGCTAAAATTAGTTTATACAATTTCAAAGCACTATAACCGCCTAAATTTGTGTATTGACTGTTGTGTTGACTGTTATCCAAATACCCGGAGGGACTGCCGACAACGAACCTTTTATTGCATGAGAAATGTTCCTGCTAGGTATGTCAATATCAGGATTGGGATCCCGCTATTTTCAAAAAGCCCCAATAACGGGATTAAGCCTCTCGTGATCCCGCGATTCAGACATTTATTATAACACCTTCAAGCAATGCCGGGACAGCAAAAAACGATACCTACGAATCCTGTTTTGCTGCATATCACACGTTAAACCACATATGGTGAATACCAGTCATACCTTTTCATCCAAATGAACGGTCGCCGTAACCATCGGAGTCCCGAGGTGTCCTAGGGATTCAATCGGGAATCAAATTTCCTCGCCGTTCCCACTGTCACGAGCTGACGCAAGATGACGCTCGGGCTGCTCAGGTGACCTACGTCCCATATTTGGCGATACCGCGATATCATATGTAGCGGAGGGTGGGCGGGGGGGGGGCGGAGAGAAACGTACTGACCTTCACAGACTGATATTTTGATATGCCTTGTTGAGGAAACACAAGGTAGGTATATATTCTACCCCTTTCTTCTACTCTGCGTGTTAACACGCGCACTGGAAGGGGCCTCGGATACTCTCCCAACTACTTTTTTTCCGGGATGAGCGGAGAACCGCTCGTAGCCAAAACACGGGAATCGGTCGCATTTGAGAAAATTTATCAGCGCGTTGAATAGTGAAATAATTTTGAAAATTTTTCGCAAATTGTTTGATTTATACGCTTCTAAAGTCAGACCTACATTTTGAAATCGCCGCCACCGCGCAGTCGAACCGGTTTGCTTGCATTGGAGACTAAGTGGTGACGTCACAGTGTCATATAGACGGGATGATATGTCAAGGTCACCTCACGTGAAGGCCGAGGTCAAAGTTCAAAGTCGTACCAGCAATTTCAAGGTCATTGACCCCGGTGCTTTACGTGTCCTAGTCTGACGTATATTATGCTATGACGTCGTAGTAAAGGTAACCCAGTTGTAAGTTCAAGGTCAAAGGTCAAGGTTAAAGATCATGGTTAAAGGTCAATCCTCCTTTCCAGCACAAGGTTTGCTATAGTGCTACTTTAAGTGTGCATAATAGGGAATATACCATGTTTTGACGTCATAGGTCGATGACCTTGAATGACCTAGACCTCAAAAATGAAGGAAAGATTCCTTGCGGCACAACCTCTATGACCGTGGTCCGGCTTTAGCTTACTCCCGGCTTTTCCCACGCATTATCAGGGCATTTCCCAACAGGTCCCAAGCATGGCCAAAATTTGACCTTTATGACCTCGTTTGATCATGACAATATAGACCTAGGTCAATGAAAACTAGTTATGATGTGGATCACCACAGCCCCCACCCACCCCCAATCGGAATTTCTTAAGCCTCTAAGGTTCCGATATCTCAGGGGCTTACCAGCCCCCCATCCTGTGCGCGTTAATGTCGGACCCCTCTCCAGTGTGGTTGTTCATAATCACTCGAATACCAGTTATAATAGAACATTCCCATGCAGAAAAGGAGTTACAATTATACCAAAAAGCTGGTTTAGAAAGAAAAACCAAGCTCAAATACACATTTATGATGCCTCCCGTTTTGTTGTTCGTGGTGACGCTTATGAATTTATGGCACACCATGATTGCTGTATCGTTGTTCATGGATTACATGTTTATTGTTTGCAGTGTTTCAAACTACAATTCGGTCACAATTCATGGCGCAAAAACAACATCTGCAAAATATTTTACGGACACCTTGGGCTGGATTAAGTTGCCCCAAATGCCCCTCTTTTCACTGTCCTGATTACGCCCATGTAATATAAAACCTATATGTCGAATGCAAGTTTTATGCGCTGTTCAATTATCTGTCAAATGAGCTCCTTTGTCCAAAAATCGGCGGGAATTTGCGGTATTGCGAAGAAGTTTTCCACGAAATGTAATATTGGCCACGGACGGAGGCATTTAGGGCCTATGTGCGGCGGTATCGAAAGAATGTGATAAGGAAGTGGCCCATGCTATAGGAATACACTGATGTTAATGCCATTAAAATATAGATACCTACTCAGTCAATTGCCTCGTGCATCCTGTGATTTTCCTTGGACCCTCCTTGTTTGAACGATATGATCTACTTATCCCTCCGCCTCAAATAGCCATTTTATCAGTCTAAAATGCTAGTGTTGCACACACATGAAAAGTCAGCTAGTCGTGTATGTCACATGTACCGTGTGTGTTGTATTGCCAAGAAGTGTGCATCAATGAGAAAAAATGGAAAGCTGCATCATTTACCGTGATGCCGAAAAATACTGACGATTCGAAATCGGCACCTGCAATTTTATCCGCCAAGCGTATTCACATACCGAACTCATTCAATGAACTCATACTCATGTTTTCCAGTGATATCGACACCGCACACTGCACAAACACTTAACCCATCCATCCACCCATGCGCACAGAATGTCTCCTACATCTGTCCTCCTCCCTCAGTCCAACATCAGGCGGAACGACCACCATTCTGAACACCACACGCGTACGTTTTATAATCCGCCACGCGACCCCTCCCCACCGAGGCCTGAACTCGGCGCCAGCGGCGACCAGCGGCGTGACCTTTGTAACCTCTGTGCCCCGCAGGCAATCGGCATTCAGCGGATGGCGGCTGCTGATTGATGGGGGCGCGTTCACTTGTATAACGAGAAATTCAGCGGAAATTTATCCATGACAATGATAGAGCTTAAGCCATAAATCAAGAGATATATTAACAAGATCTTTTTCAAGCATTACTAGCCATATTTTGCCCTACATTGGCTTGATTATCTGCGCCACCATCCGATACTCTTTGGTACAGGCGAGACAGCGGCAGAGTCAGCACTGGCTAGCCGGCGGCCGAGTTCGCTGAAGTCAGGAGAGTCGCGAGGTGGGTTTCTGCTGAGCGAAAAGGAGTGGGGCCCGGCCCGATGGTAACCGACAGAAGGAGAGGAGAGAGATGTAGGCACGTACATAAAAGTAAACCCTAACCGTCGGACGAGTTACAGCGAGTGTGAAGTAATGAGAGGGCTGCCGAAGTAAAGCCAGATAATATACCAGAGAGGGAAGCACGTACGGCTTTGTTCCATGTTGGATGGTGAAAGGCGCTAATCTCAGAAATCTAATTTGGGACTCAAAACATTTTCGATGTTTTAACGCATTTCACCTTTCATACGTCATACCACGACATCTAAAATTCTAGGGTTAAGCCGAAAAGTTACAGGCAACGGATTTTTTGTCTAATGAGGGCACTCTTAATCGATCCACCATAATAAGGTGGATTTTCCAAAAACATTGGGGCACCCAAATCCGAAAACTGTCAGCTATGACAGCGTTAAGAGAACCATTAAACGCTGTACAATACACTCCCTTAAATACATGGAACTATGCTGCACTGCCTTATATGAAAAATAAGAGGTACTCCACATCCAGACATATAAACTTATGCCCCAGCCCTGTAGGTAATTTCAAAGTTTCATTTGACTAGGCACTAAGCATACCTATACCTAGGAGATATCTCAGGAGATATCCTAAAACATATATTTTTTTAAATATAGAAGTGACAGTGGAGGAATGATATATCCACCAGTCAGTTATAGTTTCCGCCCAGTGGGGAGACTCATCTAGTGGTATGGGCTCCAATGGCCAAAGTAGCTGCAACATCTAACAACTATAATCATTATGACAATGAGGTTCCTGTTCGTTTTAAGGTCAGCGCCAGAGAGTTTACCTAATCGTACGAGACAAACTGCGATGTCCCTCTTCCGGCTGTTTCACAAAGATTATTCCTCCACATATGCTCCGAAAATTGTTTCCAATAAACTTGGATGGATATTTTCTATGAGCCGTCAAGATATAGCTATCATGATCTAAACAAGGGAGGGTGGTAGAAGTAAACGCGTTATTACTTGAAACACAGACCCTCATACCACACACAGAACTGCTTGTTTTATTGCTGCTTTTTTGTTACTATATGCCTCGTAAAATTTAATCCTGTGAATCAATAAAAGTCAAATAACTGTGTTTGCAAAATATCAAAACATGTCCACCAAATATATTTATAAATATTCCTAACAATTCTCAAGGCACACAATTGATTTATGGGATTGTTTTTTCCGGTGGAGGTAGGATCAGTATAGGAGTAATAAAGAACCCGTATTGTATATTGGGAGCGATGCCATCCTGGATTTTGATTTGTACTTGATTATTTGTACAATGTAAAGTCGTGCAACCAGCTTCTCATTTTAAATTTTTGGTAACGCTATTGCATCTCAATAAAAAACATAGTAGGCCCATGGACTGTAACGTTATGGCAGGATTTCAGCCGGTAGAAACGCAAAGGAAGAGGCGCTGCTTATCAATATTGGACAGTAAGTAATATTTCGTTGTATAAAAATATTTGCAAATTTGTACAAATATTTGAAAACACCTGGCACCACAGACCAAACGTTCCCATGATGCTGCGCCTTTTGTTGATTTAAAATTTGTTTCAATGTGTGAACGAATTGTGTTTTGAAAAATATGCACGTAGTTCAGCTATTGTGAATAGCTTCTACTTGCAGTATCTTATGTTGTATCTCACTGCTTAAGTATGGAGTAAGCAATAAGTTCTCTTGCAGGTATATATGCACATTCATTGCGAATTTTCCATTACAGTGGCGGATCAAGGAGGGGAAAAAGGCATTTCCCCCTTCCAGTCAACCAGTCAACTTCAGTGTAAAGGTTGGGCCTTGGATAGCAAAACAAGGAGCTTGAGGCCACATGTGGCGTTTTTTTTTGCTTATTGACTCTTGGGTTTACCCCCAAAACCTACCGCCTAGTCAAATTGTGCCTCACTCTCACTGCGTGACGTTTTTTATCGACTTTGGCCTAACCCCAAACTTACCGGCTAGATCCGCCACTGTCCATGATGTGTGAGGATTTCCGTTGCTTGGTAAAATATCAGGCTGTAGGTCTGGCGCAAAACGTCATTATAATACTGTAACACGTATTTGTTGAAAATTTCGTATTCTTTAAGCACTTCATTGGGAATTAGCAGCACACAGGGGCGCAGCCAGAGCTTTCGTATGGGGGGGGAACACCAACTCTGAGGGGCACCCCGGGGAAAAAAGGGCACTTTTTAACGTAACCTAAAAAACTTACTACATCTTTGTTTATATCATTTTTGGGCATCTTTGGTTCAATAAAAATGCAAATAAATCATTGACGGAGAAGGAAAACTCAATTAAAACCGAAAAAAGGGAAAAAATCACCAAAATGCCATGGAAGTAGCCAAAACACTACTTTTTGGGATATATTTAAGGACAGCCAACTCATGCAAGTACTTAACATCAGAGAAATCAGCGGAGCATGTGATATCTGTTACAATGTGCAGGTTAAGGCATATTGGAGTCGAAAATTCTTTTGTTATGCCCACTGGTTTTGTCGTGACGAGTGAGCCCTGGCTGAATGCGGATTAAGTTTCTTGCTTCCCACAATCGCCGTGGGACGAGGAGTAGCATAGTGTCTTTGGAAGAACACATTTCTTTCTGCCGCAAAAATTTGGGAGATACCTTTTGAACGCGTTTATTAAGTTCCATATTCTCAAGGCTCGGTCCCAGTTAAGAGTAAATAAAAGGTAAACAGGCCGGTGGTTCTGATGGGGATGGTGTGACAGGGCTGAAAATTGTGAAAACTATTTCTCCATTTAAATTAATTAGTAGAAATCCTGGTTTAGGGGACTGTGCTCTGAGCTTAAGGGTACATGCCTTTTTATCATCCCTTCCCAGAATCCACCAGTATAATAGCAATTTATATAACCAGGGGTGCCTAGGTATCACAAGCCGTTTTAGAGATTCCTCATTCCTCGTTAGCTCCGTTTTACAAGGGGAGTTTCCATTGTGTTCTTATTCCCCATCTATTCAAGACCAGCTCTGGGGCCCCCAAGTGTGGATCAGAGGCCTCCAGAACAGCTTTCCCCATCCCCCCCAGTTGTGCCTCCAGGGATTAGACTAGCTCAGTGACCCCGCCCCAACATGATGGGAGTTGGCCTTGTGGTCTTATTATCTATCTATTCAAGACCACCTCAGGGGCCCCTGATGTGGATCAGGGCCACAGAGCAGCTCATGCTTCACCCAGGAACTAGGCTAGCTCATTGGTCCCAGAGATGAGGTCATCAGACTAGCTCAATGGGCCACTCTGGGGCTCATAGGGCCTTAAACTTAAACCAGTTCAAGAAGCCCCAAAACAGTTTAAGGCGCCAGATGACTTCAGGGGGCCTCAAGCCAACTTAAGCGACTTTCACAAGCTCAGCGCCCAGACCAGCTCAGGGTACCCTCAGAACCTAGATCCGCTCTTGGGCCCTAGATCAGCTCTTGGGGCCCCAGATCAGTTCAGGGACCTCAAGTCAGGTCAGGGGCAAGATCAAGTCAGGGGCACTAATTAAGCTCAGGAATTCCTCACCAGCTCGGGGCCCAAGCAGTTCAAAAGCCCTAGAGCTGCTCAGGGGACACCAGATCGGCCCATAGGGCACCAAATCAGCCTAGGGGACAAACAATCAGATCAGTGGTCCCCGACCAGCTCGGGAATACCAGATAAAGTCAGGAGGCACTTAATCAGCTCAGGAGCCCCATACCATCTCAGGGGCCTCACCAACCCCTGTGGGCCCAGCTCAGCTCAGGGCTTTAGAGCTGCTCATGAAATCACGTAAGGAGGCCCAGATCAGCTTAAATGGCACCAGATTACTCAGGGGACACCAGACTAGCTCAGAGGGCATCAAATGGCCTCAGGTGGCACCAGATCGATCCGCTCGGGGTCCAGATCAGCTCCCAGCCCCCCAGACTATGGCAGGAGCCTAAATCAGCTCAGGGAGCAACATAACAGCTCAGGGGACACAAGATGGGCTCAGGGCCCACCAAACCAGCTCAGGGGGGGCCAGACCATCTAAGGAGACATCAATAATCAACTGACGGGGCACCTAATCAGCTGAAGAGGCACCATATTGACTTAGGAGACAGAATCAACTTGGGGAGGCATGAGATCAGCTCGGGGGCCCGAACCAGCTCAAGGGGCACTAAATCGGCTATTAGGGCACTGAGCAAGCTTGGAGGCAATATATTAACTCAGAGGGCATTATATAGGTTCAGGAGGCACGATTATTTGCTATGGGGCACTTGATTGACTCAGGGGCACCAGATCAGCTTAGACGGCAAGTAATCAGCTCAAGGGGCCAAGACCAGCTGAGAGGCCACGAGATGAGCTCAAGGAGCACCAGATTAGCTTCACCCGTACGATTATTGGCGACGATGAGGCATTAGGTGGACACATTCTAGGTGGCCATACTCTTCCCGGGTGCTTGGAAAGGCGACAGAATGCCCTAGCCGACCGAAAAAGGTATTAAGTTGTCCAACAATAGTTTCAATCGTTACATGCGGTCCAGTTACATCTAGGTTCAACGGTGTAGGGCACTAAATTTTGAGCGGCGCTGCCCAAATTGGGTACACCACTTGGCAATCAAAAGGGCGCCCCGGCAGTGATGGGGGCGCATGCCCCCTGTGCATTCCTGGCTGCACCCCTGGACAGTAGATCAACTCCGGGAGGCATTAAATAAGCTCAGGGGGCCCGGATCAGCTCAAGGGGCACTAAAACAGCTAAAAGGACACCAGGCAAGCTCGGAGGCATCAAACTAACTCAGACAGTATTTTATAGGCTCAGAAGGCACACTTATTTTATCAGGAGGACACCAGATTGACTACGAGGGCACCAGATTAGCTCAGAGGGCACATGATCAGATCCAGGGGGCACCAGATGAGCTCCGCCCGTACGATTATTGGCGACGATGAGGCATTATCTGGAAACGGATTACGTGCCTATACTCTTCCCGGGTGCTTGGAAAGGCGACAGAATGCCCTAGCTGACCAAAAAGGCACTTAATTGTCAAACAATAGTTGAAATCGCTAAATGCAGTGTAGTTACATCTAGGTTCAACGGCGTAGGGCATTAAATTTGGAGCGGCACGGCCCAAAGAGGGTACACCACCTGACAATCAAAAGGGCACCCGGCACCGATGGGTGTACGTGCCCCCTGTGCCCCCCTGGACAGTAGATAAACTCCGGGGAGGCATTAAATAAGTTCAGGGGGCCGGATCAGCTCAAGGGGCACTAAAACAGCTAATAGGGCAGCAGGCAGGCTCGGAGGCATCAGACTAACTTAGAGAGCATTATATAGGCTCAGAAGGCACAATTATTTATTAAGGGGAGGGGTGGGGCACCAGATTGACTACGAGGGCATCAGATCAGCTCAGAAGGCACATGATCACCTCCAGGGGGCACCAGATGAGCTCCACCCGTACGATTATTGGCGACGATGAGGCATTATCTGGAAACGGATTACGTGCCTATACTCTCTCCGGGTGCTTGGAAAGGCGACAGAATGTTCTAGCTGACCAAAAAGGCACTTAATTGTCAAACAATAGTTGAAATTACTAAATGCGGTCTAGTTCCATCTAGGTTCAACGGCGTAGGGCACTAAATTTCGAGCGGCACGGCCCAAAGGGGGTACACGCCTGGCAATCAAAAGGGCACCCGGCACCGATGGGGGCACGTGCCCCCCTGTGCCCCCTGGCTGCGGGCCTGGACAGTAAATAAACTACGGGAGGCATTAAATAAGTTCAGGGGGGCCGGATCAGCTCAAGGAGCACTAAAACAGCTAATAGGGCACCAGGCAAGCTTGGAGGCATCAGACTAACTCAGAGAGCATTATATAGATTCAGAAGGCACAATTATTTTCTCAGGGGGGGCACCAGATTGATTACGAGGGAATCCTACCAGCTCAGAGGCACATGATCAACTTCCGGGGTTCAAGACCAGCGCTCAGGGGCACCAGACGAGCTCAAGGGGCACCAGATTAGCTCTGCCCATACGATTATTGGCGACGATGAGGCATTATCTGGAAACGGATTACGTGCCTATACTCTTCCCGGGTGCTTGGAAAGGCGACAGAATGTCCTAACTGACCAAAAAAGCACTTAATTGTCAAACAATAGTTTAAATCGCTAAATGCAGTCTAGTTCCATCTAGACTTAACGGCGTAGGGCACTAAATTTCGAGCGGCACGGCCCAAAGAGGGCACACCACCTGGCAATCAAAAGGGCACCCCGGCACCGATGGGGGGGCACGTGCCCCCTGTGCCCCCCCTCGGCTGCGCCCCGGGCAGCACATTTTGGTTGGGGGTGCCCAAATCACCATTGGGGGTGCCCAGTTCACCATTGGGGGTGCTGGGGCACCCCAAAGACATAAATTTACACCCCTGGTTCAGAATTTATACTCGCCAGGAGCTTAAACGTCTGGCGCACGTTAAACCCTCGCCTGGTGGGGGGTGTTTGAATACCCCCTCGGTTTTTTTCGGCAACACGAAAAAACAGCGGTGCGAAGCGCCGCCATACTTGGCACACCTTGATCAATTCCGCATTTTCCCCCAAAATTTTAAAGTTGGGTCATCTCAGGTCAGGTCACCAGTGCAGATCTAGTGACCTCACCTCCAAAAATGTTTAAAGTGGTACAAGCAAGAAACGAGAAGAAAGAAGAAATCTATCACAAGAAGAAACCTATCGGATTGAAACTTATACAACATAATGGCACCACCGAGTGCTACAAAATATATTCCGGGGTTTTTCATATCGATGACCTAGGGTCAGGTAGGGGAGACCGGGGAAAACGGATTTTAGCTATTTCGATATGTTGCTGGTGTTTCTATCTAGATTTTAGAAGATGAACTACTGCTTTAGACAAAGGACGTCAGAATATAGCGTGTATATCGTCAGTTAGCGGCATCATTTCGACGCGGGCTGGCTGGAGAGGATTTTCCTGTAAGTGTTACGATATTTACCAGTTTTAAATCTTCTTTTTTAGTGACAAACTGAGTTCAGTTCTGATGGTGATATGTCTGAACAAGTGGCAGTGTAGGCTTAGGGTAAGGGTAATTTCAAATCCCAAAGCCTGCTATTTTTTCCGACACCTAAAAATTTGAATCGGAGCAGCTGTGGGGCAAAACGGAAGGGGCAAAATGGACCAATGCAGTGTTCTAACGGAGCCGAAAGTGGGGACATAACTCAATATCTCAGGAAGTATGAATCCCAGATCAATAATTTTCGTATCAATCGAAAGCTCTTTTCCCACAGATTATGTGGACAACATATGAATGCCAAGACCTGACCACAGCGGGCATGACTGTCAGGCATTTGATCCTAGTTCAGCAACAAAAATAAGTATATGCGTTATGATAATAAGGGGGCTTTGCATGTATGTTCTAGTTAATTTCCAGTCACTCAAAGGGAACGTGGCACCTTCACAACGTGGTTTTAACTGATATAGCCAGGTTGTAAAGCAGGTCGGAGAACCCGGTACTCCATATTTCATTTGTCTTGGAACTCGATATTTCCGTAGAAAAAAGCTAAAACCTACCTAACACCAGCCCCCTCAGCCCCCGTCGCCGGCGGCCATTGTTGTGAGCTACTGGTGTGACGACATATGCTGACGTCACGATGAGCATCAGCCAATCGAATCCCTTGAAGCGTTTCAAGTATGGTAGTGATTGCCAGATCGTGACATCATCCACCGGCTGATATTTATTTCTTTTTCTAGAGGAGTATTTTTAAAAACCAAATATTGAGCTCATTGTAGGGAAGCGGGGTAACACCGCCATGTGGAACCCGCCATACCCCTAGCGTTGTGGTTACTAGCTGTACACAACGTTTGACACTATTCGCAGTCGGAATTTAGCGGCGAATGAGCTTGAGTCTGTTACAACACGACTTTTGATACGTTTCAGATAATTAGAGGCATATTTTGAAAAAAGGATCCTGTTTTATAAAAATTTCCCTGTCATTGAACAATGCCGAAAGTTATTCAGTGATCTAACCTTAGTAATTTCCCATTTTTTCAGAGCGTTATAGCTTTTGATCTGACATTGTCGCACAGGTCGCCATAACAGTCCTACTTTTCCAGCGGTAGTGGTGATTGTCGTTCACTGTCGATGTCGGTAACACCGCCATGCCATGGCAGTGTTACCCCAAGGAATGGCGGTGCTACCTCATTGGATGTCGGGAGTTCATTTTCTTTTACAAAAATTTTAATGGTTCCAACTATCATGCAAAGAACTCAGAAATACCGAAATAGCCTACACCTAAAGCGGGGGTAGTGTTTGCCGTGCCCAAAAATGAAGTGCAGTTCCAATTAGGGTTCTGGATTGGCTGCGCTGTTCTGACATTACCATCTACGTTTGGCTGTATGCTGGAAGTAAAACTTATTTCAATTTGTTGGCGTTTATTTTTATCGAGAAAGCGTGTTTTGTTTCACACCATCGAATCAACATGTAGATCACAATGGCTCTGAAGAAAGCATATAAAAACTGCACGAGGTGCGCTTGGAGCTCGGAATGTCGACAAACGCTATAAAGTGGTTGGGAAAGGGGATGTCCATAGATATATAATATAACTATAGTGATACACTATAGTTACAGTAGAGATCTACTATAGCTATAGTAGATCTACTATAGTAGTATAGTAGTAGAGTATTAGATAGTACTAGAGTAGTATAGTACTAGAGTAGTAGATCTCACTATAGTAGAGATCTACTATAGCTATAGTAGATCTCTATAGGGATGTCAGTAAAAAGCCACATACGGTATCAGATCCCGAGAGCCACACTGCTAGATCGACTGAAAAAATCGTATCAGGGCAAGTGGAAAACATTGCTCCTCTAGATTAGGTCCTGGGACAAACATCCCAGAAGAATTCGAGCAAGACCTAGCAGAAAGGCTGGTCCGCTTTCAAAACTTTTCTATGGCGAAAAGCTCGCGTCTGTGGCGTACGACTTTACGGAAAGGCAGCGGATCAGCCATCCATTCGATCGTGAAACTCACGGATGCCCGGATGCGGATGCGCCTACAGCAGGATCTCAGATATATATATATATATATATATATATATATATATATATATATATATATATATATATATATATAGTTATCACAGACATAATGTGATATAGGTGAACACACAGAAATTTATTTAAGTTATATTTAATTTACAATTAAATATAACTTATGTAAATTATGTAAATTATGTAAATTATGTATGTAATGTAAATTAAATATAACTTAAATAAATTTCTGTGTGTTCACCTATATCACATATATATATATATATATATATATATATATATATATATATATATATATATATATATATATATATATATATTTATATATGTATATATACATATAGCCAGGATTTTTGGAAAGGGTGGCAAATGTCTGCTGCCCACGCTCAGAGCCCCATTGCACCAAAATCTCCTATCGATGATGTACTCCCGATCACGCAATTCAACGAGGAAAAATGGAAACCATATCGCCCAGAAAATTTTGCTCAATAATGTACAAGCTCTCCCAAAAAGGGCGACGGAAGGGCCTGTAAAGAAAGGAACAGCCGCGCATACATAAGACCAAGAAAAACTGGGAAAAAGGCGCAAGACATAAGTGTCCTACCGAAATAAAATGAGGACATTTGCATGTATTGTGAAGAAGGTGTTACCGGCCGGAACGAACTCTAGTTGCAGTGTGGATCGTGCAATCACAGGACACACGAGGCTTGCAGCGATGGGTCAAGTTCAAAGGGGTTTGTGTGGGTTCTTATATAAAAGAAAACATTTCGGAACTATATTTCAGAATTTGATTCTGTGCATTTCAGCGCTCTCAACAATCTGCGGTTTTGGTTTTAATTTCCAGTTCGCTAGTGCATGCACATGAATGTTCATTTCCTTAGTTACCATTATATCACTGGCGTAGGAACTGCAGGAGTCACCGGTGCACTACACCGCCCCCTTTAAACATAAATTTTAGCACTAAGTCTATGGCGTTGACTGGAGGAAATGGGTTGAAAAGCCCATTGTGGCCTTAAATTCAGACGTTCCGTCGTCACTGATTATCATACTGTGTTCCTCATGTTTTAGGGACATGTCTGATTTTGTGACTTGATTTGTAATATACCGGAAGTTCACTGGATATGAGCTTAGATGTTAAGCCAGTAACATACATTATGCGAGTTTTCAAGTACAAGCTTTTTCACATTTATTTGCGACAGAAATTTGTATCGCACGAATACCGAAATTCACGTTTTGGATATGATTGATAATCGTCCTTGGAACCGTTAGCACTACTGTAGAGACTAGAAACTTCAAGATAAACACAAATGTATAGGTACTTGCATTCACAAACGCGAATTTAGAACGCAATAGAAGTGATGTCACGGGTTGACGCCGACCTAATAGGGGTAACACCGCCACCCATGGCGGTGTTGCCCTCACTTTTAAGACACTAGAAATGCACTACTCACTTGAAGTCATTTATTTTTAGTTTAAAGATATAAGTCAACTTAGGAAGGCATTCCTGGTGCCAAATTGATCTCAAAATGGATCGAAAGTAAAGAAATTGTCATTGAACACAAAATATGCTTTTGGGAACAGCAAATCCTTATGTGGCGGCTTGCCCCCACTCCCTACATTTTTCAGAGAAGTCGTGAGTGGTTTCATTATTTTTTACTAAAAGTACGCCTAATAACACTAAATTCCAGGATTCGACCAAGGTGCCACATTCCCTTTAAAGTTTATACGCGCAATATGCTTGACATTGAAGACGTTATCTAACACTGGCTTAACACACGCAGTGAAGGGGGGGCCCTAAGGTTCCCCCACCTATTTTTCCTAATTAGCCAGAGAACTGTTCGCCGCCGGAAAACGCCACTCGGCCACATTTGCGAGCATTCATGACCGCGTCAATAAATTAAGACAGTTTGAAAATCGGTCAATATTTTTTTACTTAGAGGCCTTCACAGTCAGAACCATATTTTGAGACCATCGCACTCGGGCGGTCGCACCAGTTCGCCTGCTTTTTAGACCGAGCGGTGACGCCAGAATGTCATATAATCAGATTATATGTCAATACTAACCCACATGAAAGTCAAGGTCAAGGTCAAAGGTCTCATGTCAAGGTCATTGACTGCAGTATTCCGGTCAAACATTACTCAGTGGCTTTACTCAGTATGACGTATGCTATGCTATGACTTTATAGTTAAAGCTTCTCAGGGTCAAGGTCACAGCTCGAGGTCAACGTTTTCTTAAGTCAGCCCTTATTTCCCGCCCAAAGGCTGATATCGTTCCGGTTATATTGTATATAACCATCCCCCTCTCCTTGGGTGCGCTACTGCATGTAACCATGAAGGCGAAATTGATCACCTTCAACGGTGATGTGTTCAGCCTTTCATACACCAGCACAATGGTATCAGATTCCTACAGAATAAAAACGAAACCTTGGCTCAATCCATGACCGGACTGAATTTTTTTACGGAATTGGCGTTGCGTCGATCGCACAGAACTGTTTTTCCAATGAACCTGCCTCACGTTTTATGTCACTCTGTGTGTACTTACTTGGTAGAGATCAGTGAGCTGCTCGTTCTCTTTTTTAATGAAATTCCCAAGTCCAAATGACGTATCAGCTATAAGCAGGTTAACCCGCGTTTCTACACTAATTCGCACCTCCATGTTTACAGCATCCATTTCGAAACTCAAGTGACGATAAAAAGAACATGCAACAAATGCGTGTGCGGGCTGTTAGACTCTATTCCCTGATGTTATTTGAAGTGAACTTTGCAAACGAGGAAGGATTAATTTGTGTTTCTCGGTTCTCACCCCATCGTGAGGTCGGACAATGGCCTGTGCAAATACTAGCTGGGGCATGCTAGTGTACTGAGACATCAATTGAAAACTTCGTTTTCCCCTACTATAACCATTGCACTTTTTCACATTTATTGAGTGAAGACGTCAACGGCAGTAGGCTAAAAAGTCCTGTCGACAAGCAATGTCAACAAAAAGTGCTCATCTAACTCATTGTAATCAATGCACTGCACTTTCACCGTGCCCCGGCCCACCTCCCTCCAAGCCTCCAGGCACGTCTCGCCGACGGCCGCCGCCCCCGACCGACAGCGCGCGCGACATGCCCCTATATAATATTTCGCCACCACCACTGCCGCAGCGTGACGCAGCTGAAGCTTGCAGGGCAGGTAGACGAAACGTCTTGCCATAGTTTAAAAGTGGTCTCAGGGTGGGACAGGTGACGCAATTTTTTGTATGCTTATCGACAATTGACATGGTCTCAAAATGTATGTGCAATGTATATGGTACATATTTTGCTCTCCAAATGTAATTGTATCGACCACTGGAGAAAGCTGTTTGCAAACTCCCGTTCTTCATGCCTTAAGCTTTCTAATGAACCCTGGTTTGTCCCATCTTGTACGTTTCCTTAGCCTACAAAAAAACACCGAAAGTGAGCATTGCTCTTGGCCTTTGTCGTGCTGTGTGGCAAGATATTCAAAGGCAACAGTTTGATGCCTTGTCACGTCGACTTCAAAGGCCTCAGATTTTTTGTTTTACATTTTCTGACACTTTGATCATTTTACTACTAGTTGCAAACATCAAAATTAGTTTTAAAAAATAGTCAGAAATTTGAATAATGTCGCCATTTTGGCCTCCCTTAGAACACTGTGCAATGGTGTAAAATGGTCTGATGGCCTGGTTTAACCCAATCACTTATAATAATTTGCTATGCAGTTTGTTATTTTGGTAAGGTCAAAGAAACAGCGAGAAAAGAAGGCAGGGGCGGGTCCAGGGTGGGGGGCAGTCTTGTTCCGAAATGAAAGCAGGTTAATATTTTAACTGAGTTAAAAAATGTTGACGCTTTAACGAAAACATGATGTTTTTTCGCCGTCTTACCCAGGCTGCCAGGGATGTGGATTTATATATCTATGGGGGTGCTTGGGCAAAGTCCAATGACAGCAGGTCATACTGTCCGTTTTGCTCCTTCCTGGAAACCATTATGCCCCAGGGTTGGGGCAAAACGGACAAAAAACATTAACTAATATATTTTGCTGCCATGTTTTTCCAAATTAATTTTTCAATTTGATACTTTGCTTTTTTATATTTTGAATTTGATGAATTTGATGAATTTTTCAAGTTGATACAAGTTGATTAGAGACACAATTCATAAGGCTACGTCAGGATGTATAGCTAAAACTTTTCGGCCCGCTATTGAGCTTGATATGTTAGAAAAACACTTAGGATGTCCGTTTTGCCCCGGTCTATCCTACGGATCATGAACTCTCCATTGGAAATACATGGGGAAAGCAGGAAATGGGCTGTATTTGTTTAGATACAGCTGAGAATACCTTAGTATTCTCCAAATCCTGGCATCCTGGGTCCCTTTACTGGTTCGTGCTGCAATTTTTTACCTGTGACCTCTGAGAAGTCATCTGGGGCTACTTAAGCAGTTTTCAGACTTGGGTCAATAACTTTGGAGGAAATGATGATACAGCTTGTATTTTGGTACCAGTACGCTTGGATTGCTATCGCAAGTCGATTGATACGCATATTGACTATGCTAGGTCAGTAAGTGACCTTGACCTGACATTCGCTTCCTCTTGTAACGGTCAAAAATTAACTGACCTCAGGTCAGGTCATTTTTGTTTTGTTTTTAGGGGAGAGTGGGGAGAGTTGTATCATGGACAAGTTGTATCAGAGCGATTTTTTCCAAAACTATCCAAGAGATAGCGCTCCCGACACGACCAGATGATGCGGCATGCGGTCCGCCATCTTTCTTTATGCTGCCGTCTGCTTGGCTTGGCGCGTTTCGCAGTGAGTGCAGAAATTGTGTTTTCGGGGTGTCATTCTGTAAAATTTCGTCGTAAGAAAATGTGTGTTTTTGTCATTCAGATGATCACGAATCGGAAGGATCGCTGTAGCAGTGGTAAGGGTAGCTTCTAAGGATTCGTGCGTGAGAAGGATTTTCTCGGCTGGCCACTGGTTGTTGAGCACGAGGACTTTTTTCCAATGTGGGAGGGTGGTACATGTTGTATCAAGGCCAGGTGTGGTATGTTGTAACAGTGATACAACTCACGCCAAGGTTCATGCAGCTCATTAGGGGTGTCGCCACAGATTCGTTTTTTTCCAAAAACACTATATTGTCACATGTAGCCACAACGAAAAATTAGGTAAAATATTTTTGATGCAAAAAGTGCGGGTCAGGATACGTGCAGGACGGGCCGCGCTGATGGAATGAAAGCAAAAGCAAAAATTAAAGTCTAACAAGTCCAGTGACGAATCTAGGATTTCGTTAGGGGGCAGGCTCTGAAGGGGGGGCGCCGAACCTGGGGGCGCGGAATCTGAGGGGCGCCAATTTACCACCCAATAGGCGGCCAGTGTCAAAGAAAAAACGCGTTTGGAAAACGTATTTGTAAATGCTTATTTTCATGAAAGCAGCCTTTCAGTGAAACATGTTCACGTTTACCATCAAACATATTTAGGGCCGGCAAGGTTTCGCCCAGAAAGTAATGACTGGTACATTGGTAGAAAATGCTGGACTGATGCTAACTGAAGCACCATGAGCAAAGAATACAGCTAACTTCGGTCTTGAAGAAAACTGAGGTGTCGTATCGACCACATCCACATATCATAGTTATCTTGGCTAACGCTGGGTCCCTACAAAAACCCCGATTGACGCTACATTAAGCGCAATTAACAATGAATACAGTGAACTTTGGTGAACTTAAGTCCTGGCGAAAACTAAGGTGCCGTATCGACCACCTCCACATATCACAGTTGTCTTGACTAACGCTGGGTCCCTACTGAAATCCCCTATTGACGCTAGCCTAAGCATCAGAGGCCGCAGAGCCTCTGCGGGCCTGGGCCTCTGAGTTTTTGGTGGCTACTCTGGGCTGATAATGAGTCCCCTCAGTTGATCTGGGACCGCTTTAGATAACCAGGCCCTCACACTGAACTTGAATGTGTCGCCACTGGAGCCTTCTGAGTTTTTCGGGGTCCCTTAATTGGTGTAGGGCCCCCTCAACAGATCCTGGGCCCTCTGAGTTAATTTTAAGCTATCTGAGAGCGAGTTTTTAGGTTGCCCCTGGGCTGTTCTGGGACTGTGAAAGAGTATGGCACAGGAGCTTACTGGATTAGCCTTAGATCCTTTGCTGCTTTGGGCCCCCTAAGCTAAAAATAACCCTGTAGGTGAAATTATTGAGGCAGCCATGAGCTGGGTCTAGGGCCCGTGATAGGATTTACTTAAGGGGCCTCTTATTTGGTCATAGGGCCCCTAGCTTGATTAGTCCCCCTTGAGCTGGCAAGGGCCCCCTGGGCTGGTATCGTGTTCGTTTAACTGATATAGGCCCCTTCAGCTTGTTTGGGGCCCGTTGTGCGTATCTGGGCCCCATGAGTTCGTCAAGACACCCAGCTAGTCTGGCCATCTTAGTTTGTATGGGCCTCCTGAGCTGCTTTGGGGTCCCCTCAGCGTGTCTACGCCCCATGAGTTGAAGGTTGGCCCCCTGAGCTAGTTTTCTGCCCCCTGAGCTTATTTAGGACCCGTTTGAATGGGTAGGCACCCCACGGTGCCTATACAGCTCATTAGGGATGTCGCCACAGATTCATTGTTGCCAAAAACACTATATCATCACAGGTAGCCACAACGAAAAATTAGGTAAAAATATTTTTGCTGCACAAAGTGCGGGCCAGGTTAAGTGCAAGACAGGCCGCGCTGATGGAATGAAAGCAAAAGCAAAAATTAAGGTCTAACAAGTCCCGAGAAGTTATGGCCACATCCCCACCTGCGCTTCACAAATTCGAGGCACACCCCTGCTCGCCCACCGCCTCCTACTTCCCACGTCCATGAAATTCATCTGTATCCCTGAAACAACCCTTCCCGTAACTATTGTGAGAGGATTACTTAGTAAGTCCATAACTAATACGTTTAGGCTTTTCAGATTGAACAGTTGCAGATTGAACAGACTTTAGCCCTGGCTTAAGTCTGCTGGTACCTAGTCTAGAATTTGCCCGTTTCGACGCATTGTGTTGGCTTCTTTGTTCCAAACGGGTCACTTTTACACCTGGACGGTTGATGTTTCGTTTGCGTTTTTAGTCGCCATGAATTTCGTACTGTATTGGCCATAGTTTGGTGCAATAAAAATGCTAGTTAAGTTTATAATCAAATTTTAAATTCGTTGAAGGTTGTTCCCACGGCCATGATCGGTAGCAGGCACAGTCTCCGAAACGTGACAGACTGATACAACTTAACCCACCATGTGATACAACTCACCCAACCGGTGGGGTAAGTTGTATCAAGTGAAAAGGTCCATTCGCCGGGCAGTAGGAGACAAACCAGTAAAGATTAAGAAAAAATCTATCGGCAAAGGGAAGCCAAAGAATGCAGCTACGAGATGGTATTGAAATCACGAGGCTATCCCAAGTAGTTATGAAATTAATGAACCTGGAGTAAAAACTGATACAACCCACCCCACCCTCTCCTTCCTAGCATAGTCATATTATACATCATTCGATTTGCCGTGACAAGAGGAAGCGAATGCTGCCTAAAAATGAGTCTAACTCAACTCTGTCAGACCCTAGAGTCCAAAAACACTACCCTAACATGCAAGCTTCTTTGACCTGTCATGACCCCAATATTGACCCGAGTCAAAAAGTGACGGCTGTAGTTTCTTCATGAATTTTTATGAGCTATCCACCAGTCTTCGCGTTTTTTTCGCTATCCCGCATATGAGCCGAGTTCGAGGGGGTGCTCAAACACCCCCACCAGGGCGAAGGTGGCTCGAAGGCCCACCGGGGCGCGGGTTAAAGGGAGATACGCGAAAAAATTATTATTGTGGTTTCTTGCTATTCGAAAAATCTTGATAAAGAAACTATCAATTACTTTTGTATCTTCGGCAAAATTTTGGGAGGCCACTTACTTATTATTGAAATAGGTTAACAGTTTCGATAAAATGCCCATCACTCACCCATGCCCATAGCCATCACTTACTTTTCGAAAACTATTTAAAGTTAAAAAGTAATGTTTTTTATAATACAAATATATCTTCTCCTGTATTTGTATTTGAATTAATTTTAAAAAGGTTGTAAAAATAACAAAATGAATTAGTTTTCCCTAAAAACGGAAAAAACATAATTACTCAAGTCTTCAGCGGTTTCGTACCGCGGGTCTTGAGTCATTTTCTGCTTCAGCCCCAGGATGACAAAACTTTTGTGTCAGATAGGTCACGTGACCCCGGTTTGAGAATTCCTCGGCTTCTGATTGGTTAATTGTGATTTCTTTTAAGCCCTATATTTCTGTTTCAAAAGAGTTTTGGAATGTTGTTTTTCTAAAGTAATTTTTTCTGTAGTAGTCCAAAGTTCTACATCACTTGTTAGGATAGATATGACCTAATTCTTAGAGAAATTGATAGCCTTAGCCGTGTGTACGTCATATACATCGATATGAGGTGTACCGGCAAAGTCGTCTAGAAATGTTGACTTTGAGAGCAACTTTAAGGCATTTGCAGGCCAAATTCGCAAAAATGAGAATAGGACTTCTGAAACAACTCTTTTAACCTTTTCATATAGCCAATAAAAATTTTTTCGCGTATCTCCCTTTAAGCTCCTGCGCTTGAAATTAAGGCCTGGACGGATTCTTGAAGCGTAAAATATGGGCGGGACGCAGTAAATATTAGAGATGCCGTATACATACAATAACATGTAGGCACACGACGATCTTAACAAGTTTTTGAAGTTCATAGCCTGGAGACGGTTGTCTTCTGCGGGCTATGCATTTGATTGATAATTCATTACGGTAAATTTTGTGTTTAAAATAGTGAATTAATACTGTTTTTTATCGGTTACAAGAACTATCTCAACTCGATGGAACGTGCGTGCAAACCACTTTCGATATTACCCCGGTCTGCGACCTTGGCTAACGCCCCACCAGCGCAGGAGAGCCGCATGACAATGTGCTGAAAGCAAACCATATTTCGTTCTCAATGCATCTCTTCATAAGCCTGTTAGTCAGTTTTATCATAATTTTCATTGAAATAATTAGCACCGAGCAGGCTGTCACCCCAGGATTCGAACCGGGCACCCCTGATCAAGCCTCTAACCACTAGGCCACCGTACCATACTCTGAACCCTCCCACTAGCCGAACACCTGTGACTCGTCAGTAGGTCACTAGCCGGTACCACTCAGCCGACGATGTCGGGACGCTGGCGCCGGGTGATGTGTTCGTCCAGAAAAGGCAGGATATAAAGGTGCTTCTAGAAGACGAACCAAACATTATTTGGGGCTGAAATTACTTGTATCGTCGACCTAGCACCCTAAGCTAGCTTCATGCCAAATTTCATCCACTTCCATTTATTTAAGGACTTAGAACCATGGTGAGAAACAAAGATGGTTCGAGAAATTTAGCACCTTGTAATACATTTTCCGATTAATTAGTCGAAAGCCATTAGAGATAGGTGGGTAGTATTGTAACGGGTTACATTTTTTGATTAGGCGTCTGGCTGACCGAGAGGGGCGATCCGAATCCTATGTTAAGCATCCCATCCTTTTCGAAGCAAAAACCCTGCACGGCGGCACCGCGTCCACAGCGCTGTTGTAGCGCGGTAGCGCCGAAGCGCACGCCCGCCAGGCCGGACGGCCCTGTTTGTTCGTCGTCCGGCACAGCTGCTACGGCGTCGCCCGACATAAGAGAGGGGGACAACAAGCTGTGTCCCAGTTTCCTCCCGGGGAGAGGGAAACGACGCCGTGGAACCCCATCAGCAAGGGCCAAATGCTCCATTACCAACAGACCAGAAAACACAGCTCCCATTCCAGCGATGTAAAATCACCAATTCGGCCCAAACAAATAAATTTCCAAGCGGCTACCTCCCACCTGCTCCCGGTCTTCCCACGGGGAAGCGCTCTGGGTGAGAAGACCTGCCCCGAGGCGCTCCTCCGGCGGAAGCAGGAGGCGGAGCAAGTCTGCTTCGAAACCAAAAAGAACGAATAAGCAAGCCAGAGAAAAATAACAAGAAGGACCATTGAATAAGCGAAATTCTACGTAACATAAGGGCGGGGTCAAATATTGGGAAGACGAATGAACGGACCAGGAAAAATATAACGAGAAGAACCATTGGAAGAAGAAAGGAAAAATCGGCACGTGATCGGATGAAGGAGGGCCCAGAATCTCACGAGGTGGAAGGACGAAGGAAGAGCGGCAGTCGTGCACGGGCCGGGAAGAGTGGCAGAGCCGAACCAAGGAAGAGAAGAGGACCGCACTAAAGAAGGAGGCTGAGGGCGGGAAGAAAAAAAGAAAGGAGCCGACCGACGAGACTCAGCAATGTGAGTACCGGCCACCCTTCATTGACGGCATCCTCCCCCTCCCCTACCTCGAAAATGTCCGAAACACCAAACCCCCTGTTCCCCCTCGGCTGACAGGTGCCTTCTCTAAAAATGCAGCCCGATTAACTGTTCGGTGGTTTGTGTGTGAACGTTGTGTTTGCGTGATGACGGTTCCAATTTTGAAGGCGGGGAGGGGCGGTAGTTGTACATTATTTTTCCATTGAAGAGGGGGGGCGATTCGCGGTCCGCCCACGGCTATTCGGCGTAATTCAGGCGGTGCAGAAATGTTCAATTTCACGGATTGTTTCGCCGGCAACAAATAAATGAAAAAATGCGTTTCAAGCTTTCACTCCTCAGGGGGGACCGATTCTTCACCTAGAGACGAAGTCCCGTATCCGAGCTGGTCAATCGCTTGACAGTATAATTTAATTCCTTCAGTGAGAGGGCCCGGGATTAGCGGGCGCTACCTCTCGGTTTGAGTAAAGTAAAAGAATAGTTCAGTGACAAAGTGGGAGCGAGGCCAGCTTCGCGATCCGGGGATTTGTTGACAGGTAAAGAAAAGTCGTACGGCAGAGAGGGAAGCGATCAAAGATCACAAAAATCCACTCGCGGGGCCACTTAGAATCTTTAGTTAACTTAACACGCAACATGTTCCGTTTGTTTTGTTCCTTTTTTGGCAGACCATATTATTCCTAACTGGCTATAAGGCATTAACAGCAGAATAATCACCTCAAAAGGCCATGGAAGTATTTGTTTCACCCTCGACACGTCTACCAGCTGGGAGCACGGCTTGAGGTCGCGTGTCACCCAGGTCCGTTACAAATTCCACTGACTGGCCGCACGAGGCCGAACACGACACACTTGCAAAACAAGGTCGACACAAAAAGGGGGGTTACATCGCGTCCAGGGTGCAAAGGCACATGCAAGGAAAGAAGAAGACGCGAGCAGCTATGGGTGCGCGCTGCTGCCTCGTCAGCCGCGGCCCTGATGCAGCGGGCGCTTCTGACGCCCTCTGTCCGTGGGCGCTGCCGCGCCGGCGCTAATTTGCAGGGGCTGACCTGCGCGGAGACGGTAAGGTACACTGTGCGATGTGCATGAAACTGTACCTGACGTCTGTTTCCTTCCCCAGGTGACCGTTAGAAACGGAGTTCGAGGTGCCCCTTTTTGTTAATGTCCTGCGCCCCGGGGCAAGCTAACGTACTAAAATTGACAAAATATTTGATTTTGGTTGTATGTCTTACTGGGGATCAGGGAGGCATTTCCCACTATGCAAACCAAAGTAAGGGTTTGTTAATGGGTGCAGAAATGTGATCGAATATTTTTTTTTCAAATCATTTTTAAAACGTAAGATATAAGCCCCAACCTTGCAATGTGTGTGGAGGTGCTGGTGTATGAAGGTGATACGAGCGTGTGGACACGAACCCGGTGGCCGGGTGGTCTTAGAAATGTGAGTTTGTTCGACGTCTCGTGGCGGGATGGCAACTGTCACAGTTTGAGCCCCTTTGGCGAAAAACCCTGACCGAGTCTGCGGCGGGATAAATTAGACCAAAATGATGCGAAAATCTGATCTTGAATGTGACTAAACACGAAATATAGTATCGAAGAAGCTAATGAGGAAGACGTTCTGTGAGCCGTACCCTTGTGTACAGCATGTCTGTGGGCAACGGCACGGGGGTCGTTTTGGGAAGACGCCGAATGGTGCCTTTCCAGCATTGTATGCTTGCTTCCCGATCAGCCGAGACGTAGGTTAGGCTCCGGGACGCCCCGCCCAGCAAAGGTAGTTGATTTGATTCCGGAAGCGAGTGCCCTGAGTAGTTAAGAATTGGGATAAGGCCGGGAGTGGCACCCGAGCGAGAACCCGAGGTGGGGCGAGATGTGCGCCAGGAGGCGATTGGATAGTTTGCCCACGCTCCGTAAGGCGCGAGGCGCAGGGGGGGCCGGGGCACTCGACGGAAGGAATCCATCGAGCTCAATAACCACCTTTGCTGAGCGTGTCAACGGCTTAGGACCCAACCAACGATCTCATCGTGCGTGATACGTTGCGCTTATCGGAGGGGAGGGGGCAAAATTGGCTGACCAGTGGCGAGCGCTCAAATCCCTCGTACATTTAAATTTTCAGGACAAAAGGGGGGGGTGATTGCATTACCTGTGCAGGTATGTTTTTCCCTTTTTATTTACCCGGCAGAGGATTTTTCTGATCAGTTGGGCGACATTGGATGGTGGGGAAGAGGGTCGAAAAGTGGGCCTTATATTTTAATTAGACACAAGGGGACGACACACGACATATACGGTTATTTAACGTACTTTAGTCTAGACAAAGGGACGCGGGTAGTAATAAGGACCAATGTGTTTCCATAAAGGGGGACCGCTCAAAGGCTTATAAAACTTCCTCGCCGGGAGAAAATTTTGATGGGAGAATGTCAAATAAAAACTGATGGGGGAGGAGAGCAGCAAAATTCGGCCGCCCACGCGGCGGACAGACCCACTTGCCTATATGATGACTCGAATTGACCCGTCTCATAGAGAGCAAGCTGTTTTTTTAACATCGCCGGGGCAGCCTCTGCTCTCAATATAAATATTTGTTTGTCGTGTGGGCTCCTTGTGAAAAAGAAAGGGCCCAATCACAGTATAAGTGAGTGAAATGACTGAAAGTAACTTTCCTTTCCAGCCATGTCAATTTTGAGTTTGTGAGTGACATGATCTCGGAACCAGGAAGCTGCAAATAAAAAGTTTTTTACTCAAATTTTATTTATGCCTATAAAACAAAGAATTTAAGTATCATAATTTCCATCTCCAAATTTTATCAGGTGGAAGCAATGCTCTTTCGTTATCTGAAATGAAAACTCAAATTAGTCAATTAGATTGCAAGTTATTAACATTGGAATGAAATGAACCAAAATGCAGTCTTTCTGAAGAACGGTAAAAACTAGGTCAAAATTTTATGTTTTGCACTCAAAACTATGCCTAAGCACAAGAAAATTGACCTAGCCACCCCTAGGTAACTGCCTTTCAGCTAATTGAAGCGCGCCTTCTGACATTTCGAGCGTACAAGTCGGCCATCAACTTTAAGCAGGTTTTTTTCTCGCGTGAGAAATACCGCGTTTTCGCGCAATAAATATTGTCGGACCAGCTCAATTTTTTCCGTAGCTGGCCCTTGTTACCTATTGAAAAGGACATAAATTTCAAGCTCGTAGCTTAAGAATTAAAAATTAGAAAATATAAAACAGAAAAGCCGAAAAAATTGAGCCAAAAATTCTCATAAAATTTCTCAACTATTTCAGATTTCGACTCGGGGCTTCAGTTTGAGTGTCTAGCGTAGGAGGGCTATCACCCTACAAAATTGCAGAGTTATGACATCAATTTTCAGGAAGGATAAACAACAACTCCGGTCTGCGACCTGGACTAACGCCCCACCGGCGCAGGAGAGCCGCATGACAATGTGCTGAAAGCAAACCATATTTCGTTCTTAATGTATCTCTTCATAAGCCTGCAAATCAGTTTTATCATTCATTTCTTTGAAACAACCAATAAAGCGTACGTGGTTACCCCCGGATTCGAACCGGACCTACCTGATCAAGAGACAGGACCTCTAACCACTAGACCACCGCGCCTTACTACTCATCCTCCCACTAGCTGAAAAGCTGTGACCCGTCAGGAGGTCACTGGCTGGTACAACTCCCAATGCCGGGCGCCGGGTGCTGTGCTTGTCCCGAAAAGGCACGATATAAATGTGCTTCTAGAAGACTAACCAATCATTCTTTTGGGCTGAAATTACTTGTATCGTCGAGCTAGGATCCTAAGCTAGCTTCATGCCAAATTTCTTCCACTTCCATCCATTTCAAGGACTTGAAACCATGGTGAGAAGCAAAGGTGGTCCGAGAAATCTAGCATCTTGTAATACATTTTGGACTAATTACTCGAAAGCCATTATAGATAGGTGGGTAGTATAAGTGAGCGAAATGACCGCAAGTAACTTTCCTATTCAGCCATGTCAGTTCTGAGTTTGTGAGTGACATGAGCTTGGAACCAGGAAGATGCAAGTAAAAAGTTTTTTGACTCAATTTCTATTTATGCCTATAAAACAAAGAATTTCACCTTCACAATTTCCATCTCCAAATATTATCAGGTGCAAGCAATGTTCTTTCATTATTTGAAATGAAAACTCAAATCGGTCAATTAGATTGTGAGATATTAACGTTAAAATAAAATGAACCAAAATTTAGTCTTCCGGAAGAACTGTTAAAAGTAGGTCACAATTTTACGTTTTGCACTCAAAACTATGCCTAAGCACAAGAAAATTGACCTAGCTACTCCTAGGTAACTGTCTTTCAGCTAACTGAACTTGCCTTCTGATATTTCGAGCGTCCAAGTCGGCCATCAACTTTAAGTGGGTTTTTTGCTCGCGTGAGAAATAAAGCGTTTTCGCGCAATAAATATTATTGGATCAGCTCAATTTTTGTTCCCTAGCTGGCCTTTGTTACCTATTGAAAAGGGCATAAATTTCAAGCTCGTAGCTTAAGGAGTAAAAATTAGAAAAATATAAAACAGAAAAAGTTTGGGTCAAAATTTCTCAAAAACTATTTTCGATTTCGAATCGGGGCTTCAGTTTGAATTTCTGGAGCAGGAGGGCTATCACTACAAAATTTCAGAGCTCTGACATCAATTCTCAGGCGGGACAGACAACAACAGACAGACAGACAGACAGACAGACCACGACGAGACCGGTAAAGCGGCCAGAATAGAGCCTCTTGAGAAATCTCAATGCGCTTCGCTCCATGGATTTCGTCATGCGGCTCTGACAACCCCGGTCTGCGACCTGGGCTAACGCCCCACCGCGGTGCACCGGCGCAGGAGAGCCGCATGACAATGTGCTGAAATAAACCATATTTGGTTCTCAATGTATCTCTTCATAGGCCTGTAGTCAGAAGCCGGTGACGAACGAAGTAAGAAACGGCTTCTATTCTGACAGTTTTTCCGGTCTCGTCGTCGTCGTTGTCAGAAGCCGGTGACGAACGAAGTAAGAAACGGCTTCTATTCTGACAGTTTTTCCGTTCCGGTCTCGTCGTCGTCGTCAGAAGCCGGTGACGAACGAAGTAAGAAACGGCTTCTATTCTGACAGTTTTTCCGGTCTCGTCGTCGTCGTTGTCTGTTGTTGTTGTTGTTGTCTGTTCTGAGCGCTGGTATCAGAGACCTAAAACTTTTGTGGATAGAAGGCACTTCCAAATGAATAAGCACCACGGTTGTCAATTTTCAAAATTTTCAAAATTTTGCCCAGAATTTTGCATTATGTGATTTTTAACTTTTATTTTTCTATTTTTTGCTAATTCATCTAGACTCTTCAAACTTGCACCCTTTTACATCAGGGAAATTTGTAGTTCACACAAAAAGTTGGAAAGAAAAAGCTTTAAATTTAGGGCTCCAAATTAGCTTTTAAACTTTGCACCCTAAATTTGGCATAAAACTCGTGGTCTAAACTACATGCTCGAAATATCTGAAGCTACAGCAGTTCAGGTTCTGAGTCAAATATCAACTTAAAGGCCGGTTTGTGCAGTACTGCACAAACACAGAAACAAAACAAAAACGGAAATTTAAGGGTCCTTTTTGGCCCATTCCGTGAAGGTCTGCATTTCCCAAAATATCATTAAAACCCTTATATCTTCCGATCTAATTGATAAAAATTAGTTCCCATTTCAGATAATAAAAGAGAATAGCCTCCTTTATTATATATTTAGAGATAAAAACTTTCAGACTGAAACTTTTTATTTTATAGGCAAAAATAAAATATAAGTTTTTAAAATTTTTATTCTCAGCCCCCTGGTTTCCAGACTATGATAGCTACGGTATTGAACTTAACACGGCTGGATAGAAAACTTCGTTGCCGTCATTTTTCTCACTCATACCCCCCACTTATCTCTTACGGCTTCCGCGCTATAAGCCGTAAAGGACATTTCAAAGTGGTAATTTTATCAGTTCATTTTTGCTTCACACCGGGGTTTAGGGTGGTTAGAGTCATTGGAGGGAAATGAAATTTTGCATGCAGCTAGGTAAGAGACATATGTCGACATTCCATCTGCATAGATATCAATGAAACACCAAGTTACCTTTACAAACATGCCGTTTCTCCACGCAACGTTGTAGCAAATCACCACGCGTCACCCCTGCGTCCACGCCGCGGCAGCGCCGGCGACCGGCGCGGCCGTTTCTGTTTATTTATGGTCTGGTAAAAAAGTACCCAATACTACCCATAATGCATCACAAGTAATTAGAGTACCGTAAAAGTCCGAGTTTACAATAAGAGTATTATGTTTCTGTTTTTGGACCATGGGTGGATCCAGGGAATAAGTAGGCTAGGTGCCCCCCTCACCCTTCTCCCCCATCCCCCTCCCCCAACCCCCAATCGACCATCGGCGCCCTCTGAAATTGTAAAGACACGCCTCTCAAGGTCGATGACGCTCCCTGAAATGTCGCTTCCCATACGCGGATCCAAGATTGCCTATCGGGGGCGAGGTGGAAGGGGAAACTTCCTGGTGGGCGCTATCTACACCAGGGACGCCACTTTTGGCCGGAAAACCTATCAAGTAGGCGCTAAAACCTATCAGTACACCCCGATACCTGCATCTCGGGGAAAACGACATTTCAGGGGGTGCCATCGAACTTTCCAGGAGTTTCCGGGACAATTTCAGGGGGCGCTAAGATTCTATGGGGGCACCTGTCCCCTTTCCCCTTGGATCCGCCTATGTCGTTTCGGGGGGCACGGAGGTGGGGTCGTTACGGGTGTGGGGGTAAGGAGCTCGAGCATAAGCGGATCCAGGACATCAGTACGAGGGTGGGGTTAGGGAGTTAGAGCATAGGCGGATCCAGGACATCGGTACGAGGGTCGGGCTAGGGAGTTAGAGCATAGGCGGATCCAGGACATCGGTACGAGGGTCGGGCTAGGGAGTTAGAGCATAGGCGGATCCAGGACGTTAGTACGGGGATGGGGCTAAGCAGCTGAGCATTAGCGGATTCAGAACATCAGTACGGGGTGAGACTCGGGAGTTCCAGCATAGGCGGATCCAGGACATCAGTAGGGGGTAGGGCTACGGAGTTCGAGCATAGGCGGATCCAGGATATTAGTACGGGGATGGGGCTAAGGAGATCGAGCATAGGCGGATCTAGGACATCTGTACGGGGGTGGAGATAAGGAGCTCGAGCATAGGCTGATCCAGGACATCAGTATGGGTGTGGGGCTAAGGAGCTCGAGCAGAGGCGGATCTAGGACATCAGTACGGCGGTGGGGCTAAAGGGCTTGAGTATAGGCGGATCAAGGACATCAGTACGGGGGTGAGGCTAAGGAGCTCGAGCATAAGCGGATCCAGGACATCAGCACGTGGGTAGGGGCTAAAGAGTTCGAGCATAGGCGGATCCAGGACATCAGTACGGGGGTGGGGCTAAGAAGCTCGAGCATAAGCGGATTCAGCTGATCAGTACGGGGGTGGGGCTCGGGAGCTCGAGCATAGGCGGCTCTAGGACATCAGTACGGTGGTGGGGCTCGGGCGTTTAAGCATAGGCGGATCGAGGACATTAGTAGGGTGGTAGGGGCTAAAGAGTTCGAGTATAGGCGAATCCAGGGCAGTACGGAGGTGGGGCTACGGAGTTCGAGCATAGGCAGATCCAGGACATCAGTTCGGGGGTGGGGCTAAGGAGCTCGAGCATAGGCGGATCCAGGACATCAGCGCAGGGGTGTGGCTCCGGAGCTCGAGTAAAGGCGGATCCAGGACATCAGTGGGCGGGGGGAGGGTAGGGGCTACGGAGTTCGAGCATAGGCGGATCCAGGACATCAGTAAGAAGGTGGGGTAAGGAGCTCGAGCATAGGCGGATCCAGGACATCAGTAGCGGGTAGGGGCTAAGGAGTTCGAGCATAGGCGGATCCAGGACATCAGTACGGAGGTGGGGCTAAAAAGTTCGAGCATAGGCGGATCCAGGACATCAGTACGGGGGTGGGGCTAAGGAGCTCCAGCAAAGGCGGATCCAGGCCTCAGTACGGGGGTGGGGCTAAGGAGCTCAAGCATAGGCGGATCTAGGACATCAGTACGGTGGTGGGGCTCGGGCGTTCCAGCATAGGCGGATCCAGGACAATAGTAGGGTGGTAGGGGCTAAAGAGTTCGAGTATAGGCGAATCCAGGGCAGTACGGAGGTGGGGCTACGGAGTTCGAGCATAGGCAGATCCAGGACATCAGTTCGGGGGTGGGGCTAAGGAGCTCGAGCATAGGCGGATCCAGGACATCAGTGCAGGGGTGTGGCTCCAGAGCTCGAGTAAAGGCGGATCCAGGACATCAGTACGGGGGTGGGGCTAAGGAGATCGAGCATAAGTGGATCCAGGACATCTGTACGGGGGTGGGGCTAAAAAGCTGGAGCATAGGCGGATCCAGGACATCAGTATGGGTGTGGGGCTAAGGAGCTCGAGCAGAGGCGGATCCAGGGCATCAGTACGGGGGTGGGGCTAAGGGGTTCGAGTATAGGCGGATAAAGGACATCAGTACAGAGGTGGGGCTAAGGAGCTCAAGCATAAGCGGATCCAGGACATCAGCACAGGGGTAAGGGCTAAAGAGTTCGAGCATAGGCGGATCCAGGACATCAGTACGGGGGTGGGGATAAGGAGCTCGAGCATAAGCGGAGCCAGGATATCAGTACGGGGGTAGAGGCTAAGGAGTTTGAGCATAGACGGATCCAGCATATCGGTACGGGGATTGGGCTAAGGAGATCCAGCATAGGCGGATCCAGGACATCTGTACGGAGGTGGGGCTAAGGAGCTCGAGCATAGGCGGATCCAGGACATCAGTATGGGTGTTGGGCTAAGGAGCTCGAGCAGAGGCGGATCCAGTACATCAGTACGGGGCTGGGGTAAGAGGCTCGAGTATAGGCGGATCAAAGACATCAGTACGGGGGTGGGGCTAAGGAGCTCGAGCATAAGCGGATTCAGGACATCAGTACGTGGGTGGGGCTCGGGAGCTCGAACATAGGCGGATCCAGGACATCAGTAGGGGTAGGGGCTAAGGAGTTCAAGCATAGGCGGATCCAGGGCAGTATAGAGGTGGGGCTACGGAGTTCCAGCATAGGCAGATCCAGGACATATGTAAGGGGGTGGGGTAAGGAGCTCGAGCATAGGCGGATCCAGGACATCAGTTCGGTGGTGGGGCTGAGGTCTCGAGCTGGGGCATAACTCGGTAACAAATAGGCTGAATTGGGTGAAAATCTGCAGGCATAGGTGAAATACCGTCGGAAAACCCATCATATTTTATATTGTATCTCCTTTCTTCTCGTCATGCCCAGTCTTTGCTTAACAAAACAATCATTATGCGTGTGTTTATTTCTTTGATGATATGAACAGAGGGCAAGCGTGGTGCAGTATGCAGAGACATGCTAATTTAGGAAAACATGGGCCTAGACAGGGGATTGAATGGAGCCATAATGAGAACCCAAAACCTAAAACTCCAACATTGCGTTGTTATAAGTAACAAACTGCTGAAAACACTCGCCTGTCAATCGAACTGTTTGGCTAACGTACATTGTCACCGGCTTCTCCTGCGCCAGAGCGGCACCAGCCGAGGCCGCAGGCCGAGGTTGTCTGTTGTTGTTGTTGTTGTCTGTTCTGAGCGCTGGTATCAGAGACCTAAAACTTTTGTGGATAGAAGGCACTTCCAAATGAATAAGCACCACGGTTGTCAATTTTCAAAATTTTCAAAATTTTGCCCAGAATTTTGCATTATGTGATTTTTAACTTTTATTTTTCTATTTTTTGCTAATTCATCTAGACTCTTCAAACTTGCACCCTTTTACATCAGGGAAATTTGTAGTTCACACAAAAAGTTGGAAAGAAAAAGCTTTAAATTTAGGGCTCTAAATTAGCTTTTAAACTTTGCACCCTAAATTTGGCATAAAACTCATGGTCTAAACTACAGGCTCGAAATATCTGAAGCTACAGCAGTTCCGGTTCTGAGTCAAATATCAACTTAAAGGCCGGTTTGTGCAGTACTGCACAAACATAAAAACAAAACAAAAACGGAAATTTAAGGGTCCTTTTTGGCCCATTCCGTAAAGGTCTGCATTTCCCAAAATATCATTCAAACCCTTATATCTTCCGATCTAATTGATAAAAATTAGTTCCCATTTCAAATCATAAGAGAGAATAGCCTCCTTTATTATATATTTAGAGATAAAAACTTTTAGGCTGAAACTTTTTATTTTATAGGCAAAAATAAAATATAAGTTTTTAAAATTTTTATTCTCAGCCCCCTGGTTTCCAGACCATGATAGCTACGGTATTGAACTTAACACGGCTGGATAGAAAACTTCGTTGCCGTCATTTTTCTCACTCATACCCCCCACTTATCTCTTACGGCTTCCGCGCTATAAGCCGTAAAATGCATTTCAAAGTGGTAATTTTATCAGTTCATTTTTGCTTCACACCGGGGTTTAGGGTGGTTAGAGTCATTGGAGGGAAATGAAATTTTGCATGCAGCTAGGTAAGAGACATATGTCGACATTCCATCTGCATATATATCAATGAAACACCAAGTTACCTTTACTAACATGCCGTTTCTCCACGCATCGTTGTAGCAAATCACCACGCGTCACCCCTGCGTCCACGTCGCGGCAACGCCGGCGATCGGCGCGGCCGTTTCTGTTTATTTATGGTCTGGTAAAAAAGTACCCAACACTACCCATAATGCATCACAAGTGATTAGAGTACCGTAAAAGTCCGAGTTTACAATAAGAGTATTATGTTTCTGTTTTTGGACCATGGGTGGATCCAGGGAATAAGTAGGCTAGGTGCCCCCCCACCCTTCTCCCCCCATCCCCTCCCCCAACCCCCAATCGACCATCGGCGCCCTCTGAAATTGTAAAGACACGCCTCTCAAGGTCGATGACGCTCCCTGAAATGTCGCTTCCCATACTTGGATCCAGGAATGCCTATCGGGGGCGAGGTGGAAGGGGAAACTTCCTGGTGGGCGCTATCTACACCAGGGACGCCACTTTTGGCCGGAAAAACCTATCAAGTAGGCGCTAAAACCTATCAGTAGACCCCGACACCTGCATCTCGGGGAAAACGACATTTCAGGGGGTGCCATCTAACTTTCCAGGTGTTTCCGGGACAATTTCAGGGGGCGCTAAGATTCTATGGGGGCACCTGTCCCCTTTCCCCTTGGATCCGCCTATGTCGTTTCGGGGGCGGGGGGCACGGAGGTGGGGCGTTACTGGTGTGGGGGTAAGGAGATCGAGCATAATCGGATCCAGGACATCAGCATGGGGGTAAGGGCTAAAGAGTTCGAGCATAGGCGGACCCAGGATATCAGTACAAGGGTGGGGCTAGGGAGTTAGAGCATAGGCGGATCCAGGACATCAGTACGAGGGTAGCGCTAGGGAGTTAGAGCATAGGCGGATCCAGGACATTAGTACGGGGATGGGGCTAAGAAGCTCCAGCATTAGCGGATTCAGGACATCAGTACGAGGTGGGACTCGGCAGTTCCAGCATAGGCGGATCCAGGACATCAGTAGGGGGTAGGGGCTAAGGAGTTCGAGCATAGGCGGATCCAGGGCAGTACGGAGGTGGGGCTACGGAGTTCGAGCATAGGCGGAACCAGGACATCGGTACGAGGGTCGGGCTAGGGAGTTAGAGCATAGGCGGATCCAGGACATTAGTACGGGGATGGGGCTAAGCAGCTGAGCATTAGCGGAATCAGGACATCAGTACGGGGTGAGACTCGGGAGTTCCAGCATAGGCGGATCCAGGACATCAGTAGGGGGGTAGGGGCTAGGAGTTAGAGCATAGGCGGATCCAGGACATCAGTACGAGGGTAGCGCTAGGGAGTTAGAGCATAGGCGGATCCAGGACATTAGTACGGGGATGGGGCTAAGAAGCTCGAGCATTAGCGGATTCAGGACATCAGTACGAGGTGGGACTCGGCAGTTCCAGCATAGTCGGATCCAGGACATCAGTAAGGGGTGGGGGCTAAGTAGTTCGAGCATAGGCGGATCCAGGGCAGTACAGAGGTGGGGCTACGAAGTTCGAGCACAGGCGGATCCAGGACATCAGTAAGGGGGTGGGGTAAGGAGCTCGAGCATAGGCGGATCCAGGACATCAGTGGGGGGGGGTAGGGGCTACGGAGTTCGAGCATAGGCGGATCCAAGACATCAGGAAGAAGGTGGGATAAGGAGCTCGAGTATAGGCGGATCCAGGACATCAGTAGGGGGTAGGGGCTAAGGAGTTCGCGCATATGCGGATCCAGGACATCAGTGCAGGGGTGTGGCTCCGGAGCCTGAGTAAAGGCGGATCCAGGACATCAGTACGGGGGTGGGGCTAAGGAGATCGAGCATAGGTGGATCCAGGACATCTGTACGGGGGTGGGGCTAAAGAGCTGGAGTATAGGCGGATCCAGGACATCAGTATGGGTGTGGGGCTAAGGAGCTCGAGCAGAGGCGGATCCAGGTCATCAGTACGGGGGTGGGGCTAAGGGGTTCGAGTATAGGCGGATAAAGGACATCAGTACAGAGGTGGGGCTAAGGAGCTCAAGCATAAGCGGATCCAGGACATCAGTTGGGGGTAGGGGCTACGGAGCTCGAGCATAGGCGGATCCAGGACATCAGTAGGGGGATAGGGGCTAAGGAGTTCGCGCATATGCGGATCCAGGACATCAGTACGGAGGTGGGGCTAAGAAGTTCGAGCATAGCCGGATCCAGGACATCAGTACGGGGGTGGGGCTAAGGAGCTCCAGCAAAGGCGGATCCAGGCCTCAGTACGGGGTGGGGCTAAGGAGCTCGAGCATAGGCGGATCCAGGACATCAGTACGGTGGTGGGGCTCGGGCGTTCCAGCATAGGCGGATCCAGGACATTAGTAGGGTGGTAGGGAGTAAAGAGTTTGAGTATAGGCGAATCCAGGCCAGTACGGAGGTGGGGCTACGGAGTTCGAGCATAGGCAGATCCAGGACATCAGTTCGGGGGGTGGGGCTAAGGAGCTCGAGCATAGGCGGATCCAGGACATCAGTGCAGGGGTGTGGCTCCGGAGCCTGAGTAAAGGCGGATCCAGGACATCAGTACGGGGGTGGGGCTAAGGAGATCGAGCATAGGTGGATCCAGGACATCTGTACGGGGGTGGGGCTAAAGAGCTGGAGTATAGGCGGATCCAGGACATCAGTATGGGTGTGGGGCTAAGGAGCTCGAGCAGAGGCGGATCCAGGGCATCAGTACGGCGGTGGGGCTAAGGGGTTCGAGTATAGGCGGATGAAGGACATCAGTACAGAGGTGGGGCTAAGGAGCTCAAGCAAAAGCGGATCCAGGACATCAGCAGAGGGGTAGGGGCTAAAGAGTTCGGGCATAGGCGGATCCAGGACATCAGTACGGGGGTGGGGCTAAGGAGCTCGAGCATAAGCGGAGCCAGGATATCAGTACGGGGTTAGAGGCTAAGGGGTTTGAGCATAGGCGGATCCAGCATATCGGTACGGGGCTGGGGCTAGGAGATCCAGCATAGGCGGATCCAGGACATCTGTACGGAGATGGGGCTAAGGAGCTCGAGCATAGGCGGATCCAGGACATCAGTATGGGTGTCGGGCTAAGGAACTCGAGCAGGGGCGGATCCAGGACATCAGTACGGGGCCGGGGCTAAGGGGCTCGAGTATAGGCGGATCAAAGACATCAGTACGGGGGTGGGGCTAAGGAGCTCGAGCATAAGCGGATCCAGGACATCAAGAGGCTAAAGAGTTAAAACAGGTAGGGGCTAAAGAGTTAAAACATAAGCGGATCCTGGACATCAGTACGGGAGTGGGGCTAAGGAGCTCGAGCATAAGCGGATTCAGGACATCAGTACGTGGGTGGGGCTCGGGAGCTCGAGCATAGGCTGATCCAGGACATCATTAGGGGTAGGGGCTAAGGAGTTCAAGCATAGGCGGGTCCAGGGCAGTATAGAGGTGGGGCTACGGAGTTCGAGCATAGGCAGATCCAGGACATATGTAAGGGGTTCGGGTAAGGAGCTCGAGCATAGGCGGATCCAGGACATCAGTTCGGTGGTGGGGCTGAGGTCTCGAGCTGGGGCATAACTCGGTAACAAATAGGCTGAATTTGGTGAAAATCGGCAGGTATGGGTGAAATACCGTCGGAAAACCCATCATATTTTATATTGTATCTCCTTTCTTCTCGTCATGCCCAGTCTTTGCTTAACAAAACAAACATTATGCGTGTGTTTATTTATTTGATGATATGAACAGAGGGCAAGCGTGGTGCAGTATGCAGAGACATGCTAATTTAGGAAAACATGGGCCTAGACAGGGGATTGAATGGAGCCATAATGAGAACACAAAACCTAAAACTCCAACATTGCGTTGTTATAAGTATCAAACTGCTGAAAAAACTCGCCTGTCAATCGAACTCTTTGGCTAACGTACATTGTCACCGGCTTCTCCTGCGCCAGAGCGGCACCTGCCGAGGCCGCAGGCCGAGGTCTGTTGTTGTTGTTGTTGTCTGTTCTGAGCGCTGGTATCAGAGACCTAAAACTTTTGTGGATAGAAGGCACTTCCAAATGAATAAGCACCACGGTTGTCAATTTTCAAAATTTTCAAAATTTTGCCCAGAATTTTGCATTATGTGATTTTTAACTTTTATTTTTCTATTTTTTGCTAATTCATCTAGACTCTTCAAACTTGCACCCTTTTACATCAGGGAAATTTGTAGTTCACACAAAAAGTTGGAAAGAAAAAGCTTTAAATTTAGGGCTCTAAATTAGCTTTTAAACTTTGCACCCTAAATTTGGCATAAAACTCATGGTCTAAACTACAGGCTCGAAATATCTGAAGCTACAGCAGTTCCGGTTCTGAGTCAAATATCAACTTAAAGGCCGGTTTGTGCAGTACTGCACAAACATAAAAACAAAACAAAAACGGAAATTTAAGGGTCCTTTTTGGCCCATTCCGTAAAGGTCTGCATTTCCCAAAATATCATTCAAACCCTTATATCTTCCGATCTAATTGATAAAAATTAGTTCCCATTTCAAATCATAAGAGAGAATAGCCTCCTTTATTATATATTTAGAGATAAAAACTTTTAGGCTGAAACTTTTTTATTTTATAGGCAAAAATAAAATATAAGTTTTTAAAATTTTTATTCTCAGCCCCCTGGTTTCCAGACCATGATAGCTACGGTATTGAACTTAACACGGCTGGATAGAAAACTTCGTTGCCGTCATTTTTCTCACTCATACCCCCCACTTATCTCTTACGGCTTCCGCGCTATAAGCCGTAAAATGCATTTCAAAGTGGTAATTTTATCAGTTCATTTTTGCTTCACACCGGGGTTTAGGGTGGTTAGAGTCATTGGAGGGAAATGAAATTTTGCATGCAGCTAGGTAAGAGACATATGTCGACATTCCATCTGCATATATATCAATGAAACACCAAGTTACCTTTACTAACATGCCGTTTCTCCACGCATCGTTGTAGCAAATCACCACGCGTCACCCCTGCGTCCACGTCGCGGCAACGCCGGCGATCGGCGCGGCCGTTTCTGTTTATTTATGGTCTGGTAAAAAAGTACCCAACACTACCCATAATGCATCACAAGTGATTAGAGTACCGTAAAAGTCCGAGTTTACAATAAGAGTATTATGTTTCTGTTTTTGGACCATGGGTGGATCCAGGGAATAAGTAGGCTAGGTGCCCCCCCCCCCCCACCCTTCTCCCCCCATCCCCTCCCCCAACCCCCAATCGACCATCGGCGCCCTCTGAAATTGTAAAGACACGCCTCTCAAGGTCGATGACGCTCCCTGAAATGTCGCTTCCCATACTTGGATCCAGGAATGCCTATCGGGGGCGAGGTGGAAGGGGAAACTTCCTGGTGGGCGCTATCTACACCAGGGACGCCACTTTTGGCCGGAAAAACCTATCAAGTAGGCGCTAAAACCTATCAGTAGACCCCGACACCTGCATCTCGGGGAAAACGACATTTCAGGGGGTGCCATCTAACTTTCCAGGTGTTTCCGGGACAATTTCAGGGGGCGCTAAGATTCTATGGGGGCACCTGTCCCCTTTCCCCTTGGATCCGCCTATGTCGTTTCGGGGGCGGGGGGGCACGGAGGTGGGGCGTTACTGGTGTGGGGGTAAGGAGATCGAGCATAATCGGATCCAGGACATCAGCATGGGGGTAAGGGCTAAAGAGTTCGAGCATAGGCGGACCCAGGATATCAGTACAAGGGTGGGGCTAGGGAGTTAGAGCATAGGCGGATCCAGGACATCAGTACGAGGGTAGCGCTAGGGAGTTAGAGCATAGGCGGATCCAGGACATTAGTACGGGGATGGGGCTAAGAAGCTCCAGCATTAGCGGATTCAGGACATCAGTACGAGGTGGGACTCGGCAGTTCCAGCATAGGCGGATCCAGGACATCAGTAGGGGGTAGGGGCTAAGGAGTTCGAGCATAGGCGGATCCAGGGCAGTACGGAGGTGGGGCTACGGAGTTCGAGCATAGGCGGAACCAGGACATCGGTACGAGGGTCGGGCTAGGGAGTTAGAGCATAGGCGGATCCAGGACATTAGTACGGGGATGGGGCTAAGCAGCTGAGCATTAGCGGAATCAGGACATCAGTACGGGGTGAGACTCGGGAGTTCCAGCATAGGCGGATCCAGGACATCAGTAGGGGGGTAGGGGCTAGGGAGTTAGAGCATAGGCGGATCCAGGACATCAGTACGAGGGTAGCGCTAGGGGAGTTAGAGCATAGGCGGATCCAGGACATTAGTACGGGGATGGGGCTAAGAAGCTCGAGCATTAGCGGATTCAGGACATCAGTACGAGGTGGGACTCGGCAGTTCCAGCATAGTCGGATCCAGGACATCAGTAAGGGGTGGGGGCTAAGTAGTTCGAGCATAGGCGGATCCAGGGCAGTACAGAGGTGGGGCTACGAAGTTCGAGCACAGGCGGATCCAGGACATCAGTAAGGGGGTGGGGTAAGGAGCTCGAGCATAGGCGGATCCAGGACATCAGTGGGGGGGGGGTAGGGGCTACGGAGTTCGAGCATAGGCGGATCCAAGACATCAGGAAGAAGGTGGGATAAGGAGCTCGAGTATAGGCGGATCCAGGACATCAGTAGGGGGTAGGGGCTAAGGAGTTCGCGCATATGCGGATCCAGGACATCAGTGCAGGGGTGTGGCTCCGGAGCCTGAGTAAAGGCGGATCCAGGACATCAGTACGGGGGTGGGGCTAAGGAGATCGAGCATAGGTGGATCCAGGACATCTGTACGGGGGTGGGGCTAAAGAGCTGGAGTATAGGCGGATCCAGGACATCAGTATGGGTGTGGGGCTAAGGAGCTCGAGCAGAGGCGGATCCAGGTCATCAGTACGGGGGTGGGGCTAAGGGGTTCGAGTATAGGCGGATAAAGGACATCAGTACAGAGGTGGGGCTAAGGAGCTCAAGCATAAGCGGATCCAGGACATCAGTTAGGGGGGTAGGGGCTACGGAGCTCGAGCATAGGCGGATCCAGGACATCAGTAGGGGGATAGGGGCTAAGGAGTTCGCGCATATGCGGATCCAGGACATCAGTACGGAGGTGGGGCTAAGAAGTTCGAGCATAGCCGGATCCAGGACATCAGTACGGGGGTGGGGCTAAGGAGCTCCAGCAAAGGCGGATCCAGGCCTCAGTACGGGGTGGGGCTAAGGAGCTCGAGCATAGGCGGATCCAGGACATCAGTACGGTGGTGGGGCTCGGGCGTTCCAGCATAGGCGGATCCAGGACATTAGTAGGGTGGTAGGGAGTAAAGAGTTTGAGTATAGGCGAATCCAGGCCAGTACGGAGGTGGGGCTACGGAGTTCGAGCATAGGCAGATCCAGGACATCAGTTCGGGGGTGGGGCTAAGGAGCTCGAGCATAGGCGGATCCAGGACATCAGTGCAGGGGTGTGGCTCCGGAGCCTGAGTAAAGGCGGATCCAGGACATCAGTACGGGGGTGGGGCTAAGGAGATCGAGCATAGGTGGATCCAGGACATCTGTACGGGGGTGGGGCTAAAGAGCTGGAGTATAGGCGGATCCAGGACATCAGTATGGGTGTGGGGCTAAGGAGCTCGAGCAGAGGCGGATCCAGGGCATCAGTACGGCGGTGGGGCTAAGGGGTTCGAGTATAGGCGGATGAAGGACATCAGTACAGAGGTGGGGCTAAGGAGCTCAAGCAAAAGCGGATCCAGGACATCAGCAGAGGGGTAGGGGCTAAAGAGTTCGGGCATAGGCGGATCCAGGACATCAGTACGGGGGGTGGGGCTAAGGAGCTCGAGCATAAGCGGAGCCAGGATATCAGTACGGGGTTAGAGGCTAAGGGGGTTTGAGCATAGGCGGATCCAGCATATCGGTACGGGGCTGGGGCTAGGAGATCCAGCATAGGCGGATCCAGGACATCTGTACGGAGATGGGGCTAAGGAGCTCGAGCATAGGCGGATCCAGGACATCAGTATGGGTGTCGGGCTAAGGAACTCGAGCAGGGGCGGATCCAGGACATCAGTACGGGGCCGGGGCTAAGGGGCTCGAGTATAGGCGGATCAAAGACATCAGTACGGGGGTGGGGCTAAGGAGCTCGAGCATAAGCGGATCCAGGACATCAAGAGGCTAAAGAGTTAAAACAGGTAGGGGCTAAAGAGTTAAAACATAAGCGGATCCTGGACATCAGTACGGGAGTGGGGCTAAGGAGCTCGAGCATAAGCGGATTCAGGACATCAGTACGTGGGTGGGGCTCGGGAGCTCGAGCATAGGCTGATCCAGGACATCATTAGGGGTAGGGGCTAAGGAGTTCAAGCATAGGCGGGTCCAGGGCAGTATAGAGGTGGGGCTACGGAGTTCGAGCATAGGCAGATCCAGGACATATGTAAGGGGTTCGGGTAAGGAGCTCGAGCATAGGCGGATCCAGGACATCAGTTCGGTGGTGGGGCTGAGGTCTCGAGCTGGGGCATAACTCGGTAACAAATAGGCTGAATTTGGTGAAAATCGGCAGGTATGGGTGAAATACCGTCGGAAAACCCATCATATTTTATATTGTATCTCCTTTCTTCTCGTCATGCCCAGTCTTTGCTTAACAAAACAAACATTATGCGTGTGTTTATTTATTTGATGATATGAACAGAGGGCAAGCGTGGTGCAGTATGCAGAGACATGCTAATTTAGGAAAACATGGGCCTAGACAGGGGATTGAATGGAGCCATAATGAGAACACAAAACCTAAAACTCCAACATTGCGTTGTTATAAGTATCAAACTGCTGAAAAAACTCGCCTGTCAATCGAACTCTTTGGCTAACGTACATTGTCACCGGCTTCTCCTGCGCCAGAGCGGCACCTGCCGAGGCCGCAGGCCGAGGTCAGTGTTGTCATCCTTTTCTTTGAAATAACTAATAAATATCCCGCAGTCAACCCCGGACTCAAACCGGGCACCCCTAATCATGAGAGAGAGCCTCTAACCACTAGACCACTGCGCCATACTGTACCGACTCCCACTAACCCTACACCTGTGACCCGTCAGGAGGTAACTGGCCGGTATCAATCAAAACGATGCCGTGGTCGTGGCGCCGGGTGTTGTGTTTGTACAGAAAAGGCATGGTATAAAGCTGCTTCCAGAAGACGAACGAAACATTATATTGGCCTATAATTATTTGTATCGGCGACCAGCTAGCTTCATGCCAAATTTCATCCACTTCCATTCATCTTAAGGACTTGAAACCATGGTGAGAAGCAAAGGTGGTTCGAGAAATTTAACTCCTTGAAATACCTTTTCGGACGAATTACTCGAAAACCGTTGGAGGTAATTGGGTAGTGTAAATGAATGAAATGACTGCAATTAATTTGCCTATTCAGCCATGTCAATTCTGAGCTTGTGAATTACATGTGCTCGGAACTGAGAATATACACACAAAAGGTTTTCTACTAAAATTATATTCATAGATATGAAACAATGAATTTCAATATTACGATATCCATCTCCACATATTATCAGACGAAAGCATTGTTCTTCCATTATTTGAAATGAAAATTCAAATCGGCGCATTAGATCGCAATATATTAAGATTTAAATGAAATGAGCAAAAATACAGTCCTCCGGCAGAATGGCAAAAACTAGGTCAGAATTTACGTTTTCCACTAAAAACTATGCCTAAGCACAATAAAGTTGACCTAGCTGCCTCCAGGTGGCTGCCTTTAAACTAAATGAAGCGTGCCTTCTGACATTTCGAGCTTATAAGTTGGCCGTCAAATTTCAATAGCTTTTTAGCTTGTATTAGAAATACTGCGTTTTAGTGTAATACATATTGTCGGACCAGTTCGATTTTTTTCTTAGGTGGCCCCTAGTGCTTATTCAAAAGGAGGCAAATTTCAAGTTCGTCGCTTAAGAAATAAAAATTAGAAGAATGTAAAATTGAAAACATTTGTTCCAAAATTTCTGAAAGTTAAAAAATTCAAAGAATTGGAAAGTTGGTTGGTTTTTCAGCGGGGTCAAAAACAAGTGTGCAGGGTTTGGCTCAGATACATTGGTTAAGTATGTCAGGTAAATAAGTTGTAAGTCCACATATGAATTTGCATGTAGTGTGTAGTTTAAGACCGATGGGGTGTGTGCCAAAAGCCGTCCGAGCACTCGAGATCTCACGGTATTGACGTCGACTGCGGCTCGGTGCTTATCGCCAACGCCCACTGAAGCAAACCAGATGAAAACTGCATGTTGCCCTGACGCTGCAAAACGAGTTTTGGAGACATCGTTGAACGTTCCAAAATAGGCGGAACTCCAAAACCAACAGATTCATCGATCTGGAGCTAGAAGTGGGGCAATTACATACACGATGACTACAATGAGACCGCTTCGCAAAGATCACGCTTTTACCTCAGCCGGAAGCCTCTGCTCTCAGTTACGCACGTTGTCAAACAAAAAGGGGGCCTGAGAAACGGGGACGGGTTCAGATTGGCGCATCTTCACGGTAGGCACGCAAACTAAGTTGATGAGCAAAACCATGGCGAGCGCCAGTTATACACCGAAAAATATTCATACGGGAATTCAGATGTATGTTCGTCAGAGCAAAATGGCGAGGGATGATAATTTCTCCCCGGGGTTATGAGACCCCCAAGAAGGTAACAGTACACAGTAATTCAAGTTGTATCAAGTTGGAGGTACCTTTCACGAGAGCACCTCAGTTAAATCTCAATCCTTCATGTTCAAAGTTTATATTACAAAACTTGGTTGTATAAATAGCAGCTGAAGAATTTCACAGTGGTCTTGATAGCGCCAACTCGAAGTAAACACCTAAAAGTCTCCTCGAAAGGAGCCTCTCCACTTGTGGTGTTTCAATGTTGAACGGCAGGACTAACCCCTGTCGTTGATGTGCGTCGTTTATATCTGATTGTCTTATACCAAACACAGCCACTACGCAGCCACAAAATATATTTGCTAACCACTTCTGCGTGCACGCTGCACATACCCGATTTCCTAACTTATTTATAGCACAATTTCAGGCGGCATCACTCTCTTGCAGCACGTAACATCAGATAATCTCATCAACAGGCCTGGAGGCCCCATCTGGGTCAGGTTTGGGGTAGATGGCGCAGTCAGCAGCGCCACTGCCGGCAGCCGTCCTCCACCAGCTGGCAGGCGCTGCTGCACCGCTGCACGTCACGCCGCAGCTGCTGCAGCTGCCGCAGCTGCAGCCGGTGCTCCCGCAGCCCGGCCGCCGCGTACTGGCAGCCGCTGCACAGCTTATCGGCGATGTAGTGCAGCCACTGGACGTTGGTGGCGGGGCAGTGGCGGCGCCACTGGTCCCTGCCGGCGGTGACACGACGTCACTGAAAATCTGCTGCAGCTCATACACCATCCATCAACGGTCTGGCAAACAGCCAGGTCACAGCTGAACCCACGCCGGAGACACAGGGTCAGAGCTGAATCCACGCCAGAGACCGGGTCAGAGCTGAATCCACGCCGGAGACACAGAGTCAGAGCTGAATCCACGCCGGAGACACAGGGTCAGAGCTGAATCCACGCCGGAGACAGGGACAGGACGGAACCCACGCCGGACAGTCAGGGTGAGAACTTAACTCACGCCAGAGACCGGGTCAGAGCTGAATCCACGCCAGAGACACAGGGTCAGAGCTGAATCCACGCCAGAGACACATGACCAGGGCTGAACCCACGCCGGAGACAGGGACAGGACGGAACCCACGCCAGACAGCCAGGGTGAGAACTTAACTCACGCCAGAGACCGGGTCAGAGCTGAATCCACGCCGGAGACACAGGGTCAGAGCCGAATCCACGCCGGAGACACAGGGTCAGAGCTGAATCCACGCCGGAGACACAGGGTCAGAGCTGAATCCACGCCAGAGACACAGGGTCAGAGCTGAATCCACGCCAGAGACCGGGTCAGAGCTGAATCCACGCCGGAGACACAGGGTCAGAGCTGAATCCACGCCGGAGACACAGGGTCAGAGCTGAATCCACGCCAGAGACACAGGGTCAGAGCTGAATCCACGCCGGAGACACAGGGTCAGAGCTGAATCCACGCCGGAGACACAGGGTCAGAGCTGAATCCCCGCCGGAGACACAGGGTCAGAGCTGAATCCACGCCGGAGACACAGGGTCAGAGCTGAATCCACGCCGGAGACACAGGGTCAGAGCTGAATCCACGCCGGAGACACAGGGTCAGAGCTGAATCCACGCCGGAGACACAGAGCTGAATCCACGCCGGAGACACAGGGTCAGAGCTGAATCCACGTCGGAGACACAGGGTCAGAGCTGAATCCAGGCCGGAGACACAGGGTCAGAGCTGAATCCACGCCAGACACACAGGGTCAGGGCTGAATCCACGCCAGAGACACAGGGTCAGAGCTGAATCCACGCCGGAGACACAGGGTCAGAGCTGAATCCACGCCAGAGACACAGGGTCAGAGCCGAATCCACGCCGGAGACACAGGGTCAGAGCTGAATCCACGCCGGAGACACAGGGTCAAAGCTGAATCCACGCCGGAGACACAGGGTCAGAGCTGAATCCACGCCAGAGACACAGGGTCAGAGCTGAATCCACGCCAGAGACACAGGGTCAGAGCTGAATTCACGCCAGGGTCAGGGCTAGGACGGAACCCACGCCAGAAACACAGGGTCAGAGCTGAATCCCCGCCGGAGACACAGGGTCAGAGCTGAATCCACGCCGGAGACACAGGGTCAGAGCTGAATCCACGCCGGAGACACAGGGTCAGAGCCGAATCCACGCCGGAGACACAGGGTCAGAGCTGAATCCACGCCGGAGACACAGGGTCAGAGCTGAATCCACGCCAGAGACACAGGGTCAGAGCTGAATCCACGCCAGAGACACAGGGTCAGAGCTGAATCCACGCCGGAGACACAGGGTCAGAGCTGAATCCACGCCGGAGACACAGGGTCAGAGCTGAATCCATGCCAGGGTCAGGGCTAGGACGGAACCCACGCCAGAGACACAGGGTCAGAGCTGAATTCACGCCAGGGTCAGGGCTAGGACGGAACCCACGCCAGAAACACAGGGTCAGAGCTGAATCCCCGCCGGAGACACAGGGTCAGAGCTGAATCCACGCCGGAGACACAGGGTCAGAGCTGAATCCACGCCAGAGACACAGGGTCAGAGCTGAATCCACGCCGGAGACACAGGGTCAGAGCTGAATCCACGCCGGAGACACAGGGTCAGAGCTGAATCCACGCCAGGGTCAGGGCTAGGACGGAATCCACGCCAGAGACACAGGGTCAGAGCTGAATTCACGCCAGGGTCAGGGCTAGGACGGAACCCACGCCAGAGACCGGGTCAGAGCTGAATCCACGCCGGAGACACAGGGTCAGAGCTGAATCCACGCCAGAAACACAGGGTCAGAGCTGAATCCCCGCCGGAGACACAGGGTCAGAGCTGAATCCACGCCGGAGACACAGGGTCAGAGCCGAATCCACGCCGGAGACACAGGGTCAGAGCTGAATCCACGCCGGAGACACAGGGTCAGAGCTGAATCCACGCCGGAGACACAGGGTCAGAGCTGAATCCACGCCGGAGACACAGGGTCAGAGCTGAATCCACGCCGGAGACACAGGGTCAGAGCTGAATCCACGCCGGAGACACAGGGTCAGAGCTGAATCCACGCCGGAGACACAGGGTCAGAGCTGAATCCACGCCGGAGACACAGGGTCAGAGCCGAATCCACGCCGGAGACACAGGGTCAGAGCTGAATCCACGCCGGAGACACAGGGTCAGAGCTGAATCCACGCCGGAGACACAGGGTCAGAGCTGAATCCACGCCGGAGACACAGGGTCAGATCTGAATCCACGCCAGGGTCAGGGCTAGGACGGAATCCCCGCCAGACAGCCAGAGTGAGAACTGAAGCCATAGCAGAGAGCCAGGGTCAGAATTTAACCACTGCCAGAGCCAGGACTGAACCTATTGAAGCTATTGCCTCGCGCAAGCTTGCAAGCATGATCTCACATCTGCATGACCTGACATGACCCAGGCTTGAACTTGGTAAAGTGTGTGAAATTGAACTCGGTTTCCATATTCCAAGAAGCATTACGCTAAATCGAAGTGTTTTTTCTGCCATTCCGACAAGTGTCACCCTACCCTGGTACCGGAAGGGCAAAGGATAATACCAACATGAAGTAAAATCATTGCTGTCCAGAAGTTGGTCATGATATTGTTAATGTCAAAGTGTTGCGACTTTTCTTCCTGCCTTTTAAACACATGGTCCTGAAATTGTTTTCACACAAAGTGGGGAGTAATGCCTAAGCCCCAAAGGTCAAAATAAATATATTATGATCTGCTCAAAGTTTGCTGTCATGTTCAGGCTAAGTTTCAACAAGTCAGATGTCCTACAGTTTCTCTGGGACCTGTCCACTCCTATTCATCAGATAAAAGACCTGTCTGCTCCTCAATTCTAGTTTCATCTGAGACCAAAATTGCCTGCTGGTGATGCCAAAAAAATCTGAAAAAGGCTAGTTTTCCACTTCAAATTTCGAATTTCAGGCCACTGCTTGGCCGGGTGTTGAGCCGTTGTGGAATGACCCGGGTTCAGAGGTCACGCCACGTGACTAACGGCGTCAACCGGTCGGTCAGAGGTCACGGCACGTGACTAGCGGCGTCAACCGATCGGTCAGAGGTCACGGCACGTGACTAGCGGCGTCAACCGGTCGGTCAGAGGTCACGGCACGTGACGGGGCGGCGTCAACCGGTCGGTCAGAGGTCACGGCACGTGACGGGGCGGCGTCAACCGGTCGGTCAGAGGTCACGGCACGTGACTAGCGGCGTCAACCGGTCGGTCAGAGGTCACGGCACGTGACTAGCGGCGTCAACCGATCGGTCAGAGGTCACGGCACGTGACGGGGCGGCGTCAACCGGTCGGTCAGAGGTCACGGCACGTGACTAGCGGCGTCAACCGATCGGTCAGAGGTCACGGCACGTGACTAGCGGCGTCAACCGATCGGTCAGAGGTCACGGCACGTGACGGGGCGGCGTCAACCGATCGGTCAGAGGTCACGGCACGTGACTAGCGGCGTCAACCGATCGGTCAGAGGTCACGGCACGTGACGGGCGGCGTCAGTTGGCCGGTCAGAGCCCGTGCTGGTTGGGTGGTTTCGGATGAAAATCCATAAAACATAAGGGCTGTAAGAAGCTTTGGAACAATAGGAGCAGACTAGTTGGTAACTCAGGGGGATTCAAAGTGAACGAAGTCAACTCAGAGTGCCTGACTTAGAAACAGACACCCACCCACTATCCCTTCTCGAGGCATGATGACAAGGAAACTGAACAGCCCCATCTCGCCAACCGGTGATAATCAGAAGGTCAGCTGGTCACCCGGTAACGTCGCGCATCTGGCGGTAGACATCGAACTGGAGGTCTCCAGTGGCAGTGAAGAGGGTGGGGTCCTCGGCCAGGTTGTTGTAGACCACGGCGCCGTCCAGCGCCAGCCGCGACAGCGTGAAGTCGATGAGAGTGGCGCGCACGCCGGCGGTCGGCAGCTGGTAGCGCCGCCCCAGCAGCTGGCACGGCAGCTGCTGGGCGGGCTCGGCACGCAGCAGCACGTTACCCCAGTGCAGGTCACGGTGCTCGAACTCCAGCAGGGTCTCCCCACCGCCAGGCTGAACGCCACCTGCCGGCCACCCACGTCGCTCCACTCTCGCCCGCACTCACTGAAGGCGTTTTATAATTCTAGCGGGGAAAACCGCCAAATGGACTGTCATTCTACGGACGTAAAACTAGCTCCGTTGAACTCAACCCTCCCCCACAGTTTGTGAATTCAACTGCCTCTTGAAACTGAATATATATTTTACAGACACAAGTGACAAATACAAACTTTGTGTCACTGGCCTCCCAAGCGCGAATAAAACGTTCGTGAGATGTTGGTGCAGCGTTGCTAGAGAAATAGAAGAAAAAACTAGCTAACTGGGAACTGATGCCATTTTTCGCTGTTTAGGACATGAAGAAATTATAGCAACATAAATAATTGGCCCACATCATTTTGTGCGACTTAAGCTATGTGACAAAAAAAAACAGCAAGTAATAAGATCATCCACACACAAAAACGAAAAAGGCTTTCAAAATGGTCTTTCAAAATGCAGTCCAAAAATACCCCCGCTAATATTTCGACCAAGGTCAACGTAACATGACGAGAGGGCTCAGAAAATTCCGCGGATCTGCGGACCCGGCACTGGTAACATTCTGATCTGTATTCAACGGATTTCACGGTGGTAAACAGAGCTAGCTGGCACCGCATGGCCTTCCCACGTGTGCAATAGAATATATATTTACAATAATGTATCCCCAGTGTGTTATACAAATGACAAACATACACTTAAGTCCCATCATGCTTAGATTTGAAAGAAATGATCACAGGTCGATGGCCCTCTGCATGTTCAAGTACACTGACCCCGTTTTTCCCGTCGTGTAACGCTATCCGATAGGATGCCATAGTAGCTGACTTCATTTGGGACGAAGGGAAACAGCCAGAATATGCAACACATCATTTCGTTTTTTTCATTTGATTTAGCAGTCAAGATGTTGCTACCGTTACTAGGGTATGACCGAAAGAGAATCCTCCGTGGGTGGCAACGCTGTGATTTACAGTGAAAACGAGTGCTGCCGCTCGGTTCAGGGGGAAATAAAAGTTTATTTGCGCCGAGAAACCACGGCGTAAAATTGGAGAACTTTTGGCTAAATGCGTAAGTTTTCGACCCCAGTATACATAAGCGTAAAGATACGGACAGAGCAGAGCCGGGACATCGCCTTCATCGGCGAGTGTCGCTTATGGCATGGGACGAAAGCTCTCACAATTCGTAAATCGCTTCTAGTGGAGGTAGCCTTTCATGCAGGCCATTTTTTAACATGTTAACTGGGGGTCCATTTGCCCCCTGGGTAGTGTGCTAAAAAGTATTGCGTCAAGTCAATATCAAATTGTCAACAAACAGTTTTAAACAGTGATACACGTCGCTTTTTCTGTGGACTTATGACTACCGTTAGGGGATTGTTTTAGCATCAAATTGGGCCTTTTTGGTGTTTATTTGACTATTTTAGTGAAAATGAAATTTTGCCCCTCTTTGGCCATTTTTTTAACTCGGTTTGACCCTTTCCGCCGAAAAAAATTGGCAGCCCTGGGCAGCATCTATAATCTGGAATGAAATGGAATTGAACAAAAATTGAGAAACATTTTATTAACACTAACACGTCTAAAATTTACTAAACCCCCTCAAAATGGATTATTGATCCCTTGAAGACACTATAAAGGCCAGCACAAGGAATGCCCCCCCCACTGACTTTTCCTTAAAAAATGCCCTCCTTTCATGCACATAACACATGCCATTGCGTACGATACCGCAAAATCACAACACTCCGCCACAGCACTCAGCATCTGGTTCAAACAGTAGAAAACCATTTAATGGCCTTAAAAATCGCAGCGAACCATGTGACTGATTTTAGGCAGTGATGGATCTAGGATTTCGGTAAGAGGGGGCCAACCCTCCTCTTTGCACTTTGCCATCAAAGGACGCCAATGGTTCTCTCGGGAAGTGTTAAAGAATTGTAAATAATAAACATGTATAAGCAGAGTTTATTTACGAATATTAAATTTTTATTACGAAAATGCGGAAAAAATTCCACAGGTTTCTTACACTGCGTAAATTTTCTGGTATGGCGCACGGCGGAAAATTCATAACTGTCTCAAAGCCCACTGCGTAAGAATCCGTGCCCTACCCAAGTATTATTTTCCCCTGGCTCGGTTTTAGCTTGTCATCGGCCTTGCTCACCACGGCCGGCGCCTTACCTGCCAGAAGGCGCACACCGCCTGCGGCACGTCTTCAAACTGAAAGTTCTCCAGGTCGGTGCCAGCGTGCTCGTAGTGCAGCGCCAGGAACAGCTGGTCGGTCGGAAACACACCAGGGTGCTCGTTCTCCGAGCCTGCGGACGTACAGACCGCCAGTCAACAAGGGCCCCGCCAGTCAACAAGGGCCCCACCAGTCAACAAGGGCCCCGCCAGTCAACAAGGGCCCCGCCAGTCAACAAGGGCCCCGCCAGTCAACGCGAGCCCCGCCAGTCAACAAGGGCCCCGCCAGTCAACAAGGGCCCGCCAGTCAACGCGAGCCCCGCCAGTCAACAAGGGCCCCGCCAGTCAACAAGGGCCCCGACAGTCAACAAGGGCCCCGACAGTCAACAAGGGCCCCGACAGTCAACAAGGGCCCCGCCGCACCAGCGGCAAATGAGCAAAGACAAACCCGACATCATTCTGCTGTTGGCCGAGTGAGGTGCTTTGGACACCGGCACCGCATATTGGTGGTAAGCTGATAGACAGTTTCTAACCACCGTCTGACAGGCTCCCGCTAAAATGAGTGAAAATTTAAAAATGTTCCCGGATTAGGATCCTGACAAAGGGCGATAAGATTAGCCAGATTTTTATGCTGGAAGTGAACAACACTGGCGTGTCATTCCAGAGGTTTGACAGCAGACTCTCACCTCAGAGTTTTGGAACTCTAGGTTAGCGCAGTTAAATGGCACAGCTAAGCGCAGCCGTAAGTGGTGCTGTACGACACCGCAGTTTTAGTCTCTGGCCAGATATGTTGCTCGTTATGCCGATGCCTTCTGTCTGACTTTGTTCGAAGATATTATACTCGAAACTAACATTGGCCCCGTTTGGAACAGATTTGGGGTGACGGAAATCGTTCAGGAACCTACTGCATGCAATCAAGTAGTACTTTCATCTAACACTTAACGGGCTAGATCTGGCTGAATTTCGACCCGTTTTTGACACATACACAATTTTTTTTTCAAGATTATATTGTTATGCCCCTTTGAGAAGACATTTCAAGTAGCAATGGGAAAACCCCTATTCACGCACCATGGGAGATGATTAGTGTATTTTGGCCCACCCAAAGCCGGGATCAGCCACTCCCGCCGCCAAGCGGGGACACCCGGTGGAAACACGCGGTCACCAAGTATCTGAGGACCAGCAGGCTCTCCGAATGAAGCCAAGGAGAACGCACAGCCAACAGCCCCCTCGGGAGGGGAGAGCTGGAAGCCTCCCCTCAAACTCCTAGATAAACGTGCTTCCGAAAAATATCTAACCAGGTATGACTGACCTGACTGCGGGAAAAACTATCAGACACATGGAAGGAGACAGAAATTATCCCCATCAATGAAGAAGGGGAAGCCGAAGGAACTCGGCGGATCATACCGCCCGGTCAGCCTGCTGAGCTGCGTGTCCAAGCTGACAAAATGGCTGCTCCAGGGGTGCTTGACGTTCTGAAGTAGCGCGGGCTCCTCCCCCGGCTCAGGCTGGGTTCAGAAGTGCTGTTCAACAGAACACCAGATGTTGCACGTCCCACAGGCAGTGGCGGGCGGGGCTCAGCGGCGCCGAAGAGCCGTTCCCGCGACCTTTCGACAGGGCTTGGACGACGGGTGTCTTCAAGCTAGCAATCATGGGCTCACCACGCCGCTTCGCTGCCTGGATCCGCGCATTCCACATGTACCGCCAGTACTGCGTCAAGTTCAACGGTCCATGCACGCTTCATCAAGGAAGGAACCCCGCGAGGTACAGTCTCACCAACGCTCTTCCTGGTCTTCATCCATGGCCTGTCCCAGCATCTTCCAAGGAGGCCCACACTTCCCTCTTCGCGGACGACCTGGCGATATGTTCCAGTGACAAGACCATAGCGGCATAAGCCAGGGCGCCGAGGGAACCCGATCGTGTCGTAGCCTGAACTGGGCCGAAGAGTGAAAAATGGAGGTAAGTGGAAAGGAGACAGTGGGCACCATCTTCACTCTGCACCCATCGCACGCGCAGATTGTGCTCTGATCCTCGGTATCTCCTGGCTTCCGCACCCCAAGCTTTTCTGGGGACCAGGTTCGATAGATCCTTCAGCTTCCGCCAGCATATGGAGCATCTTAACGCCAAGATGAAGAGGTATGCCGCCCCGCAATCGCTCAGCGGCTGAACCTGGAGGGAGACGTGCGACCTACGTACCAACTACATAACATTCATAAGGTCTTGCGCCGACAACATAACCGGCGGCTGGAAGGCAAGGGTTGCGGTCTTCAATTTGGAGCCCGTCAAACCCTCTGATAAACTCACCCCGGTGGCGGTGGAAAGCTAGGCCCACCCGGTGTTTTTCTACACCAGGCAGCAACAGCTCGCAGCCATCGCAGCAGAGATACACGATTCTGACCTCAACACAGCCAAGGCTGCGGCTCCACAAGGCTACGGCCGAGTCGGCATCAGGCTGGCTGAGTTCGTCGACGCCGACCCAGCGAACATTCCACTGGAGCTACTGCGGGTGATCCGCAGGCCTGTGCCGTGAGCTGGCCGTGCTCGCCGATGTCAGCCCAGCGAACCTTCCACTGGAGCTACTGCGGGTGATCCGCAGACTGTGCCGTGGGTGCCACACTCAAGCAACTGACACCCAGCCTGTCCTGCCCACTGTCACCGCCAGACGGACCTGCCAGAGGTCCGTCTCGCGGCGAAGGGGAGCATCGAACAAGTTCGGTCGGCGGACGTCACTATCTATACCGCCGGGCCCCGCGACAGACAGCGCAGAGTTCCAGGGGAAAATAATACTTGGGCAAGGCACGAAGTCTTACGCAGTGGGCCTTCAGACAATGATCAATTTTCCGCCGTGTGCCATACTAGAAAATTTACGCAGCGTAAGAAACCCGTGGAATTTTTACGCATTTTCATAAATATCAAGTAATCACACTTTGATTATCATGTTTTATTTTTCCTTGACAAGTCTGTCTGCATGTAATACTTTCCACAAAACCATTCCCGAATCAAATAACATTTTCATAAATCCTTAACACTGTTGGAAGTTAACCACGATTTCAAAGTAGTCCCATCGTACGTTACGGACTTTTGCACACTTCGGTACCAAAAAGTCTAGGGGAAACGTAGAGGACTTCGACTGGTTCGCCCTGAATATTTTGATGACAATGCCGCCGGTCTGCTCTGTCCGTATCTTTACGTTATGTATTCTGGAGTGGAAAACTTACACATATTACCGGAGGTTCCAAATTTTACGCCGTGGCTTCTCGGCGCAAATCAACTTTTACTTTCCCCTGCAGAGTTGGGAGGAGGCGGTGCCGGGGTGAGCCGAGCCGGCCGCACAGTAACTGCCGGATGTCACGCATGTAGTTCGCGAGCGGAACTGGCGACTCTGAGCACAATTGGAGCTCCTGATGCAGCTGTTGACTACGGACTAGAACCCAACGGAAGTCGGCGTGTGCACAGACTCGCAGTCTGTCTTGGCCAGAATGGTAGATGGATCGTCATCCCAAGAGCGCTGGTGATGCGTACTACCCTTCAGTGGGCAACAGACCACGCCGTGATCCGCGGGAATGAGCTGGTAGACGAGGCAGCGCGGCAAGATGCCTCCGCCGCCGTGTTCACAGAAAGTGAACGGAGAATATTGCGCCGGCCCGCTACGCCCACAAGCGCAGGACTGAGCGGACCACCCTGGTGGACCTCCTATCCCTCACCAGACAAGAGAGCGTAACGGTGGCACGGCTGTGTACCGACCACTCCCTATCGCTGCGTAGCTACCGCCGAAGGATCTGTCTGGACCATGCAGCTACATGTCAGGAGTGGGACGACGAGGAGGACGAAACACTACATCACCTCGTAACCCAACACTCTGCGCGCGCTGTCCTGCACCGGGACATGTTCGGGTGTGAGGACACGACCCTCTGGCAGGCGCTGGCCGTGTTCCTCCGTGGCTGGGAAGCCTCTGATGATATGTCTATGGCTGGAATCTTCGTGAGCATCACACACTGGCAGTGCGCTCACAAAACGTTCCTTTTCCCTACAAACAGTGAGTGTTTGGACTGACGAAACATGTAACCGTTTTTTTTCTGGAATACCCTACAAGAATGATGCATCGCATCAAATTCGATGCTATACTTACAACCACGGCACATCAAAATATGATATCTTCAACATGAGCAATTCGGCTGACTACTGTATAATACCAAAGCTTTTTTCAAAATAAGCTATGCACACTGAGATGATGGACTGGTGTGACAAGCGCCGCTGGTGAGTGGTACCTTTCTGCTGGTCGAACAGCTGCCAGAGCTGGCGCAGCCGCGCCGGGTAGCCGCCACGCAGCACGTGCGCCGCCAGCAGCCGGACGAAACCGTCGGTTGCCGACCCGGCGCCGGCGTTGAGCCCGCTCAGCGACCTGCCGGCACGCAGTGTTTTAAGTGTGATGTGGTTGGATGTTTCACGTACATGTCTTGGCTGTGTTTTTGTACTGCGCTTTTTAATTGAATTTTATATACTTTGAGGCTCTGATGAAGCTGTGAAGGCGAAACGTTGGGCTAATTAATGGTTAAAATAGAGAACAATGACTTACAGACGTAATTTTGCATTCACCTACGCATTGTATTTTACATTCCCGACAAATGCGCCGGTACAAATTCAATCGTACCACCCAATTATACGTCACATAATCACCAAGAAGAGTCGTTCACAGCGATATAATTGGCGCCCCTGTGAACATTCTTTCTCTTGGCCAAAGGCATGCCGATCTCGTCTAATCACTCACTTTGAGATGAGCAGCTCGGACAGCACCTCGCCGTAGCTCTTTTGGGTGGCCTCGTTGACCTCGAAGTCTCCTTCGATGGGCATAATCTTGATGACAGAGCGGGAGGGCGGTCGCTTGGTTTCACAGAGGAACACCTCACCGTACACACCCTCGCCGATCTTCTTGGTGATACGGTTCCTGTCCACACAGATTCAGATACAATGTATACACACGCAGACAACAGATCAGCAGACAAAGTGCACACACAGGGCCGGCGGACACAATACAGACACGCTGGAACAGAACGGCACAGCCACGCTGGCAGACACAGCACAGACAGACTGGAACCCCAAATAGCAGACAGACTGGAACAGACACGGGATCAGCACATATAGAATAGACGTGGCATCAACAGACACGGAGACCGCATATATAGCACAGACATGGGGTCAGCAGACACAGCACAGACGCGGGGTCAACAGACACCGCACAGACGCGAGTCCGCAGACGGCACAGACATGGGGTCAGCAGACACAGCACAGACGCGGGGTCAACAGACACCGCACAGACGCGGGTCCGCAGACAGCACAGACATGGGGTCAGCAGACACAGCACAGACGCGGGTCCGCAGACGGCACAGACATGGGGTCAGCAGACACAGCACAGACGCGGGGTCAGCAGACACAGCACAGACGCGGGTCCGCAGACGGCACAGACATGGGGTCAGCAGACACAGCACAGACGCGGGGTCAGCAGACACAGCACAGACGCGGGTCCGCAGACGGCACAGACATGGGGTCAGCAGACACAGCACAGACGCGGGGTAAACAGACACCGTAGAAATGGTGTCGGGAAATACCGTACTGACAAACAGTGTCAGCAGACACAGCACAGACACGGGGTTGTTGTTGTTGTTATAGTCCCTCGGGCCGGCCTACGGCCGGCCGTAGCCGAGAGGCTCTCGGTGTCTCAGGTAGTTGCGGGCCAAGGCCGCCACGGCCCCGCCGTCCCGGAGCTGCACTGGGTCCGGATGGATGGTGCCGAAAATGCGGAGCCGCAATCCCGCCCGGCACGGGCACCGGAGCAGGACATGCTCGGGTGTATCCGGGCCTTCGCGGCAGACGAGGCAGCGCGCCGCAAGGCACGCCGGGTCTGCGCACTGCTGACATTGGCGGGATGGAAGACGGCCGATACGGTGCAGGTACTGTCGGGAGAGTCCCCAGTGTCCTGCCCTCAGCTGGTGCACGTTCACGGCGTCTTCCCGGCTCTCGGTGAGGACCGGCGTCGGCATCCGGTCCCCCATGATGCGCCTGAACAGGCTGTCCGACCAGCAGCATCGCCAGGCCCTGGAGGCGGAGCGGTCGACAGCTCGGGTGAGGCTACGGACGTCCACAGGCGCGGTTTCCTGTGGGAGGTTGGAGGCCTCGTTCGCCAACACGTCCGCACGTTCATTTCCTGGGAGCCCACAGTGGGCCGGGACCCACTGTAGGAAGGTATCCTATTCCCTGGCCGCGGCTTGGAGGAGAAGGCGCCACACCGACGCGCCCAGCGTGGTCTTTTGGGCGCCGGCGCCGCTCGCAATGGTCGACAGAGCAGCCTGGGAGTCCGTGCAGAGGACGATGGGGCACTCAGCTGGGGCGCTCCCCATCTCCAGCAGCTTCTCCAGCGCCGCTCGGATGGCGACGAGCTCGGCGCGCGTGCTGCTGCACAGTCTCCCGGCCGGGGCGGTGACCAGGTGCTCCTCCCCAGAGGGGAGCACAATGAGGGCCCCTCCTCCACCGGCACTCACTCCTCCTTCCGCAGAGCCGTCACTCCAGACCCAGGTGGCCTGGTCTGGCAGGGTGGACAGGTGCTCCTCCGCGGCGGCACGGCGCCGCGCATCCGGCACCCCTCGCAGGGGGTCCGGGCCGACATCCAGGCGGATGTGGGCGCGAGTCCTGTCCACCCAGGGGGGGATGGTGACGTGCAGCCTCGCCTCGATGGGAACGTCGGACGCACCCGCTCTCTCCAGCGCCCTCGCACCAACAGCCCGCCAGCCGGTGGTGGTGATCAGGCGCTGAGGGGCGGTAAACTCCGCCGTCACGCGGAGTGGGTCGGCCTCTCGTAGGGCTCGGGCCGAACCTGCCAGTCTTGCTGCCAGCACCTGACGGCGCACCCTAATGGTCGTGAGGCCCGCTTCTGCCAGCAGCGGGTCACGGGGGGGTGCTGACAGGGCATCCGGTGATGGCTCGGGCGGCGGCCCTGAGTTCGCGCTCCAGGAGCTCCACGTGTGACTCCGATGCGGCGGGCAGCCATGCAGCGGCGGCGTACTCCATGGCGCCGCGTACGTAGCCGCTAGCCACCGTGCGGAGTTGTGGCTCTCTAAGCCCCCAGGAGCGGCCCGTCATCCTACGCAGCTGAGCGATGCGGGGCTTTACCTTCTTGCGAAGGTTGAGGCAATGTTCCCCGAAGTGAAGCTGCCTGTCAAAGGTCACGCCGAGAAGCTTCAAGTGCCGCCCACCTCTGACGTCAGCGCCGTCCACCTTGATGGAAAGGTTCCGAGCGTCCTGGTAGCGCTGGGACAGAACGAGCACCTGCGTCTTGGAACCCGCGATGGCCATCTTCCAGTCCCGAGCCCACTTGGCCATGGTGTCAGCAGCCTGTTGGGCGCGCTCTCTGGCGAGGTCGACGGTGCACCCCGTGCTCAATGTAGCCGTATCGTCGGCGTACATGTACACAGAGGTGCCCGGAACGCGCCCCAGTGCCTCCACCAGGTCCGCCGCCCAGAGGGTGAACAGGGTCGGGGCGAGGACCGACCCCTGCGGCAGCCCGGCGCGGAAGATACGGCCGGAGCGGCGTACCCCGTTCACCTCCGCGCAGGCACGGCGGTCGCGCAGGAACTGGAAGACCCATGATGCCATACACTTGGGAAGGTGGCGCAACATCTTGAGCAGAAGCATCCGGTGGTCAATCTTATCATAGGCACGGGAAAAATCATACGCGACAAGGACGAACCTGGCGCCAGTCTTGCCGTCTGAAGGGCGGCCTCGCGGCCTCGGGAGGTAAAACCCGTCCTGGACTTCTTGGGTGAGTTGTCCCAGGTTCTCTTCAGCGGAACGGCCGCGCTTAAAGCCGACCTGTTCCTCCGGAATTGTCCTGTCCCTCTCCAGCAGGTGGGTTAACCTCGCTCCGACCATCCGCTCAGCCAGCTTCGCGATGTGACTGGTGAGTGAAATGGGCCGGTAACTGGAGAAGTCTTGTGGGTTCTTCCCTGCTTTTAGGATCGGTATGATGGTCGCTCTCCTCCATGCATTAGGGACCACCGAGGTGCGCCACGAGCAGTTGATGAGGTGCAGGAGGGCATCCTGGGCTGTTGGTCCCAGGTGCCGGAGGTGCTCCGTGCACACATCATCAGGGCCGGGCGCTTTCTTGGACCTCATCTTCCTAAGCTGGTCCAGCATCTCATCTCTGCTGAAAGACTGGCAGGAGCTGTCACAGGGGCATGGACGTGACCACACTGCGCGCAGTGAGGTCTTCGTGGCTCGGTCACGCCTCCGGTGGCGGATGTGCTTGCTCACGAGGGAGTACTCGCGAGCGAAGGCCTCGGCCTTGGCCCGGTCCTCCGCAGCGACACGGCCGCGGTCGCCGTTGACCGCCTGGCCGGGGCATACGTCCCGCGCGCCCCCTCCATCCGCCTCATAATCTTTGTGACGCGGCCAATGGCCGCGGGCCTATTCAGCTCCTCGGTGACAAAATGCCGGAAAGAGCGCCGTCTTGCCTCTTCCTCCGCCTCTCCGGCTCTTCTCTTGGCGGCCTTCCAGCGGTCCGTGGTTTCCCTTGAGGGGTCCCGTTCCATGGCGATCCTCGCCGTTCGGCGCTCCGCCACCGCACTGGCCAGCTCCGGGTCGAGGGCCCAGGGTACGGGGTCGGCACGGGCTCCGCGGGGATCCTGCGGGAGCTCGCTCCGAGGATGGCGTTCGTCAGGCGTGTAGCCATTTCCTCGACCTGCAGGTCCGGCGTAACGGTACCAGCCACCGCCTCGTCACAGTCGGCGGTGAGGCCAGTCCAATCAGCCTTGTGGAAGGCCCAGCGCGTCTTCCTGATACGCCGGGGGAGACTGCCGGCCACCGACACCGACACGACCTGGGGGAGGTGGTCGCTTCCAAGGTCGGTGCCGACCGACCACGTACAGCGGCGAGCCAGGTCCTGATGGGCCATGGCGATGTCCGGAGCCGAGAGACGAGTCTCCACTCCATAGCTGGCACGGGTGGCAGCGCCATTGTTAAGGATACGCCAGTTCTTGCGCAGGGACCAGTCATGTATCATGCGGCCCACCCTATCCGGGTCTAAACAGACAACATCCCAGACAGGGTGGTGTCCGTTCACATCCCCCATGATGAGGGTCGAGTCGCCCACAGGGAAGGCCTCGAGGGAGAAGTAGTCCACCGCTCGTCCCCGCCAGAAGAGCGTATAGGCGGGCGGTAAATGTTGAAAATGTCGATGGTGGGTGAAATCGGTCCCTTGGGTGCGCTCAAGATGACTCGGACGGCGCACCATTCGGTTGTGTCGTCTTGAGGCTGGAGAGGCGACTCTTCGATGACGCTGAAGTTGAGGCCATTCCTGACGAGGATTGCGACATCCCCTCCACGGACAGGCCCCACGTCCCTCCTGCCTCTGGCCCTTCGCGAAATAGCGGCGGTCTGGAACCCCGGGACCGACAGGGACTTTCCCGCCAACTGTGCCTCCTGGATAGACGCCACGTCCGCCCTGACGTCCGACAGCCAGCGGCTGAGCTCCGCGGTCTTGTTGCGGACCCCCTCCGCGTTCCAACTGACAAGCAGCAGTCGGCTTCGGGTCTGGCAGTTGTGGCGGTATCTACGGTTCTTGGCTCGTCGGCTGAAGCCACCCCGGGGGCCCGTTCCGCCGCGATCGCGGATTCCCCGCCGAAGGGCCTCACGGCGGGGGGTGGAGGAGTCACTTATCTACGCGGGCCGGGCCGCACCGAGTGCCAGTCGGTGCGCCCAGACCCGCGGACAGCGTAGGAGATGTTGGAGAGTCGCCGATGGAGGCGGCGGCGCAGCGGTTGCCAGTCGCCGCGCAGCCGCGGCAGCTCCGAGACGGCGGGGCCGCAGGGCGTCGGCCCCGCAACGTCCCGCACCTCGGGGCAGATGAGTTCCATTTGGAAGGAACCCCGCGGTCGCCGCGCGGGGGCCTGGGGCAGGCGTCCTGCTCCTCGGGTCCGGAGAGCAGTAGGCGCTCCACCCCTCCACCGTCCACCGCAGGGAGGCGGAACTCGTTGGACGGCACAGACACGGGGTCGATACACACGGGGTCTATACTTACAGACACGGGGTCGATACATACCACTGGCACTGTAAGATTCAAAACTGCGATCTGGGGTCAACCGGCCAAACGTTTAAGTAACCGAGGGAGTAGAGCACACCAATTTGCTCTGTGAGCACATTCGAGTGGTGAGTGTCTTGTTGAGCTGAATATGCATTAAACAGGAATTATTTGGATGCCTTAATTGCAGCTGCCGTCCGGCTAGTCTTACTTATTGCTAAATTACCATCACATTCTCGTCACTAAAAGGAATGCGACACATTGGTGTATTTCATTGCTATTGAAAATAAAAGATTCAGCCTTCTCTATACTGTAAAAATGGCTAAAAAACCATATTTGGCGTTTGGCTGTCCTTGGCTAGCGGTAAAGTCCTCATATCCGCAAGTCGTCATGATCTGGCAATGCTTTGTGCCAGATTAAACTTCTTTGGTTTGCGCCAAAAATGAAAACAAATGAAGTGTTTTTCTTAGCTCCAAGAGACTACGATAAGGACCCACAGTGAGTACGAACAGTATGACCCAAGCAACAAAGTATGAATAGCGTTGAAACCATGGCTGACCTGCGGAAGAATTGTTGAAAGGAGGTGGGCTCCTGCTGGCCGCACAGCTCCAGAACGCGCCGCTCCGGGTCGTCGCAGTTCAGGGACACGTCCCCGCCCCCAGCAGCAGCGCTGATGTACACTGATGAGCGACGCTGCTGCGAGTCTCCGCCCTCGGCAGCGGCGCTGATGTACACTGAGGAGCGACGCTGCTGCGAGTCCCCGCCCCCAGCAGCGGCGCTGATGTACACTGAGGAGCGACGCTGTGGCAGCCTGCGCGACTCACCGTCGCCAGCAGCGGCGCTGATGTACACTGATGAGCGACGCTGGGACAGCCGGCGGGAGGAGCCAATCTCCAGACCACTGCGCAGCCACCGCACCCCCGGTGACTGCGCCGTCCGACTGACGGGCAGCTCCGACAGTCGGCGCGCCGGCCCGGGACGACTCCACAGCTGTGTCGAGCGGCGCACGCGTCCACCGGCGGAACCCTGCTGCTCGTCATCTAGCAGGGAGTAGCGCAGCCGGTGAGGCTCAGGCATGGGGTGGCAAAGTGACCGCCGCCAGCCCTTGCCACACTTCAGCGCCCGCAGGGGAGTCAGCAGGGATAGCCGCTGCCCTGTGCTCGACGCTTCAGGCTGTTCTGGGCCAGAGTTTAACGCCACCCCGCGTTGCTCCGGATCAGGGTTTAAGGTCGCGCCGTACTGTTCTGGGCCAGAGTTTAAGGCCGCCCCGTGCTGTTCTGGGTCAAAGTTTAGGGCCGCTGCGTACTCTTCTGGGTCAGACTTTAAGGCCACCTCGTGCTGTTCTGGGCCAGAATTTAAGGTCGCCCCGTGCTGCTCTGAATCAGAGTTCAAGGCCATCCCGCGCTGTTCTGAGTCAGATTTTAAGGCCACCCCGTGCTGTTCTGAATATGAGTCAAGGTTCGGTCTGAACGATTCCGGCTCAGTGTTAAGGCCACAGTCTCGCATCTCCCCTGATACTCCGGATGCACTGCTGGCTCCAAGGCTAACGTTTGACCCAACCGATGTCATATTCCCCAAGCTTAGCTTGTTCATCGGTCGGATTTGTGATTTGTTTTCTTGGCATTCCTGTTTTACGTCTCCGGATCCACCCAGCTGAACAAAACACTCACGCAGTAGCTTGTCGGCTTCCGTCGGCTCTTCTCCAGGGTCTGATACAGATTCGCTGTATTCCGATTTCTGTGGCTTTGCGTCATCGATTCGGCACAGCCGAACAAAGCACCTCTGCAACAGCTTGGTGGTGTCAGTCTTCTTTTCCGCAGCGTTGGTTCCCGATCCACTACTGACTGAAACACCGTACCCTCCTTCTTCTTTGCTGCTGAGATGAAGGGACAACGAACTCAGCTCAGGTCTCCCGTTGGCTTGCTGCTCCTCTGACGTCTCCGCTTCAGTCATAAATTGTCCGGCCGCGCGGATGAAGTCGCACGCTGTTTGTGGTTGCTCTGTCTGCGCCAGGCACAGCGCGGCGAAACACTCCCGCACACGAGTGGCGTCCTGCTCCAACGCAATCACACTGTCTTCCATGTCAGCTTCCGCCGCTGACCGAACTCCTTGTGAGCTGGAGTGTGCAGCACTGCTATTTTCGCTTTCTTCCACATAGTTACGGGTGGGGGATGGCCGCGCGTCCCCTGAAAGCCTGGAGCTGTGGAAGCTGCCACTGCGCTGATCCCGACACACTGTCGCCGCTGTAGTCCGGAGTCGGCGTGCCGGCCGCATGCCGCACCAGCGCCTGTCCATCCCCCTCTGTCATACGTGCTGCCACCTGCGGCCCTCCACTGCCGGACATCATCGCCAAAGAGACGAGGCCTGCTCCAGAGCGTCCCTCACTGACACTATGGTAGCTGGACTGGGACACTAGCGACACTGAGTGTGCGCTGCCGACTGTCGAACTTGCCGAACTACCGCCGGCGGGCTCGGCAGCTGCGGCGGAGCTGGCGCAGCTCGGCTGAGGTAAGCCGCGCTCAGCGCTGGAAGGGGTGTTCAGCTGGGCGGCCCCGTCAGTACTAGCCGGGCTGCCGTGCTGCGGAGCCGCCTGGTTAGTGAAGTCCGCGGTGCTGGCTGGACTGGCCTCCGGCGTCGGCAGCAGCAGAGAGCCGCCAGAGAGCGGCACGGGTGACACGGCGGCAGGCGGCGCTGGCCGGTCACCGCCCGGTAACGGTGTGCTGGTGAAGGCTGCCGGCAGCGTACCCAGCGGCGGCCGGCGCTCCCCGACTCGCACCTGCCGCCCGCGCGCTGGCACATTCTCCTTACTGAGTCGGCCCCCTGGTGGACACAACAGGTCGGTCAGAACCGGCCGGCTACAGGTCACACGGCCGGGATTCTCAGCGCTGAACCGAGAGGCCAGCGCAGCGTGAATGACATTACGGACAGTGCGAGGTCAACACTGGGCCCGATGTTTCCCCTTCCACAGCGCAGACAAAACGAACCTGACGGGCCGACCAGGTGGGACGGCGAGGGAGAGGCGGCACTGACCACGAGTACGGCGGCGGGCTGGTGGTGGTGCCGGTGGCAATGCTGAGGGCGATTCAAACAGTCGAATACTGTCGGCGCGCTCCGAGTCGGCCGACGAGCTGTTGTTGGCTGGAAGGGCACGCGTCCTCCGTACTTGCTGGTACCTACCAACACATACACATACCACACACGGCCTTCTTATCTAGTTCTAGATCTTAAATGAATTCTGAACTCTCTGTCCGATATTAGCTCACCAGAGTTAATAACACACGATCAGAGTTACGAAAGATTTCCCTTGGCGTGCCACAGGGTTCCATCGCAGACCTCCTTATTTTTATTATTTATATTAAACATTTGTTCTCAAGTTTAGAAAAGACAAAAAAACATTCATCACCCAGACACAACAACAACAAACTGCGTCTTACAGTCATACATTTCATGATGGAAAGGGTTTAAGCCTGGCATTCCCAGCCACTGCCTCCCTCAATGAGAGGTCATGCCTTTAGTTCTCAGTTCTACTTCTAGGTAGCCCTGTTGTGATGTGATCCCGCATGCCTACATCAACGTTTTACAATGCCAGTGATGCATGTACATGTTGCTTCTTTTGTTTACCGCTCAATTGCATGCTAGTAAGACTTGTTTGTTTGCTGCTTGCACGCACCAAACTAATCGCTTTCACCTTTTGCTTTCAGTGTGTCTTCAATGTTTTCTTGACTTATGTTGGAACGCTGCCTTGCTAATCCAATAATGACACTCTAGTATTACAAGCAATGATTTATTCCTTTGAAGTCAAGAAAAAATTGAAGACACAATGAAAGCTATATTGTGGGAGAGCAATATTGTGGGAATTACTTCAACAAGCTTTATTCTAGGCATGGAGGATGCCAAATCGGTTACGATAAATTCAAGGTTGATTAATTTCTGGACCAGATACATTGTTTCCGACTTGGTCAAGATGATAGAACTCATTGCGACGAGCCATTGACAAATGCAGAATGTAAAGCCATGTTAGATGCTATGATTAATTATACATATCCATCCGTTTCAGGGATTCCGAAAGTTTATACAGTTTGCCAGGTTTTGAAACAATCGTCATGAACTAGAGCAGTGACAGACTATACAATACTGTGAAACAGATCGATTGGGCGGCATGTTAATGGCCCTTAATTTCCAACATGCATTCAACACCTTTGAGCGCAAGTTCGCATGTGTGCGAATAAAAACTCGTTTAAGAAATTATACCGTTCCACCCATGAAAACTGCACAACAGTGCAAGAACGCCAGGCATAGGAGGTACTCACACTTGCCCTTTGAGAAGCCGATCAAACGTGGTCTCTGGGTCCGACCAGCTGAGAGAAAGGACGGCGGCGGAGGGCTGCACCGCTTCTGTGCGCCGGCGGCGGCTCCTCGCAGCCCGCATGTCTCCACTGCTCGCCGCACAGCACGCACAAGACCAACTGTACTGCCTCTATTCAGGGCAGCTGACAAGCAAACATACAGAGTCATTTAAACAGGAAAAGGGAATGCATTACAAAGTTGTGCTGAGCTACACATCAGAAATATGCCAGATGGTCACCTTGAGAAATGATATGCCAAATGAATTATAAATGTTGCCAGAAAACTACCACGATTTCCAGACACCTTCCTTAAGCTATACGAGTAGGTGTAGGATTATGTGTACAAAGCCAGTGTAGGGGATAATCTGATGCACAAAGGCATAGATGATGACACAGGTAACAACGCACAGGAATTCAGAAAAGCCTCCACTGATTCTGACCGTACCAATCTGCAGGAGGACCTAACCATGTTAGCAGCCTGGCCCAGGAAGTGGACGCACAATGTTTCAAAGTGCAGCATTGCATGCCTAGACATCAAAATCCTCTCTACTGTAAGTGATGTATGAATAGTACATTTAACAAAATACTGGCAGTGGAACAACTTTTGGATTCCTGTTCCTAGTTATGAACTTATGTCTCCCACCACTCGACCAATTGTGCCCGTTTGAACAGATTGATCTGTCTCCGAGTCAACCCCTCCACTCGACAAGCTATCTAGGGTCTGGGGATAGACTATTGATTAACTATTGATTTCCCCCATGATCAGGGTGAGCCTATTACTGCAGGACATATTTTGGCCAACTGGGACTAGAAAGGCAGGAATCTTGGCCAAAAATGGCTTATCTTAACATCAAAAGTGGTCTTATAGGCCATTGAAAGGGCACCTAGAAGGAACAACTTGTTTGCATTGTGCATGTTTTGTTTGTTTAACTAGTGCCAAACCTCAGAAATATGTAGATGCTTTTAGTTTCCTCTTTTAGTTTCCTAAGCTGTCACTGTGCTGGATAAGTACTGACTCTGTCTGCCAAGTGCGCATAAAGAAATGACACATGGAGGTTAAAGGCAGCACTGGATCCAATGGCATCAAAACTTAGACAGCCAACTCCCGCCCAGCCACTGCAGAGGTGGCCCAGCCCTCTTGGCCCAGCCCACTTGAACCATCACTTTGCCACCCAGTTTGGCTGATCAGCTGATCTTTGTCTCAAGATCTTGATCTTGATCTTAAGTAAAGGTATCTTGTATCTTTGTGGCAAAGGACAGTATGCCAATGACCTGCATGTATTGATTAAGTATATCAGCACAAGAACATGCATATAACAGATTTTGAAATAATTTTTACTGATGCCAAAATGTAATACATACAAGTGAATGGCAAACCGTCTTTTTTCCTCCCAGATCACCTGATCTGGGTAGCAAAATAATGATTCAACTGGGCACAGCCAGCACCCTAGCAGTTGACTGTCTAGGTTTTGACGTCAGTGACTCGATTTGGTGTTCTAAAATTGAAGTTGAGTCCAAAAGAAAACAAAAGCCATTTGTGCTGTAGCCCAATCTTCCAGCTTTCCCCAAAAGTCAGCCCTGGAAACAGCAGTATCCAGTGCAACACATAAACACAAGACCAAAGGTTTTTGTTGAAAGCTGCATGCCCATTTTAAAAACCTTTACATACATTAAACAACAATTAATGGCACTATTTCAATGGCCTTCTCTTTTTAAAAATATTTTTGCACTCCCTTTCCCGGGAGCATTTTTTATTAGTAGCTACTATCATTCATACAGCGCACTCACACTATGTACAGAGTGGAAGTTTCCATTTGCCGGCACCCTTACGGGACAGCGGCACCGCACTCAGCAGGCCATAGGCTACTCCAGTCTCCCCAAGCCGCAGCGCCCGGCATAGGCCGAGCCCTCACATGAGGGCCGCGGGCGGGAGACCAGACCGGTGGATCACTTTAAAGGCCGATCAGGCCCGTGCACCCACAAACAGGGACGCCGGCTAGCACGGTGTTGATTCTACTGCTGTGGCGCGCACTCCGCAGTGTACCGCTATCTCCTGGGTAGGAGGAGGCCGCGGAAAAGGCTGCCATAGGTCAGCCTTGATCCAGGGCCTTCCACACCCAAGCGTGACACCTTTGCCAGCTGTGCCACGGGGTGGCATTTTCAATGGCCTTCTCATTTTTACACATCTTTGCCAGAAATGATTTGACAAGTTCAGATAACAGGTTTATATTTTAACACGCGCATTGACTGGGGCGGGAACCCAGGGCGGTACCCGCCCCTTGGGTTTTTGGGGATAGCAGAAAAACAGCGGTGCTACGCGCCGCCGTACTTGACATACCTTTTCCCTCATCATTTGTACAACTTTTGTGAAAATTTTAAGGTTAGGTCATCTCAGGTCAGGTCACCAGTACAGGTCAAGTGACCTGACCTAAAAACAAATTAAGATAGCATAAGTCGGAGCAGGGTGAACTTATCTGGTTGAAACTCATATCACATAATGGGCCCACCGAGGTCTCCAAAATATGTTCCGGTATTTTTGATATCAATGACCTAAGGTCAGGTACGAGGCATGACCTCTCCATTGGAAATACATGGGAAAATGTTTTTTACTAAATAACTCAGTAACGGAAGGTGATAGAGCGTTTATTTTAGCTGCATTAGACTTGCCTTGGCTTTGCAATTCTAATGATATGCATGCATTTTATATAATTTGACCCTGACTTGACCTCAGGTCAGGTCAAATCCTTGATTTGACCTAGCAAGGTCAAATTATATATCATTTGATTCGGCTTGCTGCGAGGATTCCTATAGTTCAAATCATTTCGGTCTATCTTTACTTGTTTAGATGTAATGGCCAAAAACTTAATTTACATGTTATCCCTATTACAGCATGTTTTGAACTCCCATGACCTCAAATGTGACCTGACAAAAAATGGTCCAAATATTTTCGATAGAGAAGTGGATGGGCTACCCAACACTGTTTACCGTTTTTCACTACCTACCGTGGTTCTCAAGATCTTAGGGGGTGGGTACCCGCTCCCCCTCGTCAAAGCAAAGGTGGCTCAGACCCTCATCAATGCACATGTTTAAGCATTGCACACTATTTGGGTTACAGGTGAGATTTAAATGGGTGAGTTTTAATCACTGCTATTTCAATGTTTATGGTTTTGATTGGATATTCCAGTCAATTCACAAATCAAAATAAGTTGGCTGATTCCTCACTTCTACTACTTTTAAGCTCCATGTGTAATTTTTTGCAAGGCTATATTTAATCAATGACTTGAGGTTTATAAGGGGATAACCATGGCCACAAACACTGGAATCTGAAGTGTCCCTGTTGCTTGCATAGTACTTATAACCAAAGAAAAATACACCGCACCCAGCCACGTTACACGGCTCGACCTTATCATCACTGAAGCCCTTGGGTTATTTGTGAGAATTAGGATGAGATATCGACATTGAAATTGTATTCAGATTTACCCACGGCTAGAATAGACACACTTACTAAAGTTACCTCTACTAAAACACTTCTTGTTCAGAACCTAGTAGGTATCTTGCAGGGTAATAGAGCAGGTAATAGTCAAGATACCTTTACTTTATAGTATAATTTTAATAATATGTTGTAATAGTATGTTGTATTTGTATTTCAAAAGGCGCGCCGGAATTCGTCATTCTTCGCCGCAGTCCTTAAAATTTTTGTACCAGATACCAGATTATATCACTGGAAAAATATCCCAATATAACACTTGGCCACAAGAAATTCCTGGTTTTGGCCACTAGCGTAGCCGGGAGGTTGGGAGAGGGTTGTGGTCACCAAACTGTTGTTAGTTTTGGGAGGGGCGTAAACGCCCGGGCGCCACTTTTAACCGGAAATCCTATTAGGTGGGCGAAAAATCCATAAGCAGGTCTAGGGGAGGGCAAAGAGGGTCACACGTGCCCTCCCCGATCAACCCTCGGCGCCCCCTGAAAGGCCGATGGTGCCCCCTGAAATGTGGCTTCCCACTCCCCCTCCTAGGATGCAAAAATTGGCACCCACCGGAAGGATTTTTCCGCCCACTTGGTATTTTTGCCGGTTTAAAGTGGCACCTCCCTGGTCCAGATTGCACCCCCCCCAGGTGCGTCGATCTCCCGATCGGCAATCCTGGATCCGCCTATGGCAAAATCCTATAGATGAGTGCCAATTTTCGCACCCTGGGTGGATGGAAAACGGCTTTTCAGGGGGACGTCCTGACCATTTTAGGGGGCATTTGAGGGGGCACCGAGGTTCAATGGGGGCGCCTCCCCACTTGCCCCTCTGTTGTAGGATTCAACTTGGCCACGTAAGGCCTTATTCAATCTACCAATCGAAGGAAAGAAGTCGACAATGATAATGTCCAATTTATTGATGCAATTGCCAAACAGTGGATGAGAGACAAAAATGATAACCGACAACAAATTTACAAATGGGAACATATACCCATTCCAATGGGAAATAACAAAATCCCAGAGAAATACGTAACACTCGATATGAACGCGTGTAGAGTGAGTGAGAGCGTGAGTGACTATGAGAGCGTGTGACGGCGAGGAATAAATCGCCGGCAGGTTCGATGCCGTAATTGACAATGAATTCAGCGACGGCTGCAAACCGAAATCGGACTTGCAGTGAGCAGGGATCTGCTCAGTCAAGAGTGCAGACCCAATGACACGACGGTATTGTCAGTGTAACTGGGAGGGAACGAAACACTCCAGGGAGTGGCCCTGGCGAGTGATCGCAATGCAGCGGTGGAGGAGTGGACCAGCCCAGAGAGTAGCCCTGGCGAACTGACCGGTGTTGTCACCACGCAGCGCACCTTTATACCCGGCCGGCAGTGGTCACGTGACCAGGTCGCGCTCTGGTTGGTCGGCCGGGTGGGTCGCTGGTGTGGTGGCAGTGACCCGGCGCGCGCCTGTGCCGGCGGCGGTGGTCGGCTGACCGCGCCGCGGCTGAGGGCGCGGGGTCAGCTGGTCGGCTGCGGCTGGAGCCGTTGTTCTATCCTCTAAGATAGATAAACACATCCGCCGTCCATGCTGTTTATTTTAAGAAGCCCCGTGAATTGGCCACTGAACAGAGACCACAAACACACCGAAGTCCTCTAAGCCGGAGGACTTCTAGAGGTTTAAACCCTCTGAACTGAGGACACAACACCTTCCCCCTCTGAACATATTACATCTACCCCATTCCCTCAACACGCAGTGAAATGTGAATAGCACGACAGTACACACAAGCAGTCCTAAACACTCTACGGTTCAGGGCTGTAACGCTCAGGCGCGTAACGCAAACGCGCACCTCTACGTGGGCTAGAGGGAGGCGCTCCGGAACTGGGCGCTGGACACCTGGCGCAAGAACAGGGTTATGTTCAGCTGGAGTCTCGACATCACTACCAACAGGAGGAACCCAAACGATGCTCAGCCTCGAGCTCTGGATCAAACCGGTGCAGACACTGACCATGAACTGGAAGAGTCGGCGCGCGTACGCGCTGTCCATCAGACAGTCTGTAGCTCACCGGGCCCTTCTGCGAAGAAATCTGCAGCGGCGGGCCGTACTGGCGCTTTTTCCCGAAGGGGACACGGACACGTACCCAGTCACCGGGCTGCCAAGTAGGAAGCGGACCGGTGCTCCTGTTGCACCTGGTGAGGTACTTGCCCTGGTAACGAGCGTGGTGCTCCTTCACACCAGCGGCGATCGTGTCTGGCTGAACAGAACACGGATCAGGAACGATCAGCTTAGTGCGCATATCACGGCCGCGCATAGCTTTGAACGGTGTCACTCCTGTAGCTGGGAACAGTGGCGCGGACACCTGTAGGGAGCGTCGTAAGAAGCAAGTGCGCTCCTCTCCCAGGAGACGGGCGGTCTCCAGAGAGTCCTTAACGTGGCGATTATGCCGTTCCACAAGACCGCATGTCTGTGGAGAGTAGGGTGAGCTATGCATCAGCTTGATGCCATGTACTTGGCAGTACCTGTTGAACTCATGAGTGAACACTGAGCCGTTATCTGTGAGCAGTGCGGAACAGACACCCTCACGACTAAAGACGGCATCCAGAAAGCTAATAACGGTTGCGGAGGTTACCTCGTGCATGAGAGCTACCTCCGGCCAACGACTGTAGGCGTCGACTAGCACCAGACCGTAACGTTCGGACACTGGTCCAGGCATAGGGCCAATCGCGTCCAGCACCAGCCTGGTCCACGGTCCTGCAGGTAAGTCCACCTGTTGCACAGGGGGCGAGAAACAGTGGCAGACTTGCTGTGCGTGTTGCAAAGCGCACAGTTTCGAATCAAAGTCTCCACCTGGCGGTCCATACCTGGCCACCAGTAACAGGCGCGAAGGCGCTGTTTGTACGCACAGCACCGGGATGACACTCATGTGCCACGTCTAGAGTCGGCGCTGGAGATCAGCTGGTGCAACGAGCTGATCGCCGCGGAATACCAAAGGCCTGAAACAGAAAGCTCATTGCGTACCTGGAAGTAGGGCGACATGTGTGGGTCACGTCGGTTCCATCGGCCAGACAGAACACTGTCGCGAACTTGCGACAGAACCTGGTCAGAGGCAGCGGCAGCGCAAAGCTCATCCTCTGTTACAGCAGAAAGCTCGGTCTGTAGACCTAGAGCAGCAATCTCCACACTGTCATCGTCTTCCCAGCTGTCAACGACTGGGAGCCGTGAAGCCGTCAGCAACAGCATTGTCCTGCGAACGGACATGTTGAACATCAAAGTTAAAGGCTAGCAGTCGAGCCTCCAATCGAGCAATACGGCGGCCCACACGGGTAGAGCCTTTCAGGCCAAATACGCTTGTAAGTGCCTGATTGTCAGTACGGGGAGGAACTTCCTTCCCCAGAGGAAGGGTCTCCACTTCTCAACTGCGTAGACACAGCCGAGAGCCTCCTTTTCCACGACTGAGTACCGGAGCTCAGCAGGAGTGAACTTCTTGGAGGTGTACGCCACGACCTCCTCCATCCCTGAAGCAGTTACCTGGCTAAGGATTGCACCACAACCAATATCGGAGGCATCGGATGTCACAATGGTGCGGAGGAAGGATTGAAGAAAGCAAGTCCCTTGGAAGCAGAGATTTCACTCATCACAGAGCGCAAAGCCTGAGAGAGAACCGTAGTCCACTCAAAGTGCTCTGCCAGCAGCGCATCTCTGAGGATGGCTGTCTTGTCAGAAAAGTGCTCAATGAAGCGGAGTAGTAGCCCAGAGCACCAAGAAGGGACTTCAGCTCCTTCTGTGAAGTGGATCTGGCATGTTAAGCAGTGGGCGAACACGCTCAGGATCCACAGCAAGCTGTCCTGCAGAGATCCTTAGACCGAGGAACGGAATCTCAGTCCGAGCTCGAAGACACTTAGTCTCGTTCACCTGTCGTTGTGCGCTTGAAGATGGCCTCAACCTGGGCCAGCGACTGGTCATGTTCCTTACGAGAGGAACCATGCACTACCACATCATCAAGATACACAGTCACGCCGGAACACCTTGCAACATGTCCATCATGATCCTCTGGAAGCATGGTCCAGAAATACACAGGCCCTGAGGTATGCGAGTCATACGAAACAGGCCTGCATGTGTCAGAAACGCAACGAGGTTTCTCGAATCAGGATGCAGCTCGACCTGATGATAAGCATCCGTAAGGTCAAGAACAGTGTACACAGAACTCCCCTGTAGGGAATGAAGCACATCATCCATATGAGGTATGGGGTACCCGTCAGTTACCACAGCTTGGTTGACCTGTCTAAGGTCTAACAGAAACCTGATGTCACCAGATTTCTTACGCCCCACCACCACAGGAGATACCCAGGGACTGGCATCCACACGCTCAATGATCCCTGCAGCCTCCATCTCAGAGAGCTTAGCTGCAAACTCATCTCTGACAGCAAACGGAAGGCGTCTCAGAGGCTGTTGGACGGACACACAGAAGGGTCAACAGTCACCTGATGCATGTACCCTTTGATGCAGGGTTGAGGTACCTGTGGCTGGTTACGTAACCCTGCCCCTGTAGGAGAAGGGCTCCCCCTGTAGGAGCACTCTGGTCTGAACTCGACCCTGGCACTGGGGAGTCACAGCACACACTTGTCCATCCACAACATTGACACGTAACAGCTCCATCAAATCAAGTCCCATAAGGGGAACACCCTTCTGAACTATGTACACTTTCACAGGCTTTGTACAGCCCTCTATTTTCACATCAGCAATGCCAAGAACTGAGAGTTTGTTACCAGAGTAACTGTGGAGCTTCACATCAGTGGGACAAAGAAACTCGGGTCTCCACCCCACACATCCAATGGTAGCAGTGTAACAGGGCTACCTGTATCCACAACAAAGGTCACAGTCTTACCATGAACCTTCACGTCTTTGGTCAGGTGTGAGCCAGCAGCACGTACAGACATTAATGTCACTGTACTTACAGTTTTAGTAGATTTACACACTCTGGCAAAGTGGTTTACTTTACCACACTTAGCACATGACTTGCCTCTTGCTGGACATGCACTGTCATTAGGATAATGATCAGCAACGGCTCCGCACCCATAACACACAAAACCTGGCCCTGGAGGGGCACGTGTAGTGTCAGAATGTGGCTTCACCTTTGGGCTGTATCCCTTATGTGAACTAGCCTGCCTGCCTGTAGGCAGACGCTCCTTGAACGAAGGCTTGGGTGCAGGATTCTTCCTGACGAGGTTACTTGAAGTTGAAATTGGGGCAGTCATACTTCTCGCTTCTTCATGAGAGCGTTCATAAGCTTCTGACAGAGAACTGACTTGCTCCAGAGTGAGCTTGGGATCCTGAAGGAATCGTTCACGCAGGTGGGGGTGTACCGTAGCCTCTACCACCTGGTCTCGAATCATTTCATCAGTCAGGGAACCAAACTGGCAGGAGGTGGAGAGGACCGTAGGTCAGCTATGTAGTTGGCTGTGCTCTCCCCTACCTCCTGACGACGCTGGCGGAACTTGAGCGTGAGGCTATGGGGTTGACTTGTGGCGCAAAGTGACCGTCTAGTCTCCGCATAGTGTAGTCGAAGCGGATTCCCCATCCAGCTTGGCTGTCTCAGGTAAGGAGCGAAAGATTCTCTGACCCTCCGGCCCCAGGCAGTGGAGGAGTAGAGCAACCTGCCTTTCATCTGAAAAAGGTGTTGCCTCCAACTGCCATCATGTATGTATTAAATGAAAACTTCCATTGCGAGAAAGGCATGGGCGGACGCCCAGGATGCGGCAGAAATGGCGCGGGCGCATGTATTCCGTCCATTTGAACAGCGAAAGTAGGGGCGGCGGCGAAGAATGCAACTGTAACTTGTAGTTAATAATGTAATTGTGTATGTAAATACTTGAAATGTAATGTAATTCACGTGTATCTCATACTGGTCGCCATGTTCTATCCTCTAAGATAGATAAACACATCCGCCGTCCATGCTGTTTATTTTTAAGAAGCCCCGTGAATTGGCCACTCGAACAGAGACCACAAACACACCGAAGTCCTCTAAGCCGGAGGACTTCTAGAGGTTTAAACCCTCTGAACTGAGGACACAACAGCCGTGTAGCGGTGCAGTGGCCGCTACAGGACCCCCTCCTAGATTAGAGGTCGAAGCGTACAGGAGGCTTGGAGACGCGTCCTGAACGGGTGCGGTAGTTGGAGGCCTCCAACTCCGGTTGAACGTTGAGATTCTCGCGAGCTTGGCTCTGAATGGAGCTGGCTGATGTAGCTCGTGGCTCGGGAGCTGTAGAGACCGTTGACGGCATGGATGCTGCTCCAGGGCTGGGAGATGTACACACTGGCCCGGTTGATGGCATGGGTGTTGTTCCAGTGGCAGGGGCTTCACTTGCTGGATCACCGGACCTCTCTGGCTCGGGATGCATCACGATGAGAGGTTTGGGTGGAGGCTGCACGTTGGCGTTCTCTATGTAAGCTGGTTTCAGTCGGTTGATGGACACGGTGTCTTCGCGTCCATTCCGGAAGATGACGAACGCCTTAGGTGACCTGTTCTTGACCTGGAATGGGCCGTCGTAGACGAAGGCCAGAGCAGGACGATGGCCGTCATGACGAACCATGACATGAGAAGCTGTGGACAGATCGGGTGAGACAAACACATCGCTGGCAGTCACACGTGTCGGTGCTGGTCGGATGGATATGAAGTGCTGTCTGAGGCTGGCTTGGAACTGTGAGTGATCTGGTATTGTTTTGGGCGGGTCGATATACTCGCCCGGGAGTCTGAGTGGCGTGCCAAAGACTAGGTCTGCGGAGGAACATTGAATGTCCTCTTTCAGTGCTGCGCGTATTCCCATCAGTGCAATGGGGACACGATCTACCCAGTTATGGCATCCTTGGAGTGAACTTTTCAACTGCCGATGCAAACGCTCCACCAGACCGTTGGCGGCTGGGTTGTACGCTGTGGTGTGGACACATTCCGCTCCGATGTGCTTTGTGACTGTTTTCCACAGTGCAGATGTCAACTGGCTCCCACGGTCCGATACGATGCTGCTCGGGACACCATAACGGGAGATCCAGGTTAAAATGAACGCAAGTGCAACCTCGCTAGCCTCTATGGATGCAAGGGGACATGCTTCAGGCCAACGTGTATACCGGTCGACTATCGTGAGAAGGTAGCGGTGGCCCTTATGCGGTGGAAGTGGTCCAACAATGTCCCCGTGTTCGTTGTGGAAACGAGCGGAAGGCAAAGGAAAACGACCGACAGGAGATTTGACATGGCGATGAACCTTAGATCTCTGGCACTGAACACATTGCTATGCCCAGGACGGGACATCCCGTCGCATCCCTGGCCATACGAAACGTGCAGAGATGAGGTTTAGCGACGCCTTGCGTCCAGGGTGTGAGATAGAATGTAAGGTGTTGAACACCGTCTTCCGCATGGGGACTGGTACGATTGGTCTGAGTACTCCGTCTTTCTCATCACAGATCAACTCGAGATCTATTCGACCAGGCAATGGTCGGGAGACGGGGTTGAGACTGCTGTTTTTGGTACTTAGGTTGCGGATGTCTGGGTCGTTGTGCTGGGCCTTGGCCATGTCGGCCAGGTTGACGTTCTCGGATGGCTGAATAGCGCTGATCCGCGAGAGAGCGTCTGCCACGAGGTTATCGGAGCCATGCACATAGTGTATGTCAGACGTAAACTGGAGAATGAAATCCAGGTGTCGTTGCTCCCTGGGTGCGTGACACGATGTAGATGACATAAGAGCCTGGACCAGGGGCTTGTGGTCTGTGTGGATGGAAAACTCGTGTCCCTCAAGGAAAGGTCGAAAGTGCTTAACAGCCTCGTACACTGCCAGCAGTTCTCGTCCAAAAGTACTGTAGCCTGCTTGCGCAGAGTTGAGCCTGCGAGAGAAAAAGGCCAAGGGCCAAAGTTGACTGGACCTGCTGTTGCAGGACTGCGCCTATGGCATCTGAACTGGCGTCTGTGAACAGCCCGATCGCCGAATTTGGGTCTGGATGTTGAAGCGTTGTGGCCTGGGAGAGGACCTCTTTTGTTGCTGTGAATGCGGCCTCGGCCTCAGGGTTCCATTCCAGGATGTCTTTCTTGCCCTTCTGGGTCTTCTTCAAAAGACCGTTGAGGAGGGCAAGTGTACTTGCGATGGAAGGTACGAAACGATGGTAGAAGTTAACCATCCCCAAGAAGCGACGAAGTGACTTTTGAGAGTCTGGTCTGGGGTACTCCTGTACCGCTTGTACTTTGCTTTCCAGAGGACGAGTGCCGGAAGGAGAGACATGATGGCCCAGGAACTCGAGCTCTTGTCCTCCAAAAAGGCACTTGTTAGTGTTAAGGCAGATGCCGTACTGATCGAGGCGCTTGAGTACCTCTTCTACGTGAAGGTGTTGTGGTTCAGAGGCGCTCGCCACCAGGATATCGTCGATGTAGGCGAAAACGAACGGCAGTCCGCGGAGGACCTCGTCGATAAGACGTTGAAAGGTCTGTCCAGAGTTCTGGAGTCCAAATGGCATCCTGGTCATCTCATAGAGTCCAAAGGGAGTCGTGATGGCCGTCTTCGGGATGTCGTCTGGGTGGACAGGGACCTGGAAGTACGCTTTGGTGAGGTCCAGCCGGGAGAAAATCCGGGCACCACTGAGATTGGCAGTGAAGTCTTGGATGTGAGGGATGGGGTATCGATCGGGGACGGTGATGCGGTTCAGGGACCGATAGTCGCCACAGGGCCTCCAACTGCCAGGGGTGTTCTTCGGGACCATGTGTAGTGCGGATGCGTATGGGCTCTTACTAGGACGGATGATACCTTGCTCGAGCATGTGTTGGAATTCGTCCTTCACGATGCTTAGGCGAGCTGCATCAAGGCGCCTAGGTCGGCAAAATGGAGGAGGACCCTTGGTGACGATGCGGTGAACAACGTTGTGCCGGATTTCCTTGCCGATGAATGGCGAGCCTGTGACACCTGGGTATCGCTTGAGGAGCTCCTTGTACGGTGGTTGACACTGTGGGAGGCAGGTAGAAACATGCGAAGGGACGCCCCGCTTTCCACCTGTGACAGTTAAGCCTGTAGTGTTGTCCACCAACTGGCGAAGGCGGGGATTGACATTGAGGTTGTGGTGCGACAGAAAATCACTTCCAATTATTGCGATGTTGACGTCAGCTAGGATGAATGACCAATGGAAGTCCCGACGGAGACTGAGAGACAGCTTCAGTGTCTCGATTCCATAGGTCTTAATGGGGCTGGAGTTCACAGCCTGCAGCGAGAGTGAAGATTGTGTGGCCTTATCGGCTGGTAAACCAGCCATAAGCACACAAGCTGGGAGTATGCTGTATTGGGCACCAGTGTCGACGAGGAACCGCAGGTTAGTTCCAGGATCCTCCACAAAAAATGGGGCCTGAAGCGAGCCGTTGACGGTGGATGTGGGGCACGAGGTCGGCGACTCCTCACGCCCCATGGCTAGTTTAAATGCTCATATGAGCAGGGCTTCGTGCAGCTCCGGGCGTCCTTGCCGAACTTACGATGGTACCAGCAAATGCTGTCCTCTGGAGGGTCGGTACGCTCTGCGGGTCGGGAGCGATGGCCCGAGCTGGAGCGGTTGCGACTCCTGAGCGATTTGAGCTGAGCCGAGATATCGTCAAGCTGTTTAGAGATCTTTTCCAGCGTCATCGAGTTTTCCCGGGACCCCTGGCATCCATCGCCTTGGCTTGCAGCAGGCAGGCAGGAATCTGCACTGCCTACTTTGCATATGTCATTGGAAGACACAGTGTTGATGGGGAAGCTGTTGCGTGGAAGTGAAGTGATCACCCTATCCGCTGTTCCAGCCAGGGTGGCAAGTGGTGTGTCTGGGGGTAGGAAACTCAGAAACGGCATGGCGGCCTCTGGCATAGCTTTGAGGAATATCTGCCTTATGAGGGGCGAGTCCACTTCCGAGGTGTGGGGCTTTGTAAGCTCTTGCAAGTACGCAAGAATTGTGTAGGCTTTCTGTCACCAAGAACTTGGTCTTCCAGCAGGGACCGGGGTTTATCCTCGGTAGACTTCCCTAAGCGAGATTGCATGGCTTGACAGAGCTGAGTATAACAGTCCTCAGGTGGGCTACGGATCATGTCGATAAACTCCATGACATGTTGGGCTGGCAGCAGTGAAGCCGCTGTTTGAAACCGGAGGCTCTGTTGTGTGATTTGGGCGCGTGCAAAATACAGGTCGAGCTGTATGATCCATACACATGGATTGTGCTCCACAAATGGAGGCGGTGGCCCGAGAATGGCGGGTTGAGCTGGTGGAGGCAAAACGTCCTTGTTTTCGTTTACTGCCATGGTAGCGTGAAACAGAATGACGCAAGTTGACAAGAGGCGTAACTGTGGGAGCAGGTTTTCCCGGAAATTGAGCCTGAAGAAACTGGACAGAACCAGTCGACCATAGAACTAATTTAAAGTCGGGGTCACCAGTTGTAGGATTCAACTTGGCCACGTAAGGCCTTATTCAATCTACCAATCGAAGGAAAGAAGTCGACAATGATAATGTCCAATTTATTGATGCAATTGCCAAACAGCGGATGAGAGACAAAAATGATAACCGACAACAACGAAATTTACAAATGGGAACATATACCCATTCCAATGGGAAATAACAAAATCCCAGAGAAATACGTAACACTCGATATGAACGCGTGTAGAGTGAGTGAGAGCGTGAGTGATTATGAGAGCGTGTGACGGCGAGGAATAAATCGCCGGCAGGTTCGATGCCGTAATTGACAATGAATTCAGCGACGGCTGCAAACCGAAATCGGACTTGCAGTGAGCAGGGATCTGCTCAATCAAGAGTGCAGACCCAATGACACGACGGTATTGTCAGTGTAACTGGGAGGGAACGAAACACTCCAGGGAGTGGCCCTGGCGAGTGATCGCAATACAGCGGTGGAGGAGTGGACCAGCCCAGAGAGTAGCCCTGGCGAACTGACCGGTGTTGTCAGTTAGTTAGTTAAGGGCTTTTTATAAGGCGTTCTGTGCAAGGCACCTTTGCCCGCCTCTAAAGTGTAGGGGAGAATTTTTCGGGAGGGGTGTTTACTTTAATGTCGCAGAACGAAGGGACGAATCTTATTTCAAGGAATGGGTCGTGAAGTGTAGCAACACTAGCGAGGGAAGGGGATTGCTACGGCAGAGATGCCGAGCCTGGGGCACAGGTAGGATTTAAAAGGGTACGTGAAGAGGCTTGCCAGCGTAAAGATTAGTTTTTTTAATTTTGTTCCTTGTTATCGAATAACCGTTTGCTTACGTTACTCGAGTTCCTCCATCGAAAAAGAATAATTTTGGGTTATTAGAAACACCCGCAAGCACCATGACGTGATGCCGTGGGTCTTTATCCTGCAACCAGGAGGTGAGGTTACAGCACCCTCTCTGGCTGAGTAGCCGCCGCATAGAGGAAGAGAGAAGGGTAATAGAACAGATAGAGTGTTAGGGAGGGGTGTGAGTTGGTTAGTTGTTAGTCTTAGATGTGGTTAGTAGGGGAGGGTGGGGTGGGTTGTATCAGTTTTTACTCCAGGTTCATTAATTTCGTAACTACTTGGGATGGCCCCGTGATTTCAATACCATCTCGTAGCTGCATCCTTTGGCTTCCTTTTGCCGATATATTTTTTTCTTAATCTTTACTGGTTTGTCTCCTACTGCCCGGCGAATGAACCTTTTCACTTGATACAACTTACCCCACCGGTTGGGTGAGTTGTATCACATGGTGGGTTAAGTTGTAACAGTGTGTCACGTTTTGGAGACTGTGCCTGCTACCGATCATGGCCGTGGGAACAACCTACAACGAATTTAGAGTTTAATTATAAACTTAACTTGCATTTTATTGAACCTAACCATGGCCAATACAGTACGAAATTCATGGCGGCAAAAAGCGCAAACGAAACATCAACCGTCTAAGTGTAAAAGTGACCCGTTTGGAAAAAGGAAGCCAACACAATGTGTCGAAACGGGCAAATTCTTGACTAGGTACCAGCAGACTTAAGCCAGGGCTAAAGTCTGTTCGATCTGCAACTGTTCAATCTGAAAAGCCTAAACGTATTAGTTATGGACTTACTAAGTAATCATCTCACAATAGTTACGGGAAGGGTTGCATTAGGGATACGGATGAATTGCATGGACGTGGGAAATAGGAGGCGGGGGGGCGAGTAGGCGTGTCCCTCGAATTTGTGAAGAGAAGGTGGGGATGTGGCCATAACTTCTCAGGACTTGTTAGACTTTAATTTTTGTTTTTGCTTTCATTCCATCAGCGCGGCCTGTCTTGTACTTATCCTGGCCCGTACTTTTTGCAGAAAATATATTTTTACCTATTTTTTCGTTGTGGCTACCTGTGATGACATAGTGTTTTTTTTTGTTGGAAAAATGAATCTGTGGCGACATCCCTAATGAGCTGTATAGGCAGCGTGGGGTGCCTACCCATTTAAACGGGTCCTAAATAAGCTCAGGGGCCCAAAATTATCCCAGGGGGCCAACATTCAACTCATGGGGCCTAGACACGCTGAGGGGGCCCAAAGCAGCTCAGGAGGCCCATACAAACTAAGATGGCCAGACTAGCTGGGTGTCTCGACGAACTCATGGGGCCCAGATACGCACAACGGGCCCCATAAAAGCTGAAGGGGTCTATATCAGTTAACCCGCGCCCCACCGGGGGTCCGGCGCCACCTTCGCCCCACCGGGGGGCCATCGATGGCCCCCCTCTAACTCCGAAAATATGGGCGTTAGCGCAAATCTGCAAAGTGCAATAGAAAGCTCGCGTGAATTCAGTAAGAAATTACTTCGCATGTTTTAGTGCTCAGGTCAATGGTTTGACCTCCAGAGGTCAAATTAGGTCAAGATCGGCTATTTTCACTCAAATATGCAATGATTAAGCAAACTGGGCATAACTCTTATGTCATTAGAGCTATTGAGGCCTGGTAAAGTACATTTGATAGCAAATTGCCTGTACTTTTTCCGCTATGTGGAACGTAAAGACCTCCCGCCAGTGGTTTGACCGCCAGAGGTCACCTCGTGACCTAATATGACCTGAGGTCACGAAAGGTCAAAAAGTGACCTTGCCGTATATCAAATGAAAGCCAGTGACAAGACAAACACGATGGTGTTTGTTTCACCGCTCTAGCTCAATTAGGTCAAAAGTTATTGTCAAAATACTGTTTTAGACCTCCGGTGACCTTGGATGACCTTGGAAAAGTCAAAGGGCAAATATGACCTCTGGGATCCGTGAAAGGGTGTCCAAAAACGTTGTTCTGAGCAGTCTGAGTATTTGCAATCATTTTTGTGGCTCTTATATCATGAAATAGCTTTTCCCCATGCTTTTCCGATGGGAGAGGTCGCCTCGTGACCTGACCTCAGGGCACGAAATCGAAAAATCCCGGATATACACCTTGTAGACCCTGGAGGGGTCATGAAGTGTAGGAAGTTTCAAATCGATCGACTTTGAAATGTAGCTCTTACAGAGCTCTAAAGTGAAGTGAGGTGACCTTGGTTGACCTCGTCTGGTGACCTGACCTTGGGTGACCCGGGATAAAAAATTTCAGGGATGATGGGAAAATGATGCAGTGAGAGGTAGAGCCCTCAACCGCGGTGCTGCGCCTCGTCGTTTTTCTGCTATCCCGGAAAAACCTTAGGGGGGCCATCGATGGCCCCCCCGGTGGGGCGAGGGTTAAACAAACACGATACCAACCCAGGGGGACCCTTACCAGCTCAGGGGAGACTATTCCAGCTAGGGGCCCTATGATCAAACCAGAGGCCCCTTAAGTAAATCCTATCACGAACCCTAGACCAGCTCATGGCTGCCGCAATAATTTCACCTACAGGGTTATTTTTAGCTTAGGGGGCCCAAAGCAGCGAAGGATCTAAGGCCAAGCCAGAAAGCTCCTGTGCAATACTCTTTCACGGTCCCAGAACAGCCCAGGGGGGAAACCTGAAAACTCGCACTCAGATAGCTAACAATTAACTCAGAGGGCCCAGGATATGTTGAGGGGGCCTACACAAATTAAGGGACCCCGAAAAGCTCAGAAGGCTCCAGTGGCGACACATTCAAGTTCAGTGTGAGGGCCTGGTTATCTAAAGCGGTCCCAGATCAACTGAGGGGACTCAATATCAGCTCAGAGCAGCCACCAAAAACTCAGAGGCCCAGGCCCGCAGAGGCTCTTCGGCCTCTGATGCTTAGGTTAGCGTCAATCGGAGATTTCAGTAGGGACTCAGCGTTAGTCAAAACAACTGTGATATGTGGAGGTGGTCGATACGGCACCTTAGCTTTCGCCATGACTTAAGTTCAACAAAGTTCACTGTATTCATTGTTAATTGCGCTTATTGTAGCGTCAATCGGGGTTTCTGTAGGGACGCAGCGTTAGCCAAGACAACTATGATATGTGGATGTGGTCGTTACGACACCTCAGTTTTCTTCCAGATCGAAGTTAGCTGTATTCTTTGCTCATGGTGCTTCAGTTAGCATCAGTGGGGCGGCCCGCTTCTTCTACCAATGTACCAGTCATTACGTTCTGGGCGAAACCTTGCCGGCCCGAAATATGTTTTATGGTAAACGTGAACATGTTTCACTGAATGGTAGCTTTCATGAAAATAAACATTTACAAATACGTTTTTAAACGCGTTTTTTCTTCGACACTGGCCACCTATTGGGTGGTAAATTGGCGCCCCTCAGATTCCGCGCCCCCAGGTTCGGCGCCCCCCCTCAGAGCCTGCCCCCTAACGAAATCCTAGATTCGCCACTGGACTTGTTAGACTTCAATTTTTGCTTTTGCTTTCATTCCATCAGCGTGGTCCGTCTTGCACTTATCCTGACCCGCACTGTTTGCATAAAAAAATATTTTACCTAATTTTACGTTGTGGCTAGATGTGACAATGTAGTGTTTTTGGCAAAAACGAATCTGTGGCGACACCCCTAATGAGTTGCATGAACATTGGGGTGAGTTGTATCACTGTTACAACATACCCCACCTGGCCTTGATACAACATGTACCACCCTCTCACATTGGAAAAAACGTCCTCGTGCTCAACAACCAGTGGCCAGCCGAGAAAATCCTTCTCACACAGAAAGAATTTATAACAAGGTACAAGCTTAAAATTGTGTTTCTACAAGTTTTACCATTGCAGAACAATAGTTGCACCGTAGTTAAATTATCGAAGTGAAACAACCCTGGTTACGTCACTAGCATAAAGCAATGCAATTACTACGGAATGACAACCTTGCCTTGTGCCACAATAGTGCGCGCCTCGTTCATACCTGGTTCATACCTTGCTTGCGCACCAGTGCTGCACTAACTGAATACTAGGCGTTGTAGTGGCATTGTAAATAGCTGGTAGGTAAAGCTAGGGCGTTGTTGCACCCTTGCTCGGCTATTGTCGTTTGACTATGGTTTCAAATACCTGCTCGGGTTACAGTCGCCATCTTGTTTTCTGTTTACCCGTGGCAATACACAGTGGCCTGGCACGCATGCCGCGTAGGTTAGAATAAATGTGACTTATTTTAATCAATCGCGGAACTTTGGAAGCTGTCGGGAATATTTGTCAGTGATCTGCGAGTGGAAAGTATTGTTCTCTGTTCCAATATTTGAGAAGTGAGGCATTTTGGAATGGTCAATCCAGGTCCAGGTAAGTAGGGATGTAGTTACTTCAGGCATGTATGCCATATTGGTATTAAGGCTCATATTTTCGTGTCAAAGGAGCACAGACTATGTGATCATATGGCTTAGGTACCTGCAGTGGGTAGAACCTAATTGTGTTTGCCTTATGGGCCCGTTTGAAAAATAGGGTGAGTTGAGTTCCAATATGATCTTGTTGGTGTCTTCAGATGGATCGGTGCCTGATGAGTGATGCTGTGTTTTACCGATATGGGTAAGACAACGTGCGGGTTATTTTCTTGCTTGAGAGGTGGCTCAATGCTTACGCTTTTTCTACCGATGATCTTCCGGTTGCATTTGGGGCCAGAAAACGCTTTAGCTTTCGCATAGAGACTGAAAAGTTCCTTTTGAAGCAGAGGTAGGTACAAGGGGAGGGGCTAAGAGGGCTCAAGCGCCCTTCCACATCATGAAATGTCAGAGTGCCTAAAGTAAATGCGTAGTCGGATCCTGTCCAGACACTATGGCGGGGAGGCGCGAGCGCCCAAGCTTCCCCCGAAATGAAGCCCTGGATCTGCTGCCGTTGTAAAGACGTAATCCGAGTCTCGTTTTATCCTTGTAATAAGCCTTGCAACACCCTTGTTCCCTCCTCGTTACGCACTGGTAAAGCGGTTGTGCAAGCAAGGTTCTAATCTCGTCACGCTCTTGTAGGAAGACTGCCGTTGCGTACAAGGCGGACACAAGACTTTGTTCTACCCTTGTTATGGGGTAATCATGACCTAGTAGAGGGCTTGTGGGGACGTTGTCAGCCATTGTCTTTGCCATGTAGGTTAACCATAGTTAAGTTACAAGGTTTGTACTAACGTCTTCTAGTAACCATTGTTGTACTATGGTTCTACCATTGTTCTACATGGTTTTTCCTTGTATTTCCCTTGTTTTCGTGGCACGGATTTTGAACGTACAAGCTTTGCGTTTTACCCTAGTAATTTTCCATGTAAACAAGGGTCTGACAAGGTTTGCCCTTGTAAAAATTTCTTTCTGTGCACGCACGAAGCCTTAGAATCTACCCTTACCACTGCTACAGCGATCCTTCCAATTCGTAATCATCTGAATGACAAAAACACACATTTCCTTACGACGAAATTTTACAGAATGACACCCCGAAAACACATGTTCTGCACTCACCGCGAAACGCGCCAAGCCAAGCAGACGGCAGTATAAAGAAAGATGGCGGACCGCTTGCCGCATCATCTGGTCTTGTCGGGAGCGCTATCTCTTGGATAGTTTTGGAAAAAATCGCTCTGATACAACTTGTCCATGATACAACTCTCCCCACTCTCCCCTATAGTTAGTAGTCCTTAAGTTAGGGTTAGTTGGTTAGCAAACATGAACGGATGGTTAGATAGGGTTAGTTGGTTAGTTGAACTTTTTTTGTTTTTTGTTTTGTTTTTTTTGTTTGTTTGTTTGTTTTTCCTATGGTGGGAGTTATTCGGAGTCTACCATACCTTAGGACCAGACAGTTAAAACCTAATTTGAAGCACCTATTGTTTAAATTTGTCAGAGGGACGTTTATAGTGTAATTGTTATTTCTCATATGACGGGTGCTCTCGGATGCAGGTATTTTTCATACCTGCCACCATAGACGTTCAGATAAAGCTCTCGAGCCTAGTAGCCTTCAGGAATGTAAAGAGCTTGTCCAGCAGCTCAGGGTGATCATTGCCGAGAAGGGTGGAAAGGTTTACTGGGATATTTCTGATGCGGCAATAATCTAGCATGGGCTGCCTATGGGCATCGTGCTGGGGACAGTCGATGAGGATATGGTAGGGATTTTCCATGGCAGAGCAGGTACCACAGGTACCTACACGCCCATATGCATTTAATTTGGTATGTCCGCTTCTGAGTCTGGTCAGGATGACCTCACGCCGGCGACTGTTTTGGTTGGAGCTGGGCCAGTAGCCGATGTTAGGTTTTATATAGAATAAATGGGCGCTGTGGTTAGTGGTCCAGTCATTTTGGATGTACTTCCGGATATGGTTCTGGAGGAGAGCTTTGCTATCGTCTCCAAACCATTTGAGAGGTGTTACGTCTCTGAGTTCCAGAGATTTTTTGGCCCGTTCGTCGGCTTTTTCATTTCCGAGAATTTTGCAGTGGCCCGGGATCCAAAGAAAAGAGACATCTCGGATATCGTCCATACCCTTCTGGATGTCTGCTACTACGTAATGGCTGGGGTTGACGACGTTAGTGATAGCTTGCAAAACAGATTTAGAGTCTGAACAGATGACGGCTGAATTAATATTTAAGGTTCTAATCAGGACTAGTGTATCTAGAATGGCAACAGCCTCGGCAGTAAAGATAGAGCAGTTGTCCGGAAGCCTTTTTTGGAGGCAAATATTTTGCCCCCAGATGCCGAGGCCTACTTTTTCGCCCATTTTAGAGCCGTCTGTGAAGATGAAGGTTTTGCCAGTGTTGTTGGACTGGAACTCTAAGAATTTCTGGGAGATCTCCTCTGTGGTGAGGTTGTCTTTGCGTGTGGTGAAAAGAAACTCGACATTGGGCTGTTTGCGAGTCCAAAAGCGGGAGAGTGGGGGTTTGCCTATGGCTTCTGGGATCGCAAGGTTCAGGGTTTCCAGGGTCTTAGCTACTCCAGTGACGGATCCAAGGGGGGCCCAGGGGCCCGGGCCCCCCTTAGCTCCGAAGCGCCCCAGTAAAGCTCAGCTCATATCGGGCGCCGAAGGCGCCCGATATGAGCGGCGCGCCTGTACCCATTTCGTGTGCCAAGGTGGTAGATACCACTTATTCCACTTGAATGAACACATTCTCCTTAGAACCATGGCAAAGCGCCCCTGCCCAAACACTAGACGCCTTTACTGGTCTTTTGTGCCCCAGTAAAATGTTGAAGATGAAATTTAGAAAGCTAACAAAAGCGCCCCGGCAAAGAAAAGGCGCCACTAGATAGCAAGATTGCGCCATGGGGAAGTAATGCACCCCTGAGTAGCCTAGGCGCCCCCTGGATGAAGCGCCCCTGGGTAGCCTAGGCGCCCCCTGGATGAAGCGCCCTACGGATACCATATGCGCCCTTGGCTAGGAAAGGCGCCCCTGGGCAGCAAAGGCAAATCTTGGTAACATAGGTGAACTGGACAGCATAAGCGCTCTTTAGATAGAAATAGGCGCTTTAGGAAAATAAAATGCTCACCTTCGGTAGAAAAAGGCGCCCTTTGATAGCCTAGGCGCCCACTGGAAAAAGCGCCCTACCGATGTCATTTGTCATATGCACCCTTGGATAGCAAAGGCGCCCCTGGACAGCAAAGGCGCCCCTGGGTAGCAAAGGCGCCCCTAGGAAGGCACCCCTTCGATAGAAACCCGCCTTTGGATAGCCTAGGCGCCTCCTGGATGAAGCGAACTACGGATATCATATGCGCCCTTGGCTAGGAAAGGCGCCCCTGGGCAGCAAATGCAAATCTTGGTAACATAGGTACCCCGGACAGCATAAGCGCCCCTTAGATACAAGTAGGCGCTTTAGGAAAATAAAATGCTCACCTTGGGTAGAAAAAGGCGCCCTTTGATAGCATAGGCGCCCACTGGAAAAAATCGCCCTACGGATGTCATATGCACCCTTGGATAGCAAAGGCGCCCCTGGACAGCAAAGACAACCCTAAGTGCTGTGGACAGCAAAGGCGCCCCTGGGTAGCAAAGGCGCCCCTAGGAAGGCACCCCTTCGATAGAAAAACCGCCTTTAGATAGCCTAGGCGCCCCCCTGGATGAAGCGCCCTACGGATACCATATGCGCCCTTGGCTAGGAAAGGCGCCCCTGGGCAGCAAAGGCAAATCTTGGTAACATAGGTGAACTGGACAGCATAAGCGCTCTTTAGATAGAAATAGGCGCTTTAGGAAAATAAAATGCTCACCTTCGGTAGAAAAAGGCGCCCTTTGATAGCCTAGGCGCCCACTGGAAAAAGCGCCCTACCGATGTCATTTGTCATATGCACCCTTGGATAGCAAAGGCGCCCCTGGACAGCAAAGGCACCCCTGGGTAGCAAAGGCGCCCCTAGGAAGGCACCCCTTCGATAGAAACCCGCCTTTGGATAGCCTAGGCGCCTCCTGGATGAAGCGAACTACGGATATCATATGCGCCCTTGGCTAGGAAAGGCGCCCCTGGGCAGCAAATGCAAATGTTGGTAACATAGGTACCCCGGACAGCATAAGCGCCCCTTAGATACAAGTAGGCGCTTTAGGAAAATAAACTGCTCACCTTGGGTAGAAAAAGGCACCCTTTGATAGCGTAGGCACCCACTGGAAAAAGCGCCTACGGATGTCATATGCACCCTTGGATAGCAAAGGTGCCCCTGGACAGCAAATAAAACCCTGGATAACACAAGTGCCGTGGACAGCAAAGGCGCCCCTGGGTAGCAAAGGCGCCCCTAGGAAGGCACCCCTTCGATAGAAAAGCCGCCTTTGGATAGCCTAGACGCCCCCTGGATAAACTAGGAGCCCGAGAAGGAAAACGAGCGCCCCACTGGGAAGTACAGGCGCCCTCTGTATAACATAGATGTCCCTTATCCACCTTCAGCTGCCCTGCATTGGAGCAGCGCCCCCCAAGAGCAAAGGCGCCCCTGAACAAAAAGCCGCCTCCTGGTATCAAAGGCGCTCCTAGATAACATATGCGCCCCTTAGATAGGAATAGGCGCTCCAGGAAAGCAAAATGCGCCACTTGGTTAAGAAAGGTGCCCTTGGATAGCAAAGGCGTCCCTGGACAGCAAAGACAAATCTGGGAAACATAGGTGCTCTGGACAGAATAGGAGCCCCTTAGATAGAAATAGGCACTTCAGGAAAATAAATGCAACTCTTGGATAGAAAAAGTGCCCTTTGATAGTCCAGGCGCCCACTGGATAAAGCGCCGACGGATATCATATGCACTTTTAGATAGCAAAGGCGCCACTGGACAGCAAAGACAACCCTGGATAACACAAGGTGCTTTGGACAGCAAAGGCGCCCCTGGATAGCAAAGGCACCCCTAGGAAGGCACCCATTCGAAAGCAAAGGCGCCTTTGGATAGCCTATGCGCTCCCTAGATAAACTAGGTGCCTGAGAAGGAAAATGAGCGCCCATCGGAAAGTACAGGCTCCCCCTGTATAACATAGATGTCCCTTATCCATCTTCAGCTACCCTGGATTGGAGCAGCGCCCCTCAAGAGCAAAGGCGCCGCTGGACAAAAAGGTGTCTCCGTATATCAAGGGCACTCCTAGATAATATATGCACTCCTTACATAGAAATAGGCACTTCAGGGAAGTGAAAGGCGGCCTTTTGTTAGGACGGCGCCCTTGGACAGCCTAGGCGCCCTCTGCATAAAGCGCTCTACAGATATCATATGTGCCCTTGGATAGCAAAGGCGCCCCTGGACAGCAAAGTTAACCCTTCTTGAAATAGATGATCTGGACAGCATAGGCGGCCATGGATAAACTAGGCGCCTGAGAAAGAAAACAAGCGCCTCACCTGAGAGTACAGGCACCCCCAGGATATCATAGGTGTCCCTTTCCATCTTCAGCTGCCCTACTGTCTATGGTTTGGCACACCTGTCTGACAGTCGCGCGCTCTGTTACAGGGCTCGAGCGCTCAATTTGAGCATGGACTGCCTTTAACCACATTTCACTAACCTATAACTGAAGGCTTAGTGTTCCATCGCTACAACCGGGTGCCTTTTTCAGTATGTGCGCCCCGTTTCCGAGAACGCTGCCCTCACCAACCAGCAGTCCTCCCCGCTCAGCAGATGAGCGCCTCTTTCTGATAACTAGGCACTTTATTTCAGTGTTCGAGTGCCTTATTTCAGAATTTTTATTCTCCATCTATTTTGGGCTCCTCCTGGATTGCAGAGGCGCCCCCTCAAGTGCAAAGGCGCACCTGGATAGGAAAAGTGCGCCCCATGTTTGCAAAGGCGCTCCAAGATAGCATATGTTCCCCTTAGATGGAAATAAGCACTCCAGGAAAGTAAAATGCTCCCTTTGGGTAGCAAAGGTGCCCCTTAACAGCGAAGGCAGCCCTAGATAACAAAGGTTCTCTGGACAGCATAGGTGCCCTTGGATAAACTGGTGCCCGGAAGAGAAAAATAGCGCCTCACCGGATACAAAAAGCGCCCCAGGATAACGTAGGGGCATGTATTTCAATCATGTCTGTGATTGAAAAATACACCTAGACAGCATATGCGCCCCTGGATAGAAAGACACCCCTGGGCAGTAACGGCGCCCCTGGAAAGCAATAGTGCGCCCCTGTGGAGAAAAAAACCGCCTCCTGAAAATCCTAGGCACCGCCCCCGAAATATCAGATGCCTGTGGATAGAACAGACTGCCTTGAGTAAAACAGCGGCCCTGGATAGTAAAGGCGCCCTTTGATAGCATAAGCGTTCCTTAGCAACAATATGGGCGCTACATGAGCTCAAGGTTCACCTGCACCTAAGTCCAATAATAGAGCAATCAATCGATGCCGAAGCACTCCTTAAAGCACGGGCGCCAAATTTCCTAAGAAGTAAAGGCGCCTCTGGGTAGCAAAGGCGACCCTCGACAGTGGTGTAGGTATTCCTGAATAACAGCAGCGTCCCTTGATAAGAATAGCCCCGAGATGGCACAGGTACCCTGTTGATAGGAAAAGCGCCCCTGAATATCAGAGGCACCCTCTGAATGAGGTGCCCATGGAGAGCATAAGGGCGCCCTATGCACAGCAAATTGCCGCCCCCTGGATAGCCTAAGCGCCCCTTGCATAGGGTAGGCGCCACTGGATAGTATAGGTTACCTTGAATAAAAATACGCCCCTCAATACCATGGTGAACCTGGATAAGAAAAAGCTCCCCTTGGGCACTGGGTATCAAAGGCACCCCCGGAACAGCAAAGATGCCCCTGGATAGCTAGGTTGCGTCCATTGGGGAGCGAAGGCGCCCCTGGGTGACACAGGTGCCTCATCGAAGCAAAGCCCCCCCCCAGAGAGCATAAGTGTCCCTGATGAGCACAGGTACTCCTGGACAGCCCCTAAATGACGTTGCATAATGTTACGATTCCTATTATGACGTATGCTATTATATCAAAGTAAAGGTTATTCAGTGTTTAGATCAAGGTTACAGGTCAATTTTAAAGGTCACTGGCCTTGATGATCAAGGCTTGATCAAAGGTCATTGGTAAGCTTGGGCACAGCGCTAGTTATAGCGTAAATTAGGCATAATATGTTGGGTTGTGCCGTAATAGGTCAATGACCTTGAAGGACCTTGACCCCAAAAATTGCAGACATTGTTTAGAGCCTTCCCTTTTGGCCTCAGCCCTGTTCTAGAGTATTCGAGCCCCGTTCCGGCCCGTTGGGGGGGTGCTTGAACACCCCCTCGAGGTCTCCCAGTGGCACGAAAAAACGTCGGCGCGAAGCGACACAGTACTTGTCACACCTTATCATTGATCAATTCCGCAACTTTCCCTCAAAATTTAAGGTTGCGTCATCTCAGGTCAGGTCACCAGTGCAGGTCAAGTGACCTCACCCCAAAAAATGTTTAAGCTGGCGTAAGTAAGAAAACGGTGAATCTATCGAATTCAAACTTGTACCATATAATGGGCCCAAAAAGTACTAATACATTTATTGCGGGATTTTTCCAATCGATGGCCTAGGGACAGGTACGAATCATGATCTCTCCATTGAAAATGCATGGGGTAAAACGGAAATTTGCCGAAAAATTGCTCTATGTCTGCAGACGCCGCTTGGAATACCTTCGGATTCCCCAAATCATGGTATCCTAGGCCTCTTTATCGGTTCATGTTGCAAGTTTAGACATGTTACCTCTGAGAGTTCATCTGGGGCTTCCTACGCAGGTTTTAAGACTTGGGTTAATTGCTTTGCAGGAAATATTGATAAACCCGTATTTTGATACCATTTCTTTTGCTATTGTGAGTTGATTCATATGCATACTGACTATGCTAGGCTAGATGGTGACCTTGACCTAGCCTTAGGTCAGGTCATTTTTATGTTTTGACCTAGTATAGTCATATTATGCATTATTTGATGATTCGCCGTAACGAGAGGAAGCGAAGTGTGCCTAAAAATGATTCTAGCTCAACTCTGGTAGATGCTAGAGTATAGAGACAGAGACATGTTGTAAGCTTTGTCTCGGGGAGGGGCCCTAGCGCTGATCGCGGGAAAAATCCCCAATGGCCCCCAGGGGCCCTCAGGGAGTCAGGAAATCTGGCGTGGGTGGAATCCGGTAGGAGGGATTTTGGGTCTCCAAAATCAGCTGAGGGGTCCGTGCCAGTTAAGGGGGCCCCAGATAAGGGCCCCCGACGAGCTAATTTGACCTCAGCGCCAACACAGGATTCTCAAGACCAGCGTGGGGTGCCTACCTATTTAAACGGTTTTTAAATAAGCTCAGGAACCCAAAACTAACCCAAGGGTCCAATTTTCAACTCATGGGGCCCAGACACTCTGAGGGGAACCTGCAGAAGCTCAGAAGGCCCATAAAACTAATAGGGCCAGACTAGCTGGGTGCCTCGACGAACTAGTGCCCAGATACGCACAACGGGCCCCAAACAAGCTGAAGGGATCTATATCAGTTAAACGAAAACAATACCAACCCAGGGGACCCTGACCAGCTTAAGGGACACTAATCCAGCTTGGGGCTCAGAGCTCAGAGCTCCAGCTTTTGGCTCAGAGGGCCCAGGACCGGTTGAGGGGGCCCTATATTAATAAAAGGGCCCCAAAAAGCTTAATAGGCTTCAGCGGCGACATATAGGTTTCAAGTTCAGTGTGAGAGCCTGGTTAACTAAAGCGGTCCCAGGTCAGCTGAGGGTACTCGATATAAACTCATTGAAGTCACTTTAAACTCAGGGGCCCAGGCCCGCAGAGGTTCTGCGGCCTATGAGGCTCAGGTTAGCGTCAATCGGGTATTTCAGTATTGAGCCGTTAGCCAGGACAACTGTGATAAGTGGAGGTGGTGGATACGACACCTCAGTTTTTACCATGACCGAATATAACTGTATTATTTGCTCATCGTGCTTCAGTTAGCGTCAGTGGGTGCTTTCAGCATTTTCTACCACGGTACCAGTCGTTAGCTGGCCCGAAATATGCTTGATGGTAAACGTGAACATGTCCTCACTGAGAGGAAGCTTTCATGAAAATAAGCATTTACAAATCCTTTTTTAAACGCGTTCTTCATTGACACTGGCCGCCTTTTGGGTGGTAAATTGGCCAGTGGCGGATCCAAGGGGGAGGGGAAAAACATTCCCCAAACTAAAAAGCTCGGGGCAAAACTGCGTTTTCGCCCCCGAAGCGATCGACCTCCTTTTTCCCCTACTCCTTCTCAGTTTATAAGCAAGATTTTGGTGTTCCAACTCTCAACTTCAAACAGAACATAAGTTGATAAGATGTTCCCTGGCCTGTCCCCTTGAATCCAAAAATGTAAAATACACTGAAGATTATATATTCGGGCACAGCCCTTCATCAGAATCATGGAGTAAATATCAATAATTCTCATTATAGTATAGCCAGACCTCCATAGTATAGCAAGTCATAGTATAGCCAGCCTTGGATAGGAAGAAGTATCTCGAGCCCATATTTTTCACCCCGTGAAGTTTTTTTGGCTTTTCGCCTCAAATACCCAACATTCTACGGGCAAGTGATATTGGTAGCGCAGCTTTTTACTGCGTGACGTTTTTTTATTTTTGCTTATCGACTTTGGTTTGCCCCTCCCAAACCGACCGGCTAGATCCGCCACTGAAATTGGCGCCCCTCAGGTTCGGCGCCCTCCGAGCCTGGGCCCCCCCCTTAACGAAATCCTAGATCCGTCACTGAGCTACTCTATTCTTAAATGGAGGCCAGGTTGTCCGATTAGTTTTTGATACACGTCCAGGGTGGGCGAAACGGGTGTTGTCACCACGCAGCGCGCCTTTATACCCGGCCGGCAGTGGTCACGTGACCAGGTCGCGCTCTGGTTGGTCGGCCGGGTGGGTCGCTGGTGTGGTGGCAGTGATCCGGCGTGAGCCTGTGCCGGCGGCGGTGGTCGGCTGACCGCGCCGCGGCTGAGGGCGCGGGGTCAGCTGGTCGGCTGCGGCTGGAGCCGTGTAGCGGTGCAGTGGCCGCTACACTGTATCCGCCTGTGGCTGCCCACTCTAAAAATTCGTGGGGGATGCGTCTCAAGTTCTAAGCTGCTGAACCCATAATTCCCGTTCTTAGTGGTCTGAGCACGTCTCATTCTCACTCATTCACCACTTTCAGAACTCGTTCACGGCATCTTGTCCGACACGGCTTTGCTCTCTTTACCATGGGATTTACTTGGCGTGAACCTTGGAATATTTTTCTCCAAACTTGGGATATTATCTTTAAATTTCCATCACCCTGGTCTGGCATTTTGAGCAGACGCAACCGAAGCAGAAAAGAAGTTTTGACAGAAGGATTTGACCAAGGCCTTAGAGAGAGACGGGACATGCTACTACACTGCCGACTCCAACTGCCAAAACTCAAAATCTGAACCATTGCAGCAACTGCTTAGCTTTTTAGTATGACAATAGATGACTACCTTTTCTACAAATTTGTATCTTTTGGTGAGGTTTCGTTCACTAGAAACTGTTTTATTAGACTTTTTGTTACCCGGAAATAGGGTCGGTTACTGCCAGAACTAGGTGCCAAAACTCAACTCACGAAAGAATGTAACAATCGCTTAGAAAAGCTTTGTGCCGAGCTAAAAATAGCAATTCTTAAAATTTGTATCTTTTCACGATGTTCCTTTCCAGGAAAACTGTAAAATCATCGACTAAAAATGTCACTATTTTATTACAGAGGAATATTTTCTGTTGCTCCTGGTGTTCATGCCCGGAACCGAAGGCTGCATACCAGATCAGAAATAACCCAACATTCTTCCCCATATCCCAAGATATCAATAATTTCCCATACCAGGAGCAGGGGCGTACTTAAAACGTTGTCAACACAACAGAGAACGACAGCGCATAGGCGGATTCAGGATTTCCGACGGGGGCACCATCCGGAACAGGGAGCACCACTTTTAACCGGCAAAACCTATCAGGTGAGCACAAAATCTTATTGGTGGGTGCTGTTTTTCGCAACCGGAGCGGGGATGGGAAGCTATATTTCAGGGGGCGACTATAGACCTTGCAGGGGGGTGCTGAGGGCTGATCGGGGGAGGGCGCGGGACCTCTGCCCCCTGGATTCGCCTGTGCGACAGAGGCGTGCTAAGACTGCTGGAAAGGAAAAGTTGGAAAAAAAGTTGGCGTGCAGTTGGAAAAGGCGTTCAAAAGAGACTGCTGGCAACGAGATGTATTCTACAGAGGCGTGCTCGAAGGTTAGGAAAAGGGTACAGTTGGCAAAGGCGTGTCCAGGAGACTGCTAGTAAGAACATGTAATGCAGACAGGCGTGCTCAGAGTGCTAAAAAAGATATAGAGTACAAAAAGCGATCTCAGAGTGTTGGAAAAGAGTGCATTGTACAGAGGTGGTCTCAGACTGTTAGGAAGGGGTTCAAGTGGAAAAGGCGTCTCCAGAAGACTGCTGGTGGGGGATGATTTATTCAGAGGCGTGTTCAGAATGCTGGGAAGAGGTGCAATTGGCAAAGGCGTATCCAGATCAGTGCCGTAGCCAGAGGAGTCGTTGGGGACCACGGACCCCCTTGGGCAGATCTTGTGCACTGGAAAACACGAGCATTCAACTCGAGGGCCCCTGAGCTTGGTCGCGCGGGACCCCCGACCTTAGTCTCAGAGGGCCCCTGGGCTTGATTTCAGGGGCCCCGGAGCTTAGTGTACCACTGCCCTCCGAGCTCAATCTCGGGGACCCCCGAGCTTATTGTCAGGTTGCCCTCCAAACTTGATCTCGGGGACCCCCAGCTTGGTCTCAGTGGCTCTTGGTTGGTCTCGGGGGAGTTCCCCGAGCCTGGTCTCAGGGGTACTCCGGTATCGAGGGCTCCCAAGTATCGAACATTGACCTTGGGGCCAACTGAGCTTGGTCTCAGGGGGCCCTGAGTTGGTCTCAGGTGCCCCCCGAGCTTTGTTTCAGGAAACCCCCGAGCTTGGTCTCAGTGGACCCCCAAAACTTAGTCTCAGAGGACCCCCAAGCTTGGTATCAGTGGCCTGAGCTTGGTCTCAGTGGGCTCCATGAGCGTGGTCTCAGGGGCACCTCGATCATCGGTATCAAGGGCTCCGGATTATCGAACATTGATATCGGGGGCACCTGAGCGTGGTCTCAGGGGCCCTGAGTAGGTCTCAGGAGCCTAAACATGGTCCCAGGGGCCCCAATTGGGCCCCTGGGATCTTAGTCTTAAGATGTTAAGAAGGTCCGTGAGACCAATCTTAAGATTGGTCCCACGGGCCTTTTGATCCTGGTCTCACGGTCTTTCGGTCTTGGTCTCAGGGAGCCCCCGAGCTTGGTCTCAGGGCCCCCAAGCTTGGTGTCAGGGGACCCCGAACTTAGTTGCAGGGGACCCCCGAGCTTGGTCTCAGAGGATCCCCAAAATTAGTCTCAGAGGACCCCCAAGCTTGGTCTTAGTGGCCTGAGCTTGGTCTCAGTGGGCTCCACGAGCTTGGTTTCAGGGGACCCCCGAGCTTTGTTTCAGGAAACCCCCGAACTTGGTCCCAGGGGACCCCCGAGCTTGGTTTCAGTGGCCCGAACTTGGCCTCAGGGGCTCCCCGAGCTTAGTGTCAGGGGTCCCTCGATCATCGCTATCGAGGGCTCCGGATTATCGAACATTGATCTTGGGGCCCCTGATCTTGGTCTCAGAAGCCCCCGAGCTTGGTCTCAGGGGCCCCCAGCCTGGTCTCAGGGGACCCCCGAGCTTGTCCTCCGGTGGTCTGAGCTTGGTATCAGGGGGCTTCACAAGCTTGGTCTTAGGGGCCCTCGATCATCGATATCAAGGGCTCTGGATTATCGAACATTGATCTCCGGGGCCCTGAGCTTGGTCTCAGCGGGGCCCTGAGTTGGTCTCAGGGGCCCCGAGCTTGGTCTCAGGGGCCCCAATCTTGGTCCCACGGGGCCTTTTGATCTTGGTCTCACGGTCTTTCGGTCTTGGTATCAGTGGTTCCCCGAGCTTGGTCTCAGGGCCCCCGAGCTTGGTCTCAGAGGACCCCCAAAACTTAGTCTCAGAGGACCGCCAAGCTTGGTGTCAGTGGCCTAAGCTTGGTCTCAGTGGGCTCCACGAGCGTGGTCTCAGGGGCACCTCGATCATCGGTATCAAGGGCTCCGGATTATCGAGCATTGATCTCGGGGGCCCTAACCTTGGTCTCAGGGGGCCCTGAGTTGTTCTCAGGGGCCCCGGCTTGGTCTCAGGGCCCCAAAAACTTGGTCCCATGGGCCTTTCGATATTGGTCTCAAGGACCTTTCGGTCTTGGTTTCAGGAGGAATTTGAGCTTGGTCTCAGGGGCCCACGAGCCTGGTCTCTGGGGACCCCGAGCTTGTCCTCAATGGCATGGGCTTGGTCTCAACGGGCTCCACAAGCTTGGTCTCAGGGGCCCTCGATCATCGATATCAAGGGCTCCGGATTATCAAACATTGTTATCGGGGCCCCCTGAGCCTGGTCTCAGGCGCCCCGAGTTAGTCTCAGGCGCCCGAGCTTGGTCTCAGGGGCCCCGAGTTGGTTTCAGGGGCCCAAGCTTGGTCTCAGGGCCCCAAACTTGGTCCCACGGGCCTTTTGATCTTGGTCCCACGAGCCTTTCGATCTTGGTCTCAGGGGGCCCCTGAGCTTGGTCTCAGGGGCCTCAAGTTGATTTCAGGGGCCCGAGCTTGGTCTCAGGGCCCTAAACTTGGTCCCACGGGCCTTTTGATCTTGGTCCCACGAGCCTTTCGATCTTGGTCTCACGGGCCTTTCGATCTTGGTCTCAGGGGGCCCCTGAGCTTGGTCTCAGGGGCCTCAAGTTGATTTCAGGGGCCCGAGCTTGGTCTCAGGGCCCAAAACTTGGTCCCATGGGCCTTTCGATCTTGGTCTCACGGGCTTGGTTGGTCTCATGGGCTGAGTTTGGTCTCAGGGGGCCCAGAGCTTGGTCTCAGGGTCCCCCTCGAGCTTGGTCTCAGGGATTCCGAGCTGGTCTCAGGGGCCGAGCTTGACCTCGGGGCCCCAAACTTGGTCCCACGGGCCTTTTGATCCTGGTCCCATGGGCCTTTCGATATTGGTCTCACGAGCCCTTTTGTCTTGGTCTCATGGGCTCCCGAGCTTGGTCTCAGGGGCCCTCCGAGATTCATCTCAGGGGTTCCCCGAACTTGGTGTCAGGGATCCTCCGAACTTGGTTTCAGGGCCCTTCCCTCCGGGCTTTGTCTCAGGGGCCCCGAGCTTGGTCCCCCGAGCATCGGTAACGATGGCACTGGAGTGCCGAACATTGATCTCAAGGGGGGGCAATATTGATATCGGAGTACCCCCAACTATCGATATCGATGGCCTCACGAGTGAGGAACGCGCATTGGCCTCACAGAATGTTGTGTTTGGTCTCAGAAGCCCCAGGCTTCAGGGGCCCCCAAGCATCGGTATCGAGGGGCTCCAGAGTACAGAGCATCAGTCTCGAGGGGCTCCGAATATTTATCTGGGGAGCCCCCGAACATGGGTGTCGAGTTACTCCTGAGGTAAGCGCGAGCACGACCCTAAGGGTGTCCCCGAGCCTGATCTAAGTGGGACCCTGAGCTTGGTCTTAGGAGCCCCCGTGCATTACTATCAAGGGCCTCAGTAGTATTGGTCTCGGTGGGGGGGCAAGCAATGATTTCAGGGGCATTCAAATGTTGATCCCGGAGGGCCCTCGAATGTATGGATGCAGTGACATAGCCAAGGGGGTCCTAGGAGTCTGCGGACCCCCCTTGGGCTAATTTGAGCCACTGCAAATGATTCTCTGATCACTGTGCCCCCTGAGTCAGTCTCAGGGGACCCTGAAGATTCGTTCTCAGGGCGTCTCGAGTCGGCTTTAGGGCCCCCGCCCTGAGAGTCGGTCTCAAGGCCCCCGAAAGTAGATTTCAGGGGGCCCCTGAGAGTTGGTCTCAGGGGGCCCGGAGTGTCGGTCTCAGTGGGCCCTGAGAGTCGGTATCAGTGGGGGCCGAGCTAGTCCCAGAGGCCCCAGAGAATGGTTCTCAGGGCCCGCGAAAGTCTATTTCAGCGAGTCCCCTGAGAGTCAGTCTCTAAGAACTTCAAAAGTCGGTCAAGGGGACCCCGAGAGTCAGTTTTAGGGGACTTCTGAGATTTGGTCTCAGGGGTCCCTCCCCACGAGTGTCGGTCTCAGGGGGGCCCATAGTCTCACGGGCGTCTCTCTTAGGAGTAAATATTTACTTTCAGGTGGCCCCGAGATTAATCTGAGGGCCCGAGAGATAGTCTGACTTGATGCGCAGAGTGCTGGTCTCAGGGGGCCCCCAGGGACAATACTGGAATCCCTTGAGACTTATCCTCAGACTGTGCCCCCATTTTTGTATAAGGGGCCCCGAGAGCAAATCTCAGGGAGCACCCAAAAGTTAGTCTCAGATTGCCTCCGAGAGTCAGTCTCAGCGACATCCGGAAGTTAATCTTGGGGTTCAGAAACCTCTGAGACCAGGCCCGTGGAGCCCCCTGAGACCAAACTCGGGGGCTCTGAGACCAAGCTCGGGGAACCCCTGATACCAAGACCGAAAGGCCGTGAGACCAATAAAAGGCCGTGGGACCAAGATCAAAAGTTCCCGGGGCACCAAGTTTGAAGCCCCTGAGACCAAGCTCGGGGCCCCTCAGACCAAGCTCAGGGGCTCCCGAAATCAATGTTCGATAATCCGGAGACCTTGATACCGATAATTGAGGTGCCCCTGAGATCATGCTCGTGGAGCACACTGAGGCCAAGCTCAGGCCACTGAGACCAAGCTTGGGGGTCCTCTGAGACCAAGCTCGCGGGTCCCCTGAGACCAAACTCGGGGGCCCTAAGACCAAGCTCGGGGAACCCCTGATACCAAGACCGAAAGACCGTGAGACCAAGATCGAAAAGCCCGTGGGACCAAGATCAAAAGTGCCCGGGGCACCACGTTTGAAGCCCCTGAGACCAAGCTCGAAGGGGGCCCTGAGACCAGACTCTGGACCCCCTTGAGATCAAGCTCAGGATCCCATGAGACCAAGACCAAAAGGCCCGTGAGACCAAGATCGAAAGGCCCATGGGACCAGTGGCGTAGCCACGGGGGGTCCTTGGGGTCCGCGGACCCCCCCTTGGGCTGATCTTATGCACTAGAAAACACGAGTATTGGTCTCAGGTGCCGCCTTGAGCTTGGCCTCAGGGGCCCTCCGAGCTCGATATCAGGCCCCCGAGGCTGGTCTCAAGGGACCTCCGAGCTTGGTCTCAGGGGCCTCCCAAGCTTGGTCTTACGGGCCCCCCTGGTCTTGGTCTCAGGGGGCCGCCTGAGCCGGTCTCAGGGAGCGCCCAAGCTTGGTCTCAAGGGACCTCCAAACTTGGTCTCAGGGGCCCCCGAGCATGGTCTCAGGGGGCCCTGAGCTTGGTCTCACGGGCTTTCCGAGCTTGGTCTCAGGGGCCCCCGATCATCGGTATTGAGGACATCAGAGTATCGAACATTGATCTCGGGGGGCCCTGAGCTTGGTCTCAGGGGGCCCCGAGCTTTGTCTCAAGGGCCCCCGAGCTTGGTCTCAAGGGACCTCCAAAATTGGTCTCAGGGGCCCCTGATCATCAGTATCGAGACTCTAGGGAACCAGACATTGTTCTCGGGGGCCCACTGAGCTCGGTCTCAGGGGCCCCCCGAGTTTTAGTCTCACGGGCCTTTCGATCTTGGTCTCAGGGTCCCCCTAGCCTGGTCTCAGGGACCCCGAGCTTATTCTCAGGGGCCTTTCTATCTTGGTCTCAGGGGGCCCTCCGAGTTTGGTCTCAGGGGACCTCAGAGCTCGGTCTCAGGGGCCCCCGAGCTTTGTCTCAGTGGACCCCCGAACTTGGTCCCAGGGGGCCCCTGATCATCGGTGTCGAACTCTAGGGAACCAGATATTGTTCTCGGGGGGAGGGGGCACTGAGCTCGGTCTCAGGGGCCCGCCGAGCTTGGTCTCAGGGACCCCCGAGCTTTAGTCTCACGGGTCTTTCGATTTTGCTCTCAGGGTCCCCCTAACTTGGTCTCAGGGACCCCGAGCTGAGTCTCAGGGGCCTTTCTATCTTGGTCTCAGGGGGCCCTCTGAGTTTTGCCTCAGGGAGCCTCAGAGCTCGGTCTCAGGGCCCCCGAGCTTGGTCTCAGGGGACCCCCGAACTTGGTCTCAGGGGTCCCCTGATCATCGGTATCGAGACTCTAGGGAACCGGACATTGATCTCGGGGCCCCCTGAGCTCAAACTCAGGGGCCCTCCGAACTTGGTCTCAGGGACCCCCGAGCTTGGTCTCAGGGACCCCCGAGCTTTAGTCTCACGGGCCTTTCGATCTTGGTCTCAGGGTCCCCTAGCCTGGTCTCAGGGACCCCGAGCTTAGTCTCAGGGGCCTTTCTATCTTGGTCTCAGGGGCCCTCCGAGTTTTGTCTCAGGGGGCCTCAGAGCTCGGTCTCAGGGGCCCCCCGAGCTTGGTCTCAGGGGACCCCCAAACTTGATCTCAGGGGCTCCCGAGCTTGGTCTCACGGACCTTTCGACTTGGTCTCAGGCGGCACCCTAGCTTGGTCTCAGGGACCCCCGAGCTTAGTCTCAGGGGCCTTTCTATCTTAGTCTCAGGGGACCCTCCAAGTTTGGTCTCAGGGGCCCCTGAGCTCGGTCTCAAGGGCCCCCGAGCTTGGTCTCAGGCCCCCCCAAGCTTTAGTCTCACGGGCCTTTCGATCTTGGTCTCAGGGGGCCCCGAGCTTGGTGTCACGAGGCCCTCCGAGTTTGTTACCAGGGGACCCCGAGCTTGGTCTCAGGCCCCCCGAGTTTGGTCTCAGGGTGCTCCTCGAGCTTGGTCTCAGGGGCCCCGAGCTTGGTCTCAGGGGGCCCAAGCCTTGCATCAGGGGCTCGAGCTTGGTCTCACGGGCTTTCAAAGCTTGGTCTCAGGGGGCCCTGAGCTTGGTCTCACGGGTCTTTCGATCTTGGTCTTAGGTGGCCCCAGAGCTGGTCTCAGGGATCCCCCGAGCATTGGTATCGATGGCTCCGGAGCAGCGAACATTGATCTCGGGAAGTGGGGGGGGACAATATTGATCTCGGGGTGTCCCCCGGCTATCGATATCGAGGGGACTTATGAGCGAGGCCCGAGAATTGGCCCCATGGGACCCAGAGTTTGGTCTCAGGGGCCGAGGCTTGGGCTCAGGGTCCCCGAGCATTGGTATCGAGGGGCTCCAGAGTACCGAGCATTAGTCTCGGGGGGGCCTTCGAATGTTGATCTGCTCCCCCCCAAACAACGGTGTCGAGTTACTCCTGAGAAAAGCGCAAGCATAGGCCTAGGGGTGCCCCCGAACCTGATCTAAGTGGAACCCCGAGCTTGGTCTTAGGAGCCCCGTGCATCAGTATCCAGGGGCTCCGGAGTATTGGTATCGGGGGGAAGCAATGATTTCAGGGGCCTCCAAGTGCTGATCTCGGCGGGCCCCCGAATGTGTGGATGCAGTGGCGTAGCCAAGGGGTTCTAGGAGTCCGAGGACCCCCCTTTGGGCCAATCTAAACCACTGCAAAGCATTCTCTGATAACGGGGCCCCCAGAATCAGTCTCAGAAGCACCTGAAGATTCGTTCTCAGGGCGTCCCGAGTCGGCCTCAGGGCCCCGCCCTGAGGGTCAGTCTCAAGACCCCCAAAAGTAGATTTCAGGGGGTCCCTGAGAGTTAGTCTCAGGGGATCCCGAAAGTCGGTCTCAGGGGCCCCGAGACTCGGTCTCAGGGGGCCGAGCTCGTCCCAGGGTCCCCAGAGAGTGGTTCTCAGGGCCCCGCGACAGACTATTTCAGGGTGCTCCATGAGAGTCAGTCTCAGAGAACCCCAAGGGTCGGTCAAGGGGACCCTGAGATTCAGTCTTAGAGGACCCCCGATATTCGGTCCCATAGTCTTACGGGCGTCTCTCTCAGGAGTCAATATTTACTTTCAGGTGGCTCCGAGAATTAATCTAGGGGTCCGAGAGCTAGTCTCATTTGATCCGCAGAGTGCTGATCTCAGGAGGCCCCTGAGGGGTAATCTTGGGAAGCCTCGAGATTTAGCCTGAGGCTGTGCCCCCCCCCCTAGTTGTTGCATAAGAGGCCCCGAGAGTCAATCTCAGGGAGCACCTAAAAGATAGTCTCAGAGTGCTCCCGGGAGTTAGTCTCCGGTTCGTCCAAGAGCTAATTTTGGGGCTTTGAGAGTAATTCCCAGAGGTGCTCCCGAATTTTGGTCTCACGGCTCCGAGTTAGCCTTAGACCTCTGAGGGCCAATCTGGGCTTCCGAGAGTCAGTCTCGGGAGTGCCGTGCCAAATACTCAGTTTCAGGGGTGGTTCCACGCCTCCCTCATCGAGTGTTAGTCTCGGGGCGACCCAGGGTTAGTCTCAGAGGGCTGTCGGAAGTCATTCCCAGCCCCCCGCCTCACCCCAGAGACAGCCTCAGGGGATCCCCAAGAGCTAATCTGGATGGCCCCGAGTGTCAGTCTCAGCCCCCTCCCCAGAGCAAATCTGGGGGGGCCGATAAATAGGCCCAGAGGTGCTGCCGATAACTAATCTAGGGAGCCCCGAGAGATTCTCAGGAGTCCACAATTTTGGTCAAGAGGCGCCGTGAATCAGTATCAGAGACTCCCTGAGATCTAATCGGGAGAGGGGCCGGAAATTAACCTTGTGAGTAGCGCCAAGTGTTGGTCTTGACGGCCCCAGAGCTAGTCTCAGGTCCCCCAAGAACTGATCTCGGAAGCCCGAGTTATATTCAGGGGACCTTTCAGTTCTAGTGTAAGGAGGGCCGGAGAGCTAATCTCAGAGATCCGACAATTAGTCTCACGAGGTCTCCAGGAGTTAGTCTCAGGGGTTCCCAGAAGCTGCCCTCAAGTGTCCCCAAAAGCTAGTCTCAGCGAGCATTCCTCTCCTTCCTCCCCCTCCCCTCAAAGTTATCCTCCGGGCCTCACGAGAGTAAGTTCCAGGGAGTCCCAGTAGGTAGTCTCATGGTACCCCCAAATGCTGGTTTTGGGGGACGTAAGTACTGATTTGCGGGAAAAGTGTTGTTTTCGGGGGTCCCAGATACTGGTTTCTGCGCCGTGTCAAGTGCTAGGCCCCTGGAGATCTCTGCTCGACCCAGGAGTCAGGGGGGCGGGGGCGGTGGGTGATGGTCCTGGATGGCTTAACACTGGCATAGCAATACAAGCCCTGTACAAAGCCTATCAGAGACCTAAAGTCCAAGGAAGTACTCACCTCCCTAAGCCCCCGGGATCTCCAACCAATGGCTAGGGAGGAGTAAGTGAGCGGTTTCATCAGTAGGACTGTCCATGGAATAGGTTTTATATAGCATCTGGGGCACACTCATATATCCTTTTTATTGAGCGTCCTTTTTCCTTTCCGTTTCTTTTAGATTTTAGAATACAATCCAGAGATATCGCTTGAGATCCTAGGCTCAAAGAAGATTTCGAAAATCATATGCCTCTGAAAAATCTATATATTCCCATTGCGTACCAAAAAAGGCAAATTGAAACATATTGATCAGGCACCATTCCGGAAGGAAAGGCAAAAATTAATCTAATTCTAGCATCCATAATAGCAAATCGAACAGGGAATTTGAAACTTAAGCTGGTTTTTCAATCTATTAGCTTAGTCCCAATAACTACCGTCCTAAATATTCTGAAATAAACAACTTTCAAATATTTTCGTAGGAAACCAGAAAAACAAGGAGAATGGCACACATTGATGAGCATAATCCCAAAAAGAAAAATAGGTATGCAAGGTTTAAAATAACAATGACAGAGTAATCCAAGGCGATAATTATCTCAGGGGCCTATTGTTTTGGTAATTTGCTCATTTACAACAAAGCAAGGGTAAGAAAGTAACTCTGGTGAATTCATCAAGATCTTTCCGCAGAATAGACGGTATACGACGTCCGGAATACACCACCATCCACCATATCCCTTGTATTTTTATTGATTTTTTCCATTTCTTTGGAAACTTTCTGATTAAAGAGTTCATTAATTCGACACCCGGAAAAAATTGGTAATCATTTTCCGTAGAAGACCATTTATTCGTACTCAAAACGACTGACCTTCAATGACTTCATAGCTGATTACCAGAGTGAATTGAGGTAAAGTCAGGTTTAACATCATGCACGCAGCAGCATTTGATTTCCGAAATGTGCCACAAAACTGTTATTATAGCCACGCTGTCATATAGGTATGGGCCAGCCTTAATATTTGGTGACCTAAACTTACCAACACTTGGTCGGATCGAGAAAAATCAAACTATAAACAAAATAATAACAAACACTTAAAAATGGATAGAAAAATTTCCGTCGTGTAAATGTTATAATGCCAAAATATTATACGACACATATAGGAGATGGGCCCCGACTACTAAGGGGCCCCCGGCCTGGGGGCCCCCCGACGGTAGTCGGACCCCCTTGGCCGAATCCTGGCTACGCCACTGCATGGGACCAAGATCAAAAGGCCTGTGGGACCAATCTTGAGGCCCCTGGGACCAAGTTCAGGCCCCTGAGACCAACTCAGGGCCCCTGAGACCAAGGTCAGGGCCCTCGAGATCAATGTTCGATAATCCGGAGCCCTTGATATCGATGATCAAGGGCCCCTGAGACCATGTTCGTGGAGCACACTGAGACCAAGCTTGGGGATCCTCTGAGACCAAGCTCGGGGCCCCCTGAGACCAGGATCCAAAGGCCCGTGAGACCAAGATCGAAAGGATCGTGGGACCAAGTTTGGGGCCCTGAGACCAAGCTCAGGCCCCTTAGACCAACTCGGGGCCCCTGAGACCAAGCTCGGGAGCCCATGAGACCCAGATCGAAAGGCCCGTGAGACCAAGATCGAAAGGCCCGTGAGACCAATCTTGGGGCCCCTGGGACCAAGTTCGGGCCCCTGAGACCAACTCAGGGCCCCTGAGACAACTCAGGGCCCCTGAGACCAAGCTCAGGGGCCCCCGATATCAATGTTTAATAATCCGGAGCCCTTGATACCGATGATCGAGGTGCCCCTGAGACCGCGCTCGTGGAGCCCACTGAGACCAAGCTTGGTGTCCTCTGAGACTAAAGTTTGGGCGTCCTCTGAGACCAAGCTCGGGGGCCCTTGAGACCAAGCTCGGAGGCCCCCTGAAACCAAGACCGAAAAGCCCGTGAGACCACGATCGAAAATCCCGTGGGAACAAGATCAAAAGGCCCGTGGCACCGAGTTTGAAGCCCCTGAGACCAAGCTCGGGGGTCCCCTGAAACCAAGCTCAGGCTGCCCTGATACCAAGTTCAGGAAGTCCCCTGAGACCAAGCTCAGGCCACCCTGAGATCAGGTTCAGGGGGTCCCAGGATCAATGTTCAATACTTCGGAGCCCCCCGATACCGACGATCATGGGGCCCCTGAGACCAAGCCCATGGCGCCCCCTGACACTAGGCTCAGGCCACTGAGACCAAGCTCGGGGGATACCAAGACCGAAAGGCCGTGAGACCAAGATCAAGAGGCCCGTGGGACCAATCTTGTGGCCCCTGAGACCAGGCTCGGGTTCCTGAGACTAACTCGGGGCGCCTGAGACCAAGCTCAGGGGCCCCCGATATCAATGTTTGATAATCCTGAGCCCTTGATACCGATGATCGAGGGCCCCTGAGACCAAGCTTGTGGAGCCCCCTGAGACCAAGCTCAGGCCACTGAGGACAAGCTTGTGGAGCCCCCTGAGACCAAGCTCAGGCCACTGAGGACAAGCTCAGGGGTCCCCTGAGACCAAACTCGTGGAGCCCACTGAGATCAAGCTCAGGCCACTAAGACCAAGCTTGGGGGTCCTCTGAGACTAAGTTTGGGGGTCCTCTGAGACCAAGCTCGGGGGTCCCCTGCAACTAAGTTCGGGGTCCCCTGACACCAAGCTTTGGGGGCCCTGAGACCAAGCTCGGGGGCTCCCTGAGACCAACTCGGGGGCTCCCTGAGACCAAGACCGAAAGACCGTGAGACCAAGATCAAAACGCCCGTGGAACCAATCTTAAGATCGGTCCCACGGGCCTTCTTAAGATCTTAATACTAAGATCCCAGGGGCCCCAATTTGGGCCCCTGGGCCAAGTTCAGAACCCTGAGACCAACTCAGGGCCCTTAAGACCAAGCTCAGGTGCCCCCGATATCAATGTTCGCTAATCCGGAGCCCTCGATAGCGATGATCGAGGGACCCCTGACACCAAGCTCGGGGAGCCCCTGAGGCCAAGTTCGGGCCACTGAAACCAAGCTCGGTGGTGCCCTGGGACCAGGTTCGGGGGTTTCCTGAAACAAAGCTCGGGGGGGCACCTGAGACCAAGCTTGGGATCCCAGAGACCAAGCTCGAGGGACCCCTGACCCGACGCTCGGGGCCCCTGAGACCAAGATCGAAAGGCCCGTGAGATCAAGACCGAAAGGCTGGTGGGACAAAGAAGAAAAGGTCCGTGGGACCAAGCTTGGGCCCCCAGAGACCAGGCTCGGGGTCCCTGAGACCAACTCGGGGCCCCCTGAGACTAAGCTCAGTTGGCCCCAAGATCAATGTTTGATACTTCGGAGCCCTCGATACCGGAGTACCCCTGAGACCAGGCTCGGGGAACTCCCCGAGACCAACCAAGGGCCACTGAGACCAAGCTCGGGGACCCCGAGATCAAGTTTGGAGGGCAATCTGACATTAAGCTCGGGGGTCCCCGAGATTAAGCTCGGAGCGCAGTCGTACACTAAGCTCCGGGGCCCCTGAGATCAAGCCCAGGGGCCCTCTGAGACTAAGGTCGGGGGTCCCGTGCGACCAAGCTCAGGGGCCGTCCAGTTCAATGCTCGTGTTTTCCAGTGCACAAGATCTGCCCAAGGGGGTCCGTGGTCCCCAACGACTCCTCTGGCTACGCCACTGATCTGGACACGTCTTTGCCAATTGCACCTCTTCCCAGCTTTCTGAACACGCCGCTGAATAAATCATCCCCACCAGCAGTCTTTTGGAGACGCCTTTTCCACTTGCAACCCCTTCCGAACAGTCTGAGACCACTCTGTACAATGTACTCTTTTCCAACACTCTGAGATCGCTTTTGTACTATATATCTTTTTTAGCACTCTGAGCACGCCTGTCTGCATTACATGCTCCTACTAGCAGTCTCCTGGACACGCCTTTGCCAACTGTACCCTTTTCCTAACCTTCTGAGCACGCCTCTGTAGAATACATCTCGTTGCCAGCAGTCTCGTTTGAACGCCTTTTCCAACTGCACCCCTTTCCAGCAGTCTTAACACGCCTCTGTCGCATAGGCGAATCCAGGGGGCAGAGGTCCTGCGCCCTCCCCCCGATCACCCCTCGGCGCCCCCTGCAAGGTCTATGTCGCCCCCCTGAAATGTAGCTTCCCATCCCCGCTCCGGTTGCGAAAATCAGCACCCACCAATAAGATTTTGTGCTCACCTGATAGGTTTTGCCGGTCAAAAGTGGTGTCCCCTGTTCCGGATGGCGCCCCCCTTGCCCGAAGTCCTGAATCCGCCTATGCGCTGTCGTTGTTTCTTGTGTTCACAACGTTTTAAGTGCGCCCCTGGTCCTGGTATGGGGAATTATTGATATCTTGGGATATGGGGAAGAATGCTGGGTTATTTCTGATCTGGTATGCAATTTTCGGTTCCGGGCATGAACACCAAGAGCAACAGAAAGTATTCCGCTGTAATAAAAGTAGTGAGGTTTTTACCTATGATTTTACAGTTGTCCTGGAAAGGAACATCGTGAAAAGCTACAAATTTTAAAAATGACTATTTTTAGCTCGGTATATAGCTTTTCTAAGCGATTGTTGTATTTATTCACGAGTTGAGTTTTGGCACCCAGCTCTGGTAGTCATAGATCCTACTTCCGGTTGACAAAAAGTCTAATAAAACAGTTTCTAGCCAACGAAACTTCACCAAAAGATACAAATCTGTAGAAAAGGCAGACATATATTTCAAGACGAAAAAGCTAAGTAGTTGTTGCAATGGTTCGGATTTTGAGTTTTGGCAGTAGCATGAACACTAATGGCACCAAAAATTATTCCGCCGTAATAAAAGTAGTGTAATTTTAATCTACAATTTTACAGTTGCCGTGGAAAGCAACATCGTGAAAAGGTACAAATTTTAAGCATTACTATTTCGAAGTCGGCATAAAGATTTTCTAAGCGATTGTTACATTCTTTCGTGAGTTGAGTTTTGGCACCTAGTTCTGGCAGTAACCGACCCTACTTCCGGTTAACAAAAAGTCTAATAAAACAGTTTTTAGTAAACGAAACCTCACCAAAAGATACAAATTTGTAGAAAAAGTAGTAATCTATTAGCATGCTGAAAAGCTAAGCAGTTACTGCAACGGTTCAGATTTTGAGTTTTGGCAGTTGGAGTCGGCAGTGTAGTAGCATGTCCCGAGAGAGACACGAATGAAAGCGCTGTAGTTTTTCTTCCAAAGGTATGAATAAATAAAGAAATGGCTATTTCTCGGTCCTGATAACCCTGGGAAAATGGGGAATCTGGGGTAATAAATGTCTGTAATAGTTTTCCTGTCAACTTATTGTAGAAGCTTTGCATGATCTGCCTATTGCGATAATACTGATACCTCCTTCCTTGTGCCCCATTTTTGATTTATCATTATGGGACCACCTCGTTTTATCGAGACTCAGGAAAGGGGTCCATCCTATCTAAAATAAAACAATAAAAATTGAGTTAGATTAAATGCCTAGAGCCAAAATTTCTGTAAGTGTTGGCCGAACGGTCTCGAGACAGCAATCAAGCTAAGCTCCTGGATCCGTCCAACCTGCCATTGCTTTGACCTTCAAATCATTAGTTCTTTCAAAGTAAAGTTGGCCCGAACTCTGTGCCCATTTACTGAATTTATAAATTTCCTCCTCCCTGTCTCATCTCTCTTTCCTCTTCACTTGCTGGTAAAACAAGTAAAAGCATGATAATCAACCCCAGCAAAAAAGTGAAAAAAGTCAGCTGCTGCTGAAAAGAGTTTCACCATCAGGAAGAACCCAAAATGTCTTCAAGGGTCATGAAAAAGTTCAGCATATTGCTGAGTTTCATACAGTGCTTTTTATTGTCTTGCTTTCACTCTGGACAAGTTTCCATGAGCTTTTTCTACACAAAGCTTTGTATCAAAATTGTAGTGAGTAGCTGGTCATGCTTTTCACCCTGGTCAAGTGTTTGTCTGTGGAATTCAGGTATCAATCTCATTCCTGTGTATCATAATTGAAAAAGGTGCTAAATTTTTCCCTGTACTTTGCAAAATGATTTCTCTATGTTGCAAGCTTGTTTGCAAACAGGTTATTCAATAATTATGCATTTTCTTTGTATGCTGCTCTCATTTTCTGGTGTCTTGTTTGCAGATGTTCTTTATTATGTGAGGGTTGATGAAATATAGGTCCATACTTCTTAAAATTTTATTGAAATTATACAGGTTGGACAATTTACATTCAACAACAGTCTGTGGCCAAGTTCAGAAATCTGCATTGGACAGATACCTACCCAAGTGTTCTATCTGGACAATTCAAAAATATATTTATGTAACCAGTCCTATCATGCACATTAGGGGTGTCCAGATTTCGGTCTTTTTGAAAAATCATAGAAAGTCATGGTTTTTCCCATAGTTTCAAGCATTCTGAGTCCATTTATGCTAAAAAAACCAGGTCTAAACAACATTTAGGGGTTGCAAATTTGATTCCAAAATGGGAATTTTGGCTATTTTTGGCCAAAATTAGCACAAAAGTGCATATAACCAGATTGTTATGGATAGTATAAATATAAATGCATGTTTATTGAATTGAATAGCTCATTAGCTTTTGTTTGAAGCCAGTTTTATATTAATATCACTTTTGGTTGACTTTTTATAGGCATCCAATCATACAGTTATGACCTGTCTCTGAGCGCCACTGACCTAGCGTGGGTTCAATTCCAGCTGCAGGGCACTATTGGTCTCTGTCATCGAAAGTGTTGGCACCTGGCGGATTTTTTTGGAAACGCCAGTAGAGGGACTGATGCCTGGTGCGGCTGCTTCATATCCGGCACATTTTGAAACAAACTCCTTGGTTCCTAGACGGTTCCTATGGTAACAGATTTTCAGTCGTGGTAAACTCGTTGTGAAAGAGTGTGGTTATACGTGACGTTGGGTGGACGTGAATATTGAAGACTGGCGGTATTTTCTTGTTTGTAATAATCTTGGAAAGTTCAAAGAAAATGGAGAAGAGACGGATAACCATTGGATCCAATCAGAAATGCTGTGTTCCTCAGTGTGTATCCTTCCGAAGAAAGTGTCGAAGTCTCAGCTTTCACAAGTTTCCTCAGGATAAGGTGCTGTCCAAGCAGTGGAAGTTGAAACTGAGAATTGGGAAGAAGATAGGCTCAAATGCTGCTGTCTGTTGCATACATTTTCAGCCATCTGACTTCCATTGACATCCACCTGGTAAGCTGCTGGTACAAAGTATGGCATTTTCGACGAGATCTCGTCAGCGCGAGTGCCCTTGGAGACAGGACCGAGTGGTGCGAATTTTATCAACCTGGTGCGAATTTGCAAGGTTAGTGACACTTAAAATAAACAAATAATGGCTGAATGGCTATTAAGATACAGGAGGGGCCTTATAAAAAGCCCTTAATTAACTGACTAATGATTGAGATAGCATTGCATTGCAGGGGTAGGAATGGGTGCATTTTTCCCTGGTATGTGGCATATTGGTGCGAATTTTTGGAGGATGGTGGTGCGAGAATTTTAGATGGCTGGTGCGACTCGTCTGGCCTGCTGCCATACTTTGCAGACTGGCTGTGGGGCAATCTCCAGTGCCGCTTATGCCTCCTTCCACTCCCCTTGACCCTGCTTTTAGCAGGAGGAGGCCTTTATCCTTGGGCCGTCATCAAAGGCGGATCCAGGATTGCCGATCGGGGGCACCTTCCCGGGGGGGGCGAGGCGCCATTCTTGACCGAGAAACCCTATCGGATGGGAGCAAAACCCTATCGGTGGGAGCCGACTTTCGCATCCTGGGGTGGAGGGGGGGTGGGAAGCGAAACTTCAGGGGGCGTGGCCATTTCAGGGGGCGCCGAGGGTCAATGGCGGGGAAGGGGCACATACTCCCTTTGCCCCTGGATCTGCCTATGGGGCACATGCCCTTTTTGCTGTCCCCTTGGATCCGCCTATGGCTGTATTCCTTTTAGCCCGGGAAACTGACATCTTGAAATAATTCGGGAGATATACGCCTTTATTCGTTTCAAGCTGTCTGAAATTCCAGTTTGAATGTACGATGGAAAATGCGTTTCCAAACATAAGCGTCGCCACCGGCAAAAAAGTGGGGGGGGTGCAGCAAACCTTAACCTGATCCTGACTACAAACTTTGCTCCTTGGGACCAAAAACTCCTCGAATTTGGGCTCCTCACTACCTTCTGCAGCGGCTGGTTATAAGCCGCTGCCACATACCAGGCATAAAACACCTATAATTCACCGCTTACCATGCTATTCCCGGGCCCACTAACGTTGTTTACCTTTCGGAGTCCCTCTTTCGCGGCCATCTTGGATGGAAAACTAGTGTTGTGATGCGGCGTTGCATGAGCTTGTCCGTCGCCTTCATCGCATGTCGGCCAGGACCCCTGCATGTAAGCATGTTATGCCTGCTAGCATGTGCCTTTGTGTATGCCAGTCAGCGCTTATTGATGGCTTGCTGCATGTCTGATTACAGCGCTCTTCTTTCAGATTGCTCTCCTATTATTTCTTCATTTCTAAGGAATAAACTCTGCCAGCAAGGTATTCTTTGTCTGAGTCCGAAAGCTTTCCAACATAAATGAAGAAATAATAAAATCTGGGGCCATGTCACACTCAGCAGTTTTTGCAACTAGCAATTCCTCCTCTTCTTGATGGAGATCGTATTGAAGACTGGTAGCCAGCATTTAAAGCTGCAGTGGCTTCATGTCTGTTGACTGAAGGAGGGGAGAAGTTCGTTATTGGATTACTCCTGGCGTACTTAAAGAGGAGGCCTGCAGAAGTGGAGTTAGTCCGCGAACTGGTAAACAAGGAAACTAAGTTGGATGCAGCATTTGAGAGCCTGAAGATATTGGATCCTCCAGTGGACAAGTATGCTGCCATGCAAGGTCTCTGCAGATGCAACTGGCTTCCAGGAGTGCAGATTGACGATTTTTTTCTACGAACTGAAGCGCATTGCCCGTCAGGCTGAAGCTAAGATAGACTTTGTGTGTTCCATCATGTGCTCTCAATAGCCCAAGGAAGTGCAAAGCAGGGCCAAGTCCTGGCTGGCTGACAATGCTGTGACAGATGAAACAGCAAGAGCATTCATGGTCAAAGTCAAGTCTTGGACGGTAGAGCGTGGTGTTCCTCTTGATGTGGGATACAAGCTTCAGGAAGTGTCTGGGGAATCCATGTTTCCTCGAGTGATGAGATGCTCTTCACCAGCTTCTGGCAGCTGCAACAGTGCTGCCACTCGTCAGCTAGGAGACCATGTAGTACAGCAATATAGCATGGTTGAAACAAATCTGCCTGCTGAGGGCAATGTGGCTCGGGTCGCCCACTTCAACAGGAATGGGAAACACTCATCCCTTCGCCAGACTACGTCCAACTTCAAGGGAAGGTGCTTTATCTGCAGTGGAGGGCACATGATGAGGACCTGTCCTGACAAGAGGTGTCCACGCTGTGGTGCCAAGGGGCATAACCTCACCCACTGCAACGTCACCAAAGTGGGTAATGTAGAGAACAATGATGTGTGTAAGTTTGTTGATGAAAACAACTGTACAATTCCTGGACTGTGCCAGTGCCTACTGGAGTATAGAGATGGAGAAGGTAGACCGCCAGAAGACGGCGTTCTCAGTTCCCAGAGGCCAATACGAAATGAACGTGATGGCTTTCGGGCTCTGTAACAGTCAGAGTACCTATCAACGAGCCATAGACTCGGTGCTCAAGGGGGCGAAGAACGTTGTGGCATACTTTGATGATGTCTGTTGTTTTTCAGACAACTTTGAGGAGCACCTCATGGATCTGGAGCAGGCACTGGGCAGGTTTCAGTCTGCCAACATGCAGCTGAGACCTGATAAATGTCGTGTCGGGTATGATAGAGGCCCGTTCCTCGGGCATGAGGTTTCCCCTGATGGCTGTTCACCACTGTCAGAGAACCTGAGGGCAATCAAGAGTTGCCCGAGACCAACTTGTAAGAAGGAGCTTCTGAGGTTCCTGGGCATGGTCAATTACTACAGACCGTTCATTCCACGAATGGCTGAGGTGGCTGCTCCACTATACGGGCTAACCAGGGCGAGTGTCAGCTGGCATTGGTCGGTCGAATGTGAGCGCAGCTTCGTTAAGTTGCGCGATATTTTGTCATCAGACATGGTACTCGCTTTCCCGCAGTGGAACAAGCCTTTCTTCGTCGAGGTGGATGGCTCTTGCTCGGGAGTAGGTGCTATTCTCTCCCAGGAAGACACAGAGGGTCGATTAAGGCCGTTGGCTTATTACTCCTCAGGGCTCACTCCAACTCAGCAGAATTACTCAGCCTCTGAGATAGAGTGCTGGGCTCTCATTTCCGCAACCCGAAAGTGGAGTGTTTACATGAACGCAGCACCCCATGTCATTCTTGTCAGTGATCATAACCCGTTAACCTGGCTCAGACGCCAACAGGACCCCCGTCGGAAGTTCGCCAGGTGGATTGCTGAGTTGGAGAATCTCAACTACACTGTCATTTACAGAAAGGGCACAAAGCATGCTGCCCCTGATTTTCTGAGCAGGATGGAATCTGAGGTGGATTCTGGTGTGAATGATGAGAATGAGTTTTTTGAGAGACATGTATATACTGTTGATGAAGTCCCCACTTTCTTGGACGAGATAAGGCTGGCTCAGCAGGACGATACGAATGTTATGTACGCTGTCCGGCAGTTGCAGGCAGGCGGAAAAGTAAAAAGAGGAAGGTACAAATCCTATGGTGGTATGAGACTGGAGAAAGGTCTGCTCATGCGCAAGTCGCAGATCGTCGTGCCTTGCTCAATGAGGCGTGTCGTATTCGAGCGAGAACATGCGATCCATCATGCGGGTGTTGACAAAACTTACAAATGTATTCGGGACAGGTACTTCTGGGTCGGGATGTACTCCTACGTCCAGAATCTTTGTGCAGTGTGTGAGGTCTGTCAGAGAAATAAGAGGTCATATGCTCCAAAGGAGACTTTACAGTCATTTGATACGGGCGACACTACTCCACGCAGTACGATAGCCATTGATATAGCCACACTGCCATGGTCGCAGGGTGGATGCAGACACTTTGTCGTCATTGTGGATGTCTTCTCGAGGTATGTGGAACTTGTTGCCCTTAAAGATCAGTGTGCTGAGACAGTATGTGAAGCTGTTAGGTCCGAGTGGATCTACAGACACGGATCGCCGCTTCGAATCATTACAGACCAGGCCCATAACATGGACGGTCAGCTGATGAATCGCCTTTGTGAGAGTCTGGGAATTGAGAAGAGGCGCTCGTCACCGTACCATCCAGAGGGTGATGGGTTGGCTGAACGTACCATTCAACCTATCAAACAGCTGCTCAGATGCAAACTGCAACAACGTCAGATGGAACAAACACAGTGGCCATCCGTTCTCAGCGAGGTCCGTTGTATATCTAATTCATTGCCTAAGTCTTCTATCGGATTTCAGCCTAATGAACTGATGTACGGTGGAAAGTTGCGTGCGCTTCCGGAGGTGAGCGTGCATGGGGCAGATGAGGCGTCCGAGTTGGGAGTTAGTCCCAGAGCACACATCGAGGAGACACGCCACAGTCTCGGTAGTATCCACAAGCAGGCCTTCCAAAACACCGCCGGGGCTCATGTCAAATCAAAACAACACTATGACCAGGGTAAGAAGGATAGCGATGTGCGTCCCGGAGATTACGTGTACCTCCGAAGAGAAGTGCGACATTCCTCCCTAGACCCGATGTATGATGGCCCTTTTCTTGTTCTGTCCCGACGTGATGCAAATGTTTTGTTGAGGATGAGTAACAAAGACAAAGTAGTGCATTTGAATCGCTGTAAAAAGTGTGCTACAGAGGGGGTGACACCCCGTGCTGTGTGTGTACCGACAGGCGCACCCGTAGATCCGAGCGGGCACGGCGGCGCGTGCAGTCAAGTTGCTGTGCTGCAGCCGGCGCCCCCACCCGTGTGTGGTGCTGTGCCGAACACCTTACACGTTCCAGTGACCTGTCAGTTGCCGCGTTCTGGTGTTACCCGATGAAGTTGCTGGTGTTGGAACCGAGCTGATGACTCCAAGGTTGGAGGGAAGGCGGAACCCGCCCCGAAATAGGCGACCACCAGCTCACCTCAGAGATTATGTGCCATAGTTAGCTTTGAGCCTCTGGTCTCTTTTTGGGGGAAGTGATGTTGTGATGCGGCGTTGCATGAGCTTGTCCGTCGCCTTCATCGCATGTCGGCCAGGACCCCTGCATGTAAGCATGTTATGCCTGCTAGCATGTGCCTTTGTGTATGCCAGTCAGCGCTTATTGATGGATTGCTGCATGTCTGATTACAGCGCTCTTCTTTCAGACTGCTCTCCTATTATTTCTTCATTTCTAAGGAATAAACTCTGCCAGCAAGGTATTCTTTGTCTGAGTCCGAAAGCTTTCCAACACTAGCGCCACTGGTGAGCGTGACCGGGGTCAATCGGAAGCAGGGAAAACACTGTGATTGCTGTTTGGGGAAATACTACTGATATTGTACCCATCTTTTCGAACGCACTTCACAATTAATTAACTACTTGACTATTCAATTAGCTAATTAATTGATTAATTCAGATATCCATCGATTAAGCCCTGCCCGTTGGTACAGTTACAGCTAATGATGCACACTCTGTTTTCAGGCTGGGATAGATGTTGCGGTCAATTTGGAAGTAAAGAATTGTGTTTTAATCTGTTTGACCATTGTGTTTTGTATGGCATGGCCCAATCACAGTCAAGAATGTGGTCCGCCACCACATACGACTTGGCTGGGCACCCGTTACTAACCATAACGGGTGCAAAGTTTCCGATTTCCAGCCAGGTCCTGAGGCGTTTTCTCTAAACCAAGCAAGACGCAGAATGCCGGATGAGGCGTCTATGAATACTATTGGTGAAGGTGAGCAGTTTTGGAAGATAGCGCGCATCAAAACATTGCAGCACAGAGCCCATAAGGTACAACTGACTAAGCTGTGGGAGACATGGAGGTGCTTGCATAAAAGCAAGAGCGACACCAGCTCTGGCCGACGCGAGGTGTTTCGGAAGGCTCTTAACGAGCTGTGCGACATCGTGACACCTCATTCGCAGAAGGGATACTGGACGACAGGCTGCTGATGCTCGCTCCAAGCAGGAGGATATATGCTTCTACCAGAATAAATGCAAAGACCTTGTCAGCACCATCAGAGGTCTAGATAAGTTATATGGAAGGAGAAACAAAAGGACGAAAGAGCAGATATGGAGATGAGAACCGAGAAAAGGCGAGAAGAAAAAGCAAAGCAGAAGACTCATGAGTGACCAGCCGAAAACAGTTCGCTCACAAGAGGAAATAGAGGTGGATGAGGACGAGATGGGCGAATAGCAGGACAAAACGTGGGCCCCGGGTACGAAGCAACCGAGGAAAAAGGATGTCCACCTCATTCTGCACCAAAATATCATGTATCAGCCAAGACGCAGTATTACACCAAGCTCATCATGTTTGTTAACCGGCTGAGCCTGGAGGAGAAGCTGTGAGCCGTGCTGCGTCGCATAGTGCGTGCACCAACGCAAGAAACCACACCATGCGACGCAGCAGGGCTCACAGCTCCTCCAGGCTCAGCCGGTCAGCAAACATAAAAAGCTTTGTGTAGTACAGCGTCTTGGTTGATGGTAATAATAATTGTTAGGTTTAACGACGCTCCAGGTGCCAAGGTTATATGACGTTACCATCTCTCACCCTGTTGGGAGGTAAGATCGACCTATTCAGAAGCTCCGTCGGGACTAGAACCTGGGACCGATGACTTAGTGGATAGACGCGCTATGCACCAAGCCACCCATCCCCCGTCTTGGCCGATACATGATATTTTGGTGCGGAATAAGAATGACGTCCTTTTTCCTCGGTTGCATCGCACCCAAGTGTCCATCATGTCCTGTCCTGTTCTTCGTCTATCTCGTCCCCATCCACCTCCATTTCCTCTTGTGAGTGAGATGCTTTCGACTGGTCATCCAAGACTTCGCATCGTCCCGGTGTCGTCTGCTTTGCTTTCCCCTCTAGCTATTTTCGGTTCTCAGCTCCATATCTTCTATTTCGTCCTTTTTGTTTCTCATTTCGTATAGTGTCCATCATGTCCTGTCCTGTTCTTCGTCTATCTCGTCCCCATCCACCTCCATTTCCTCTTGTGAGTGAGATGCTTTCGACTGGTCATCCAAGACTTCGCATCGTCCCGGTGTCGTCTGCTTTGCTTTCCCCTCTAGCTATTTTCGGTTCTCAGCTCCATATCTTCTATTTCGTCCTTTTGTTTCTCATTTCGTATGGCTTATCCAGACCTCTGATGGTGCTGAGTACTGACAAGGTCTTCGCGTCTATTCTGGTAGAAGCTTATATCATCCTGCTTGGAGCGAGCATCAGCAGCCTGTCGTCCAGTATACCTTCTGCGAATAAGGTGTCGCGATGTCGCACAGCTCGTTAAGAGCCTTCCGAAACACCTCGCGTCGGCCAGAGCTGGTGTCGCTCTTGCTTTTATGCAAGCACCTCCATGTCTCCCACAGCTTAGTCAGTTGTACCTTATGGGCTCTGTGCTGCAATGTTTTGATGCGCGCCATCTTCCAAAACTGCTCACCTTCGCCAATAGTATTCATAGATGCCTCATTCGGCATTCTGCGTCTTGCTTGGCTTGGAGAAAACGCCTCCGGACCTGGCTGGAAATTGGAAACTTTGCACCCGTTATGGTTGGTAACGGGTGCCCAGCCAAGTCGTATGTGGTGGCGGACCACGTTCTTGACTGTGATTGGGTCATGCCATACAAAACATAATGGTCAAACACATTGGCGGATCCAGGAAAAAGTTTTGGAGGGGCCAAAACATCGTTTTGCGGGGGCCAAATCGGGAAAAAATCGCAAAAAGCATAGGATTTAAAAAAACGGCCAAAAGTCGGTCGTTTTGGGGGCCAAAAGATACTATTTCGGGCTTTGGGGGGGGCATGGCCCCCTGGGTCCCCCCTGGATCCGCCAGTGGTCAAACAGATTGAAACGCAATTATTTACTTCCAAATTGACCGCACCGTCTATTCCAGCCTGAAAACAGAGTGTGCATCATTAGCTTTAACTGTACCTACGTGCAGGGCTTAATCGATGGATATCTGAACTAATCAATTAATTAGCTAATTAAATAGTCAAGTAGTTAATTAATTGTGAAGTGCGTTCGAAAAGATGGGTGCAATATCAGTAGTATTTCCCCAAACAGCAATCACAGCATTTTCCCTGCTTCCGGTAGAGCGCCCTGCAGCTGGAATTGAACCCACGCTAGGTCAGTGGCGCTCAGAGACGGGTCATAGCTGTATGATTGAAGGCCTATAAAAAAGTCAACCAAAATGATATTAACATAAAACTGGTATCAAACGAAAGCTAATGAGCTATTCTTTTCAATAAACATGTATCTATATTGATACTATCCATAACGATCTTGTTAAATGCACTTTTGTGCCAATATTGGCCAAAAATGGCCAAAATTCCCATTTTGAAATCAAATTCGCGACCCCTAAATGTTGTTTAAAGGCAGATACGCGAAAAAATTATTATTGTGGTTTCTTGCTATTTGGAAAATCCTGATAACTAAACTATCAATTATTTTTGCATCTTCGGCCAAATTTTGGGAGGCCACTTACTTATTATCGAAATAGGTTAACAGTTTCGATAAAACGCCCATCACTTACCCATGCCCATACCCATCACTTACTTTTCGAAAACTATTTAAAGTTGAAAAGTAATGTTTTTTTCTATAATAAAACTCTTTGTTCTCCTGTATTTGTATTTGAATTAATTTTAAAAAGCTTTTAAAAACTACAAAATGAATAAGTTTGCCCTAGAAACGGAAAAAAACATAATTGCTCAAGTCTTCAGCGTTTTCGTACCTCGGGTCTTGAGTCATTTTCTGCTTCGGCCCCAGGTTGACAAAACTTTTGCGTCAGATAGGTCACGTGACCCCGGTTTGGGAATTCCTAGACTTCTGATTGGTTAATTGTGATTTCTTTTAAACCCTATATTTCTGTTTCAAAAGAGTTTTGGAATGTTGTTTTTCTAAAGTAATTTTTTTCTGTAGTAGTCCAAAGTTCTACATCACTGTTTAGAATAGATATGACCTAATTCTTAGAGAAATTGATAGCCTTAGCCGTGTGTACGTCATGTACATCGATATGAGGTGTACCGGTAAAGTCGTCTAGAAATGTTGACTTTGAGAGCAATTTTAAGGCGTTTGCAGGCCGAATTCGCAAAAATGAGAATAAGACTTCTGAAACAACTTTTTGTAACCTTTTGATATAGCCAATACATTTTTTTCGCGTATCTCCCTTTAAACCTGGGTTTTTATGCATAAATGAACTCAGAATGCTTGAAACCATGGGAAAAGCCACGGCTTTCCACGATTTTTTGAAAAGACAGAAATCTGGATACCCCTAATGCACATGATACAATAAAGGTGAAAATTGTCACTAACTTGCCACCAGACTAAAGGAATCATTGACCTGGCTCTCATAAAAAGTTCTGAGCAGAAGCTGCTGTCCCTGACCCCAAAATCACAAAGAGGTCACTGGTGTGCATTAGCACCAAATATGAAAACAACCTGAAGGCCTTCTGGATGGTTCTGGCCTTCTGGATGATATGATCCACTCCAAGGTCTTGAAGGTAATGGCGGAGTCTCTCAGCGTCCCCCTCAGCAACATCTTCCAAAAATCATTAGATGAGGTTTGCGTCCCGACACCATGGAAAGAAGCAAAGGTAGTCCCAATGTTTAAGAAAGGGAAGAGGCAGGATCCAGCCAACTATCGCCCAGTAAGCTTGACATCAGTGGTATCCAAGGTACTAGAATCCATCATCTGTGACTGCCTGGTTGAGTTCTTGTTAGAAACAAACCAGCTTTCGCAAGCTCAGCATGGATTCCTTCCCAAGAGATCCTGCGGCAATTGATGAGTGGACAGCCCTCATTGAAAACAAACACCCAGTTGATGTGGTATATCTGGACTACAAAAACGCATTCGACTCTGTCTCTCATGAACAGCTTCTGGTGAAACTCCATGCTTACGGTATCCAAGGAAAGCTTCTGCAGTTGATCCGGAGTTTCCTATCGGGAAGAAGACAGTGTGTGAGGGTCGCAGGTGTCCGGTCTGAGTGGCAACCAGTCATCAGCGGGATACCGCAGGGTTCTTTACTGGGGCCCACACTCTTCATCATGTATATAAATGATCTACCATCTACCGTCAAGAGGAGTATCAAACTATTTGCTGATGATACGAAGCTGTTCAGTGAGGTGAGTGATGACAAGGACCACTGAACACCTGGAGCGAATCTCATGGCACTGGAGGAGTGGTCCAAGAGGTGGCAATTGCCATTTAATACCAGTAAGTGCAGTGTTTTGCACCTAGGACCACAAAACCAAGCAAGAGATTACTCCATGGCTGGGATTGCTCTCAGTACATCTACAGAGGAAAGGGACCTGGGTATCATCATAGACCAAGGTTTGAAGTTCCACACTCAGGCAGCCAGTGCCAGTCGTAAAGCCAACCTGATCTTGGGGGTAATAAGGAGTGCTTTTGCCAACCTAGACAGTGAGACGCTGCCCTTATTGTACAAGAGCCTAGTCAGGCGGCTTTTGGAATATGGAAACCCAATTTGGAGACCTTTCTATAGGACTGACCAGATAATGCTCGAACAAGTACGGCGCCGAGCGACCCGTCTAATCCCAAGTATACGACACAAAACATACGAAGAGAGGTTGAGACACCTAAAGCTGCCCTCTCTTGATTACCGAAGGAAGAGAGGAGATATTATCTGTATGTACAACCTCATCACTGGACGTATTGGAATATGCAGGGATGAATTCCTCCAGATGGCACCTGACAGAACAACCAGAGGACATGAGTTGAAGATATTCAAGCCAGAAGCCGTTTCGAGAGAAAGAAGAAACCATCTGACCATCAGGAGCATAAACAATTGGAACTCTCTTCCTAGCTGGGTTGTCGGATCTGAAAACACAAACATATTTAAAGCCAACCTAGACAAGTATTGGGAAAGATACTTGTATGTAACTCCTTTCTAGGCATATTCCTACTCCGTTGCACCTGAGCTGTTGTTGTTGTTGTGTTTTCCTCCCGGCCGCTATCGCGGCGTAGCCTGGCGGCTCTGGAGGGCTGCGAAGGCGGCCGCAAGAGCCGCCACGACGTCTCCACCGCGTACCTCTTCCGGCCTCGGCAGTATGTTGCCGAGGTGTAGAAGTCTAGTCTTCATCAGAGCAGGACACTCCATGAGGACGTGACGGGGCGTATCCGCCTCCTCCCCGCAAACGGGGCACCGCGCCACCAAGCAGCGGACGTCGCTGCATTGGTGGCAGCGCGGGGACGGGTTTCGCCCGATTTGGTGCAGGTACTGGGCCGACCCAGACCAGTGGGCGGCCCTCAGCTGGTGGATGGTGATAGCTTCGGCTCTGCTCACCGACGACACTGGAGGCGGCGGGCGGCCACCCACCAGGTCGCGGTACCACCCCGGTGGCCAGTCGCGGACCGTCTGTGCGCGGGCCGCTCGGGATGCTGCCCGGAGGATTGATGGTACGTCCAGGTGTCATCCTGGGGTAGGGCTGCCGCTTCCTTAGCTAGGGCGTCCGCCGCCTCGTTCCCGGGGATGCCGCAGTGGGAGGGGATCAGCTGCAGTAATGTCTCGCGGGATCCGGCCAGGGCGAAGAGAGTACTCCAAATGGCCACTCCTGTAGTCGAAGTCTGAGCAGCAGGGCCCGCGCGGAGGGCGGCGAGGGCCGATCTGGAGTCCGTGCATATCACGATGGGATCATTGTCCAGGCCTGGGTGTGTCCTCAGGAATGTGAGGGCGGTGAGAAGAGACGTCATCTCAGCTCTAAAGCTTGAGCAAAGACTGCCGGCTGGGGCGCGCAACTCCTGGCTCTGATCGTCGGCGAAGACGATGAGCGCACCCGCACCTCCGTCACGTACGCCCGCGCTGGCAGAGCCGTCGGTCCACACCCAGGTGGCGCACTGGGGCAGCGACGCCAGGTAGAGAAGCGTTGTCTGACGTTTTGACTCGTCGGAAAAGCCCGGCGGCAGTGGGGCTCCCACTCCCATGTTGAAGCTCATTGTCATCGGCGTGCCGGTCCATGGAAGAAGCCGCGCCGGGAGCAGCGGGTCCAGGGGCGGGGAGACCCCCAGCGATGTGAGGAGATCCCCGCCAACTTGCCGCCATCCGGTCACCGACGCAAGGCGAGCTGGAACCCTCGCCTCTGCTACCAATCGGAGGGGTCGTCCCTTGGAAGTGCCAGGGCCCTGACCAGGAGACGAGCCGCAAGCTCCCGCCGACGGGTCGCGACGGGCTGCAGGCCGGCCTCTTCCATCAAGGCATGGGTTGGGGTGGATCAGGGGCAGCCCGTGATGGTGCGGGCCACCGCTCTCATCTCTCTCTCTCTCGAGGACGAGGACGTGCGAGGGGAGTGTGGCGAGTAGCCAGGCTGCAGCGGCATGTGCCAGGACCCCGCGCACATACCCGTTAGCGACGGTGCGCAGTTGGCGTTCTCGAAGCCCTCACTCCCTTCCCGTCAACCGCCTAAGCTGAGCGTTGCGGGGGCGGAGTCGCTGGCGCAGACCGCGACAATGGGCGCCGAAGTGAAGGAGCCTGTCCAGTGTGATTCCCAGGAGCTTCAAGGTATCACCGCCGACGACCACTTTGCCAGCTACCTTGATCTGGCAGTTTGTGGCGTCGCGGGCCCACTTGGACAGGACCAGCAGCTGGGTCTTCTCTCCTGCGACCTCCATCTTGTTGTTGCGCGCCCAATTGACCAGCGTGTCCGCTGCCGCTTGGGCGCGCTCCCCGCAATCGAGATTGAGTTCCCGGCGCAGAGTGCTGCGGTGTCATCCGCGAACATGAAAGGAGTGGTGCCTGTGACCGACCTGAGGGCTGCAGCGAGGGGGGCCGACCATAGCAAAAACGAGATCGGCGAGAGGACACTGCCTTGCGGCAGGCCCGCCCGGTACACCCGCTCACCGCTGCGTGAGTCATTCAGCTCAACGCAGGCACGACGGTCCCTCAAGAGATTCCAGACCCAGGTCACTAGGCACGCGGGGACCCCCTGGTCGAGAAGGCGAGCTCGAAGCGGCAGATGGTCCACCTTGTCATAGGCCCTCGCGAAGTCGAAGGCCAGCAGCACAAACTTCTGCGCCGTGGAACCGTCCGGTTGGTGCTTCCCTCTGTTCTTGGGTAGGTTCCATCCGTCCTGGACTTGTTGAACAAGCCAGCCGATACCGTCCTCGACAGAGCGCTTTTCTCTAAAGCCGACCTGCTCCGGAGGTATCAGACCTCTCTCCGACACGACGAAGGAGAGGCGAGCGGCCACCATTCGCTCTGCGATCTTCGCCACATGCGAAGTGAGCGCAATCGGGCGATAACTGGTCAGAAGGCGCTTTTCCTTGCCAGGTTTGGGGATGGGGACGATAACCGTGCGTCGCTACTCTTCAGGTACGCCGCCGCTCATCCAGGAAGAATTGATGAGGCCGAGAAGAGCCCTCCGAGCAACCGGACCCAGGTGTCTCAGCTGCTCATTGCTGAGGCCGTCGGGGCCCGGGGCCTTGCATAACTGACTGCACTGTAGCTGGTAAGTCAGTTCCTCCTCGGCACCTGAGCTCGTCGGGGCAGGAACATCAGAGATACATTTGCACCACACACACACTATGTACACGACTGCGAGGCTTACGCTTATCGGCACCCTTGCGGGACAGTCATGTTCGCACGCTTCCTGTCACGCGCCCCACTGTACCAGGCAGTGGAGCTATCCCGATTTCTCGGGCCCGGCGGAACAGAGGACTGTTCCGGTGACGCGCGGCAAGGCCGTGCCCTCGGGCGGTGCCACCGGACCGGTGGATCTATTTAAAGGCAGATCAAGCCCGTGCTCCCAATAACAAGGGCGCTGGTTGGTCAGCGGAAGTCCCTAGTCAAGGCGGGCACTGCCCAGTGTACTGTGATCTGGCATTACTGATGTTACATTTTATCACCCAAAACCCGAAAATTTTCACAAAGGGCCGCTCCAACAAAATCATGTCAAAACCGGCCGAGTTTACAGACTGGCAGAACGGGTGTTCCAACTCTGTTTAGGAGCCGAAGTGGGCAACGAGGCGGCCATCTGGCTATGGTGGTTGCTGAGGAAGGGCTGGGATGCCACAATTGTCCCAGTCGCATCTAAATGCAGCACTACAGGTAATCTTTGCTCGAGGGGTGCAGTTTCAATGGAAGCATACGGCTGAGAGGTCGAGGAAGGTGGTGGCACATATAGGGTTGAGTCCCTGACAGTGTTCTTCTTTTGCCCAGGTTCTCAATATGGGCAGAAGTCAGGACTTTACTGTGGCTTAGTGCTGCTGTACTGCAAAGGCTGTGGGAAACAGCATCAAGCTATGAGCTACTCCCTCAAACTAACAAAATCTTGAAATTACATTGAACTCGTCTGAATGCTTTGAATCGTTGTGTGTTTGTCTCTCTAACCTGATGCCTTTTTGTCAGCTTTGCTGAGACAGGGACTTCGATACCATTCAACCTGAGACCAATCTCATCAGCAAAGCACGTTGTCAATCGAAACTGTGCGAAATGGTGAGTATGGTGTGAAATTCTAGAATTTCACTTGTGTCGGCGGAGCTGGTCATGTGCTAGCAAGATATGCAGGACATGATCTCACAATAGCATGTTGTGCGCATTTTCAACTCCTCACATGGGTTTTTTTCTTTGTCAGCAATAGACCTGCGGTCTAAATAGTTCCCTATTTGGCATTGAACTCGCTTTTGGTTGCTGGTATGGGCCATAGACGGCGGAACAAGGGGGCACCGTGCCCCCAACCCTTAAATGATGAGTTTTAACACTAACGCTATTGTGTTGACTAAAAAAATGGGTTGAGAAGTCCATAGCCCCCCTTTTGAATCCGGACCCTCCGCTTTTGGTTATAGTTCTTGCTATTAAAATTGAACAACATTTGTATTGTTGTTTTATGGTGGGCTGAAAGGCTAAGAACAAATCTCAAACATTCGTAGGGCCATCCGTGATTAGATCCATAGTTAGACAACACCGGCAATAGTTGAGACCTAGTTTTAAAGTGCGATCAGATTACTCTGCAAAATTGTCCAAGTGTTGCTCATGATGTGTTGATATCACTATATACTATCAGTGGTGGCCATCCAATACACTCCGAAGTTGTATTTATCAAGTATTCCTCTGAATCGAGGTTGTCCCGCCGTCTTGGCTGGTAAATTTTGACTAGTATTTTTGTAGCTGAAAATATTAAGTAATGCTTCCATGAGGGTCATTATGAGGAGGTAATTTGAGTTGATGAGTTATGTTCTTATTCTCGTATAGAAAATATGGAAATTCTCTTTTTGCTGTTAAACATTTCGGACGAAGCTTCCGCAGACCATGGGCGTTGAAGCTAAGTAAGGGGGACAGGGTTGCGATGGTGATTTCCACCCACCTCGGAACCTAGCATGCTCATTGCTCATGATGGATATGAATCAACCAGCAGTAGCAAGGATACAGTGTGACGTTAGCAAAGCCGTTTCCAAGTTTGTTGACAAATTGTTAAATTCAGCACGAAAGTCTGCGCAAGCGACGCAAGACTGCCCCTTAAAAAAATTGGTTCAAAGGAATTCTTACATCGGGGCGTGAGATAGGATTCCTACATTGGGTTCTGCTTCATCAGAGTGGTTTAGAACTTAACTAGTTTGTTGCAGGGATAACCAAAAGAGGTCGGCACAAAACTCGCTCCAAGCGTTGATGTTGAGATATCACAATACGCAAATGATACGGCGCTGTTTTTATCAGATAAGGACGAAATCCCTTGGGGTATTTTTGAAGGACTCGATACGTTTTAAAAAAAATCACGGCTCAAATCAAACAAGTCGAAATAACTGATAAAAACTTTACCCAAAAATTGCATGACCTAGTACCCGAAATCCAGAGATGAAGAAGTCGAAACACGTCATTGATGGGAAAATGTTTCGCTTTCAAGGTACTGTTCGAAGTAGTCTATAGACTTATAGCATTGCAAGCCCTAAATCAGACACCATTCGAAATATTCAAAAACTTTTGAAATTTTTGACATTTTATAGATCAAAAAGTCAGGGAAAATAAAGTGATTCCGATTACAGCCAAATTATGTTAACGGTGGCTGAAACATGATAACCTTTGGCACTTTATTAACAGTTTGAAGATCGTATGGCTGCTGTTGTCTAAGCTGCGTGGAAAGTTTTGCAGAGGTTTGTCGCAGCAATAGCAGAGAATATCGTAATGTTTGGTCACTTAAATTTGATTGCCTCTCCAGGCTGACATGTGTGTGTGATTTGTGATTGCGTCTCCAGGCTGTGTGAGTGTCTTCTGTGATTGCGTCTCCAGGCTGTGTGAGTGTGTTCTGTGATTGCGTCTCCAGGTGGACGCTTGAGTGTGTGTTCTGTGATTGCGTCTCCAGGTGGACGTGTGAGCGTGTGTTCTGTGATTGCGTCTCCAGGTTGTGTGAGTGTGTTCTGTGATTGCGTCTCCAGGCTGTGTGAGTGTGTGTTCTGTGATTGCGTCTCCAGGCTGTGTGAGTGTGTGTTCTGTGATTGCGTCTCCAGGTTGTGTGAGTGTGTGTTCTGTGATTGCGTCTCCAGGCTGTGTGAGTGTGTGATCTGTGATTGTGTCTCCAGGTTGGGTGAGTGTGTGTTGTGTGATTGCGTCTCCAGGTGGACGTGTGAGTGTGTGATCTATGATTGCGTCTCCAGGCTGTGTGGGTGTGTGTTCTGTGATTGCATCTCCAGGCTGTGTGAGTGTGATCTGTGATTGCGTCTCCAGGTGGACGTGTGAGTGTGTGTTCTGTGATTGCGTCTCCAGGCTGTGTGAGTGTGTGTTCTGTGATTGCGTCTCCAGTTTGTGTGAGTGTGTGTTCTGTGATTGTGTCTCCAGGCTGTGTGAGTGTGTGTTCTGTGATTGCGTCTCCAGGAGGTGTGAGTGTGTGTTCTGTGATTGCGTCTCCAGGTTGTGTGAGTGTGTGATCTGTGATTGCGTCTAAAGGTTGTGTGAGTGTGTGTTCTGTGATTGCGTCTCCAGGCTGTGTGAGTGTGGTCTGTGATTGCGTCTCCAGGTGGACGTGTGTGTGTTCTGTGATTGCGTCTCCAGGTGGACGTGTGAGTGTGTGATCTGTGATTGCGTCCCCAGACTGTGTGAGTGTGTGATCTGTGATTGCGTCTCCAGGCTGTGTGAGTGTGTGTTCTGTGATTGCGTCTCCAGGCTGTGTGAGTGTGTGATCTGTGATTGCGTCTCCAGGCTGTGTGAGTGTGTGTTCTGTGGTTGCGTCTCCAGGCTGTGTGAGTGTGTGTTCTGTGATTGCGTCTCCAGGCTGTGTGAGTGTGTGATCTGTGATTGTGTCTCCAGGTTGGGTGAGTGTGTGTTGTGTGATTGCGTCTCCAGGTGGACGTGTGAGTGTGTGTTATGTGATTGCGTCTCCAGGCTGTGTGAGTGTGTGTTCCGTGATTGCGTCTCCAGGTGGACGTGTGAGTGTGTGATCTGTGATTGAGTCTCCAGGTAGACGTGTGAGTGTGTGATCTGTGATTGTGTCTCCAGGTTGTGTGAGTGTGTGATCTGTGATTGCGTCTCCAGGTTGTGTGAGTGTGTGTTCTGTGATTGCGTCTCCAGGCTGACATGTGTGAGTGTGTGATCTATGATTGCGTCTCCAGGCTGTGTGGGTGTGTGTTCTGTGATTGCATCTCCAGGCTGTGTGAGTGTGATCTGTGATTGCGTCTCCAGGTGGACGTGTGAGTGTGTGTTCTGTGATTGCGTCTCCAGGCTGTGTGAGTGTGTGTTCTGTGATTGCGTCTCCAGTTTGTGTGAGTGTGTGTTCTGTGATTGTGTCTCCAGGCTGTGTGAGTGTGTGTTCTGTGATTGCGTCTCCAGGAGGTGTGAGTGTGTGTTCTGTGATTGCGTCTCCAGGTTGTGTGAGTGTGTTTTGTGATTGCGTCCCCAGACTGTGTGAGTGTGTGATCTGTGATTTCGTCTCCAGGCTGTGTGAGTGTGTGATCTGTGATTGTGTCTCCAGGCTATGTGAGTGTGTGTTCTGTGATTGCGTCTCCAGGCTGTGTGAGTTTGTGTTCTGTGATTGCGTCTCCAGGCTGTGTGAGTGTGTGTTCTGTGATTGCGTCTCCAGGCTGTGCGAGTGTGTGATCTGTGATTGCGTCTCCAGGCTGTGTGAGTGTGTGATATGTGGTTGTGTCTCCAGGCTGTGTGAGTGTGTGTTCTGTGATTGAGTCTCCAGGCTGTGAGTGTGTGATCTGTGATTGTGTCTCCAGACTGTGTGAGTGTGTGATCTGTGATTGCGTCTAAAGGTTGTGTGAGTGTGTGTTCTGTGATTGCGTCTCCAGGCTGTGTGAGTGTGGTATGTGATTGCGTCTCCAGGCTGGACGTGTGAGTGTGTGTTCTGTGATTGCGTCTCCAGGTGGACGTGTGAGTGTGTGATCTGTGATTGCGTCCCCAGACTGTGTGAGTGTGTGATCTGTGATTGCGTCTCCAGGCTATGTGAGTGTGTGATCTGTGATTGTGTCTCCAGGCTATGTGAGTGTGTGTTCTGTGATTGAGTCTCCAGGCTGTGAGTGTGGGATCTGTGATTGTGTCTCCAGACTGTGTGAGTGTGTGATCTGTGATTGCGTCTAAAGGTTGTGTGAGTGTGTGTTCTGTGATTGCGTCTCCAGGCTGTGTGAGTGTGGTCTGTGATTGCGTCTCCAGGTGGACGTGTGAGTGTGTGTTCTGTGATTGCGTCTCCAGGCTGTGTGAGTGTGTGTTCTGTGATTTTGTCTCCAGGTGGACGTGTGAGTGTGTGATCTCTGATTGCGTCTCCAGGTGGACGCTTGAGTGTGTGTTCTGTGATTGCGTCTCCAGGTGGACGTGTGAGTGTGTGTTCTGTGATTGCGTCTCCAGGTTGTGTGAGTGTGTTCTGTGATTGCGTCTCCAGGCTGTGTGAGTGTTTGTTCTGTGATTGCGTCTCCAGGCTGTGTGAGTGTGTGTTCTGTGATTGCGTCTCCAGGTTGTGTGTGTGTTCTGTGATTGCGTCTCCAGGCTGTGTGAGTGTGTGATCTGTGATTGTGTCTCCAGGTTGGGTGAGTGTGTGTTGTGTGATTGCGTCTCCAGGTGGACGTGTGAGTGTGTGTTATGTGATTGCGTCTTTAGGCTGTGTGAGTGTGTGTTCCGTGATTGCGTCTCCAGGTGGACGTGTGAGTGTGTGATCTGTGATTGCGTCTCCAGGTAGACGTGTGAGTGTGTGATCTGTGATTGTGTCTCCAGGTTGTGTGAGTGTGTGATCTGTGATTGCGTCTCCAGGTTGTGTGAGTGTGTGTTCTGTGATTGTGTCTCCAGGCTGACATGTGTGAGTGTGTGATCTATGATTGCGTCTCCAGGCTGTGTGGGTGTGTGTTCTGTGATTGCATCTCCAGGCTGTGTGAGTGTGATCTGTGATTGCGTCTCCAGGTGGACGTGTGAGTGTGTGTTCTGTGATTGCGTCTCCAGGCTTTGTGAGTGTGTGATATGTGGTTGTGTCTCCAGGCTGTGTGAGTGTGTGTTCTGTGATTGAGTTTCCAGGCTGTGAGTGTGTGATCTGTGATTGTGTCTCCAGACTGTGTGAGTGTGTGATCTGTGATTGCGTCTAAAGGTTGTGTGAGTGTGTGATCTGTGATTGCGTCTCCAGGTTGTGTGAGTGTGTTCTGTGATTGCGTCTCCAGGCTATGTGAGTGTGTGTTCTGTGATTGCGTCTCCAGGCTGTGTGAGTGTGTGTTCTGTGATTGCGTCTCCAGGTGGACGTGTGAGTGTGTGATCTGTTATTGCGTCTCCAGGTTGTGTGAGTGTGTTCTGTGATTGCGTCTCCAGGCTGTGTGAGTGTGTGTTCTGTGATTGCGTCTCCAGGTTGTGTGAGTTTGTGTTCTGTGATTGCGTCTCCAGGCTGTGTGAGTGTGTGATCTGTGATTGTGTCTCCAGGTTGGGTGAGCGTGTGTTCTGTGATTGCGTCTCCAGGTGGACGTGTGAGTGTGTGATCTGTGATTGCGTCTCCAGGTTGTGTGAGTTTGTGTTCTGTGATTGCGTCTCCAGGCTGTGTGAGTGTGTGATCTGTGATTGTGTCTCCAGGTTGGGTGAGTGTGTGTTCTGTGATTGCGTCTCCAGGTGGACGTGTGAGTGTGTGATCTGTGATTGCGTCTCCAGGTGGACGTGTGAGTGTGTGATCTGTGATTGCGTCTCCAGGTTGTGTGAGTGTGTTCTGTGATTGCATCTCCAGGCTGTGTGAGTGTGTGTTCTGTGATTGCGTCTCCAGGCTGTGTGAGTGTGTGTTCTGTGATTGCGTCTCCAGGTGGACGTGTGAGTGTGTGATCTGTGATTGTGTCTCCAGGTTGGGTGAGTGTGTGTTCTGTGATTGCGTCTCCAGGTGGACGTGTGAGTGTGTGTTCTGTGATTGCGTCTCCAGGCTGTGTGAGTGTGTGTTCCGTGATTGCGTCTCCAGGTGGACGTGTGAATGTGTGTTCTGTGATTGCGTCTCCAGGCTGTGTGAGTGTGTGTTCTGTGATTGCGTCTTCAGGTGGACGTGTGAGTGTGTGTTCTGTGATTGCGTCTCCAGGCTGACATGTGTGAGTGTGTGTTCTGTGATTGCGTCTCCAGGCTGTGTGAGTGTGTGATCTGTGATTGTGTCTCCAGGTTGTGTGAGTGTGTGTTCTGTGATTGCGTCTCCAGGTGGACTTGTGAGTGTGTGTTCTGTGATTGCGTCTCCAGGCTGTGTGAGTGTGTGATCTGTGATTGCGTCTCCAGGTTGTGTGAGTGTGTGATCTGTGATTGCGTCTCCAGGTGGACGTGTGAGTGTGTGTTCTGTGATTGCGTCTCCAGGCTGACATGTGTGAGTGTGTGATCTATGATTGCGTCTCCAGGCTATGTGAGTGTGTGTTCTGTGATTGCGTCTCCAGGTTGTGTGAGTGTGTGATCTGTGATTGCGTCTCCAGGCTGTGTGAGTGTGATCTGTGATTGCGTCTCCAGGTGGACGTGTGAGTGTGTGGTCTGTGATTGCGTCTCCAGGCTGTGTGAGTGTGTGTTCTGTGATTGCGTCTCCAGTTTGTGTGAGTGTGTGTTCTGTGATTGTGTCTCCAGGCTGTGTGAGTGTGTGTTCTGTGATTGCGTCTCCAGGAGGTGTGAGTGTGTGTTCTGTGATTGCGTCTTCAGGCTGTGTGAGTGTGTTCTGTGATTGTGTCTCCAGGCTGTGTGAGTGTGTGATCTGTGATTGCGTCTCCAGGCTGTGTGAGTGTGTGATCTGTGATTGTGTCTCCAGGCTGTGTGAGTGTGTGTTCTGTGATTGCGTCTCCAGGCTGTGTGAGTGTGTTCTGTGGTTGTGTCTCTAGGCTGTGTGAGTGTGTGTTCTGTGATTGTGTCTTCAGGCTGTGTGAGTGTGTGTTCTGTGATTGTGTCTCCAGGTGGACGTGTGTGTGATCCTCGATCGTGTCTCCAGGCGTACGTATGATAATGTGATCTGTGATTGTGTCTCCAGGCTGACGAAGCACAGCAGTGTCTCTACTGCGACGGCTTCTATGGCCTGTCCTTCGGGCAGTACGTCTGCGCCACCTGCCATCTGTTCCTCTTCCCGGAGGACGTGGCCCAGGAGCCTCGCGTCGGCCTCACCGCCGAGGTCAGTACCGTTACTGAAGTCAGTCTCACCGCTGAGGTCAGTCCCGCTGCTGAGGTCAGTACCATTACTGAGGCGAATCTCACTGCCGAGGTCAGTCCCGCCACCGAGTTCAGTACCTTTACTGAAGCCAGTCTCACCGCCGAGGTCTGTCCCTCACCGAGGTCAGTCCTACCACAGAGCTCAGTCCCGTTGCCGAGGTCAGTACCATTACTGAAGTCGGTCTCACCGCCGAGGTCAGTCCTGCCACCGAGGTCAGTACCATTACTGAGGTGAGTCTCACCGCCGAGGTCAGTACCGCTGCTGAAGCCACTGGTGCTGCCGAGGCTAGTCCCACGGCTGATGTCAATATAATTGTTGATATTATTGTTACCCCCAATTTAATGTGTTATCTGGTATATTTATTCTCATACTACGTATGAGGCACGTATGTGCTCTTTTTTGGTTCTTCATTATAGCTGGTTTGAGATGTGGGGTAAAAGTAAGGGGACATGAGCTTGGCATTAGTCCGTTTCACTTTTGACAAAATGTTTTTCACAATTTGTTGTTTTGATGTTATTCCTCTTTATTTGTCTTATTCCCAGTCAATTGACACCCATATTGCTCTATGTTGTTTTTAGGTTAGGCTGCTGAAACTCGTGTGAAATATTTGATGTTTTTTCCGCACCAGCGATGTTATTTCACCGCCGAAATTGCAGTCTCCGGTACAATTAACACTGTAGTCTTCTGGTGTGCGCTCTCTCAGATGCTTGAAATTGGGCTTGGATTGCTAGAAGTTCTAAATATATTGCCAGCAGTTCTTACAGCTATGTTTCGATGGGGGGGGTTGCGGAGGTTGTGGAACTCACCATACCCCTTTTTAAGTAGTGGGCGGAATAGGGACACGTGAAGTGACACAGAATGTTCTGTGTTAGACGTTACCTATCGGGTGAAATATAGGATATCACCGGTCAGGAGCGGTCTAAGGGGAGGACAGACTGTAAACAGCCCTTTAGGTTCTCAACGGGACCTCCCTTTCCAGTCTGTGATGGCAGCCGCCCCTCCCCTGTCGGCCTCAAGCCCCTGATTGGCGTACGGCAGTAAATATACGTCCCCCATCTGTAATTCCCTGAAAAAAGACTGATCACCTTTGCCTGGATCACCCTCGGAGGGCAACTCTAAAGCAAGAGCTGGAGCGCACGGCTCGTGTATTGCGCAGGCCTGTGTGGGGTGGGCTGGGCGGCTGGGCGGGAGGTAGCGCACCAGACCGAAGTCGATACGCCGGCGGCTTGAAAAGCGGCTGCAGCGTCCATGCGTAGTCCCATTTCTGACTTTTTGTAGCTAATCTTTGCTTCTGCTCAATTATTATGCTCGCAGCTTTAGGGATTTTCTAAAGCAATTTTTTTAGTAAGGACACGCAATTTCCTCAAGGTCAATGACATTAAAGAAACTGCAGTGTTAATTAGTTCTAGAGAGCAGTGGTCAAACAGTGTGCATTTTTATCATTAATGAGCAAACCTATCTGGTTATTTTCAAAGCCCAAATGTCGGGACTGGGGGACTGGTGACTGTCAGTTCCGAAATCACCTCACCATCCCATGATTTCGCGGTTGGAAAAGGCGGATCCCGGGCTATCCCGGGAGGAAGCTGAATTGATTATTAAATAAAACACGCAATCATACAAGTTAATACTTAACGTCTTCATCTCCTCTATTTTAATTAACTATTCCAATTTTGACTACAGTAAGTCATTACATGCCCTAAAACAGCGCTTAAAAGAAAACAATCCAAAGGTACCAACGAAAATTTCCTCATATGGCTGAAAGAAGTTGAAAATAAAAAGAGCCAGTTGGACGTATATGTGGGGTTATATATTCAATGAATGGCATCGATACAAGGTCTGGTATTTCGAGAGCATTCCCTATCAACCACGATAACAACATTTTGGGCAATCGAGTGAATCTGCCACTTTATGGTCCATGCATGATTTGGCGTTCGCTATAAAATCTCACACGATGGAAAATATTAATACGAAAAATACATGTTCGAAATACAAATTTAAAATATCAATTTCAAGGGAAGGTTCCATTATGCACGCAGAGGTCGGTGTGTGTTGTGCACTGACAGCTGTCGGTCCTGGTCGCCAGAGGTCGGTGTGTGTTGCACTGACAGCTGTCGGTCCTGGTCGCCAGAGGTCGGACAGTGACAGCGACAGCGGTAACGAGGAGCCGCCCGACCTGTTCGCGGTGGTGACACCTGGCGGCGGGCGGCACCGCTGGCGGTCGTCAGCGGCGGCGGCAGCGGCAGCAGCAGCGGCGGCTGCTGCCGCACGGCCGGAGCCGGGCCGGCTGGCCGAGCGGCTGGAGAGACTGAGCGTGCCGCACCCCAGCGACGCGCCTCACTCCGGCAGTCTCACCCAGCTGCCTCCCGAAGGTTAGTCTGAACTAGCTGCCTCCCCAGCCGCGCTGCAACGGCCCAGGTCAGCTGGCACTGTCCCCACGTGCGTCTGAATCCATAAACACTTGGCACAGGAAGCCAATCGAGACCAAACACCAGAAAGAACTATTCAGCACGCACCAGTGTATCGGAGATCTGGTGTAGCTGCAATGTGAATTTGAGGGACCGCAAAATACGCCTGGGTCAACTTCTCACACGCGTAATTTTCCGCTTTTTCGTGTCTAGATGTATTTGTAACGCATTTGTTCATAGGCAAATTCTCGTGCTGCACTTTTTGTAAAACTATTTTTTCGTTCAACAGCATTTACGGATACGCTCTTCCGCATCCCATTTGGTTCAGTCTGGACATATCTTGACAAACCATGTGTACGGTTATTTTTCTACTCATTTTTTCCTGCGTAAGAACGCGACACGAGAATTTATCTGGTCCGAAATCAATGATGCGAACAAATTGCCTACGATCATATAGGATTTTGAAATGGTTTACGAAAGTCTGCGAACGAGAAAAATCGTCACAAAAGAATGCTAGAGAGAAATTTGTCAATAAAGGGCTCTGCGATACGGAAATTAATATGCAAAGATTTACGTGGTAAAATATGCAATGCGAGAAGTGGGGAATGAAAATGGATGTGCCAAAAAGACCTGACACGAAACCTTTAAATGAAAACATGTGGTGCTGGAATATATGTAGGAAGTTCATAACCTTGTATGATGAATTGTTCCCAACTTGTGCGGACGAAAGCAGAGTGTGCTAAAAAGAGTTATGCAAAACAGCGATACAAAATGTTTCGGAACGAAAATTTTGGTGCGAATGTTTACGCATGAAAAATGCGTTGCGAAAAAAATGCGCTAAGAAAACCTGTCCTGGAAGTGTACAGTACCCCCTCCCCCCGCCGCTAGTCTGCACGTTGAAGTGTGATTCTGACTGCCATATCAGTTTTGTAGAGCGTGCCGGTAGTTTGCCGGTCAGTCTTGTAGAGCGTACCGGTAGTTTGCCGGTCAGTTTTATAGAGTGTACCGGTAGTTTGCCGGTCAGTCTTGTAGAGCGTACCGGTAGTTTGCCGGTCAGTTTTGTAGAGCGTACCGGTAGTTTGCCGGTCAGTCTTGTAGAGCGTACCGGTAGTTTGCCGGTCAGTTTTGTAGAGCGTACCGGTAGTTTGCGGGTCAGTCTTGTAGAGCGTACCGGTAGTTTGCCGGTCAGTTTTATAGAGTGTACCGGTAGTTTGCCGGTCAGTCTTGTAGAGCGTACCGGTAGTTTGCCGGTCAGTTTTATAGAGTGTACCGGTAGTTTGCCGGTCAGTTTTGTAGAGCGTACCGGTAGTTTGCCTGTTAGTTTTGAAGAGCGTACCGGTAGTTTGCCGGTCAGTCTTGTAGAGCGTACCGGTAGTTTGCCGGTCAGTTTTATAGAGTGTACCGGTAGTTTGCCGGTCAGTCTTGTAGAGCGTACCGGTAGTTTGCCGGTCAGTTTTGTAGAGTGTACCGGTAGTTTGGCGGTCAGTTTTGTAGAGAGTACCGGTAGTTTGACGGTCATTTTTGTAGAGCGTACCGGTAGTTTGCGGGTCAGTCTTGTAGAGAGTACCGGTAGTTAGCCGGTCAGTTTTGTAGAGCGTACCGGTAGTTTGCCGGTCAGTTTTGTAGAGAGTACCGGTAGTTTGCCGGTCAGTCTTGTAGAGCGTACCGGTAGTTTGCCGGTCAGTTTTGTAGAGCGTACCGGTAGTTTGCCGTTCAGTTTTGTAGAGAGTACCGGTAGTTTGCCGGTCAGTCTTATAGAGCGTACCGGTAGTTTGCCGGTCAGTTTTGTAGAGCGTACCGGTAGTTTGCCGGTCAGTTTTGTAGAGCATACGGTAGTTTGCCGTTCAGTTTTGTAGAGCGTACCGGTAGTTTGCCGTTCAGTTTTGTAGAGAGTACCGGTAGTTTGCCGGTCAGTCTTGTAGAGCGTACCGGTAGTTTGCCGGTCAGTTTTGTAGAGCGTACCGGTAGTTTGCCGGTCAGTTTTGTAGAGCGTACCGGTAGTTTGCCGTTCAGTTTTGTAGAGAGTACCGGTAGTTTGCCGGTCAGTCTTGTAGAGCGTACCGGTAGTTTGCCGGTCAGTTTTGTAGAGCGTACCGGTAGTTTGCCGTTCAGTTTTGTAGAGAGTACCGGTAGTTTGCCGGTCAGTTTTGTAGAGAGTACCGGTAGTTTGCCGGTCAGTCTTGTAGAGCGTACCGGTAGTTTGCCTGTCAGTTTTGAAGAGCGTAGCGGTAGTTTGCCGGTCAGTTTTGTAGAGAGTACCGGTAGTTTGTCGGTCAGTCTTGTAGAGCGTACCGGTAGTTTGCCGTTCAGTTTTGTAGAGAGTACCGGTAGTTTGCCGGTCAGTCTTGTAGAGCGTACCGGTAGTTTGCCGGTCAGTTTTGTAGAGAGTACCGGTAGTTTGCCGGTCAGTCTTGTAGAGCGTACGGTAGTTTGCTGGTCAGTCTTGTAGAGTGTACCGGTAGTTTGCCGGTCAGTTTTGTAGAGCGTACCGGTAGTTTGCCGGTCAGTTTTGTAAAGAGTACCGGTAGTTTGCCGGTCAATCTTGTAAAGCGTACCGGTAGTTTGCCTGTTAGTTTTGAAGAGCGTAGCGGTAGTTTGCCGGTCAGTTTTGTAGAGAGTACCGGTAGTTTGCCGGTCAGTCTTGTAGAGCGTACCGGTAGTTTGCCGGTCAGTTTTGTAGAGTGTACCGGTAGTTTGCCGGTCAGTCTTGTAGAGGTACCGGTAGTTTGCCGGTCAGTTTTGTAGAGGTACCGGTAGTTTGGCGTTCAGTTTGTAAGTACCGGTGTTTGACGGTCAGTCTTGTAGAGGGTACCGGTAGTTAGCCGGTCAGTTTTGTAGAGCGTACCGGTAGTTTGCCGGTCAGTTTGTAAAGCGTACCGGTAGTTTGTCGGTCAGTTTTGTAGAGCGTACGGCGTTTGCTGGTCGGTCTTGTAGAGTGTACCGGTAGTTTGCCGGTCAGTTTTGTAGGGAGTACCGGTAGTTTGCCGGTCAGTTTTGTAGAGCGTACCGGTAGTTTGCCGTTCAGTTTTGTAGAGAGTACCGGTAGTTTGCCTGTCAGTTTTGAAGAGCGTAGCGGTAGTTTGCCGGTCAGTTTTGTAGAGAGTACCGGTAGTTTGCCGGTCAGTCTTGTAGAGCGTACCGGTAGTTTGCTGGTCAGTTTTGAAGAGCGTACCGGTAGTTTGCCGGTCAGTTTTGTAGAGCGTACCGGTATTTTGCCGGTCAGTTTTGTAGAGTGTACCGGTAGTTTGCCGGTCAGTTTTGTAGGGAGTACCGGTAGTTTGCCGGTCAGTTTTGTAGAGCGTACCGGTAGTTTGCCGTTCAGTTTTGTAGAGAGTACCGGTAGTTTGCCGGTCAGTCTTGTAGAGCGTACCGGTAGTTTGCCGGTCAGTTTTGTAGAGCGTACCGGTAGTTTGCCGGTCAGTTTTGTAGAGCGTACGGTAGTTTGCTGGTCAGTCTTGTAGAGTGTACCGGTAGTTTGCCGGTCAGTTTTGTAGAGCGTACCGGTAGTTTGCCGGTCAGTTTTGTAGAGTGTACCGGTAGTTTGCCGGTCAGTTTTGTAGAGCGTACCGGTAGTTTGCCGGTCAGTTTTGTAGAGAGTACCGGTAGTTTGCCGGTCAATCTTGTAAAGCGTACCGGTAGTTTGCCTGTTAGTTTTGAAGAGCGTAGCGGTAGTTTGCCGGTCAGTTTTGTAGAGAGTACCGGTAGTTTGCCGGTCAGTCTTGTAGAGCGTACCGGTAGTTTGCCGGTCAGTTTTGTAGAGAGTACCGGTAGTTTGCCGGTCAGTCTTGTAGAGCGTACGGTAGTTTGCTGGTCAGTCTTGTAGAGTGTACCGGTAGTTTGCCGGTCAGTTTTGTAGAGCGTACCGGTAGTTTGCCGGTCAGTTTTGTAGAGAGTACCGTTAGTTTGCCGGTCAGTCTTGTAGAGCGTACCGGTAGTTTGCCTGTCAGTTTTGAAGAGCGTAGCGGTAGTTTGCCGGTCAGTTTTGTAGGGAGTACCGGTAGTTTGCCGGTCAGTTTTGTAGAGCGCACCGGTAGTTTGCCGTTCAGTTTTGTAGAGAGTACCGGTAGTTTGCCGGTCAGTCTTGTAGAGCGTACCGGTAGTTTGCCGGTCATTTTTGTAGAGCGTACCGGTAGTTTGCGGGTCAGTCTTGTAGAGAGTACCGGTAGTTAGCCGGTCAGTTTTGTAGAGCGTACCGGTAGTTTGCCGGTCAGTTTTAAATACCGGTCCCAGTTTTAAAGTACCGGTAGTTTGCCGGTCAGTCTTGTAGAGCGTACCGGTAGTTTGCCTGTCAGTTTTGAAGAGCGTAGCGGTAGTTTGCCGGTCAGTTTTGTAGAGAGTACCGGTAGTTTGCCGGTCAGTCTTGTAGAGCGTACCGGTAGTTTGCCGTTCAGTTTTGTAGAGTGTACCGGTAGTTTGCCGGTCAGTTTTGTAGAGCGTACCGGTAGTTTGCCGTTCAGTTTTGTAGAGAGTACCGGTAGTTTGCCGGTCAGTCTTGTAGAGCGTACGGTAGTTTGCTGGTCAGTCTTGTAGAGTGTACCGGTAGTTTGCCGGTCAGTTTTGTAGAGCGTACCGGTAGTTTGCCGGTCAGTTTTGTAGAAAGCACCGGTAGTTTGCCGGTCAGTCTTGTAGAGCGTACCGGTAGTTTGCCTGTCAGTTTTGAAGAGCGTAGCGGTAGTTTGCCGGTCAGTTTTGTAGAGAGTACCGGTAGTTTGCCGGTCAGTCTTGTAGAGTACCGGAGTTGCCGGTCAGTTTGTAGAGTGTACCGGTAGTTTGCCGGTCATTTTGTAGAGCGTACCGGTAGTTTGCCGTTCAGTTTGTAGAGTACCGGTGGTTTGCCGGTCAGTCTTGTAGAGCGTACGGTAGTTGCTGGTCGTCTTGAGAGTGTACCGGTAGTTTGCCGGTCAGTTTTGTAGAGCGTACCGGTAGTTTGCCGGTCAGTTTTGTAGAGAGCACCGGTAGTTTGCCGGTCAGTCTTGTAGAGCGTACCGGTAGTTTGCCTGCCAGTTTTGAAGAGCGTAGCGGTAGTTTGCCGGTCAGTTTTGTAGAGAGTACCGGTAGTTTGCTGGTCAGTCTTGTAGAGCGTACCGGTAGTTTGCCTGCCAGTTTTGAAGAGCGTACGGTAGTTTGCCGGTCAGTTTTGTAGGAGTACCGGTAGTTTGCCGTTCAGTTTTGTAGAGCGTACCGGTGGAGTGCCGGTCTGAAGTTTTGTCTGCGTAAAGACTGCTTATAAGGGTGACATGCTATGTAATAAGAAGGGGTTGCGGCCCCACTCTGGGTAGGGCTGACCAGACCTGGCAGTGACAGCGGGCGGTTGGATATGGCTCGGGAGGGGCTGATTTCCGCTTTGGTAGTGCCTACTTCTTCTCAAATGGTGAGGGGAGCACAAACAGGGTGTGAACACTTCAACTGGTTGTGTTTTGTTTGTGTGTTTTGCTTATTTTTTACTGTTGTACAAGACCGATATGTGGGTTTGGGTCCCTTAAAGGTATCGCGTCTTCCAACAAAGACTGCGTTTTCAGATTGTATGCTGCCGTGCCAGTCATAGGCGGATCCAGGATTGCCAATCGGGGGGGGCACACTCCGGGGCTCCATCCGGACCAGGGGGGCGCCTTTTTTATCCGGCAAACTTTATCAGGTGGGCGCAAAATCCTATCGGTGGGCGCCCATTTTTGCATCTGGGGGGGGTGGGAAGCAACATTTCAGAGGGGTGCTATCGACCTTTCAAGGGGCGCCGTGACCATTGTAGGGGGCGCCGAGGGTCGATTGGGGGGGGGCACACGTGCCCCCTTTACCCCCCTGGATCCGCCTATGGTGCCAGCATGCTTCTGTACTGATGTTACTCTTCTATGCTACCGCGCCGTTAGGTATTTCTGCTAATGGCACTGTACCATTGTGCTGCTGTGCCTCAGTATTGCTGGTGCTGTGCTGCTGTGCCTCAGTATTGCTGGTGCTGTGCTGCTGTGCCTCAGTATTGCTGGTGCTGTGCTGCTGTGCCTCAGTATTGCTGGTGCTGTGCTGCTGTGCCTCAGTATTGCTGGTGCTGTGCTGCTGTGCCTCAGTATTGCTGGTGCTGTGCTGCTGTGCCTCAGTATTGCTGGTGCTGTGCTGCTGTGCCTCAGTATTGCTGGTGCTGTGCTGCTGTGCCTCAGTATTGCTGGTGCTGTGCTGCTGTGCCTCAGTATTGCTGGTGCTGTGCTGCTGTGCCTCAGTATTGCTGGTGCTGTGCTGCTGTGCCTCAGTATTGCTGGTGCTGTGCTGCTGTGCCTCAGTATTGCTGGTGCTGTGCTGCTGTGCCTCAGTATTGCTGGTGCTGTGCTGCTGTGCCTCAGTATTGCTGGTGCTGTGCTGCTGTGCCTCAGTATTGCTGGTGCTGTGCTGCTGTGCCTCAGTATTGCTGGTGCTGTGCTGCTGTGCCTCAGTATTGCTGGTGCTGTGCTGCTGTGCCTCAGTATTGCTGGTGCTGTGCTGCTGTGCCTCAGTATTGCTGGTGCTGTGCTGCTGTGCCTCAGTATTGCTGGTGCTGTGCTGCTGTGCCTCAGTATTGCTGGTGCTGTGCTGCTGTGCCTCAGTATTGCTGGTGCTGTGCTGCTGTGCCTCAGTATTGCTGGTGCTGTGCTGCTGTGCCTCAGTATTGCTGGTGCTGTGCTGCTGTGCCTCAGTATTGCTGGTGCTGTGCTGCTGTGCCTCAGTATTGCTGGTGCTGTGCTGCTGTGCCTCAGTATTGCTGGTGCTGTGCTGCTGTGCCTCAGTATTGCTGGTGCTGTGCTGCTGTGCCTCAGTATTGCTGGTGCTGTGCTGCTGTGCCTCAGTATTGCTGATGCTGTGCTGCTGTGCCTCAGTATTGCTGGTGCTGTGCTGCTGTGCCTCAGTATTGCTGGTGCTGTGCTGCTGTGCCTCAGTATTGCTGGTGCTGTGCTGCTGTGCCTCAGTATTGCTGGTGCTGTGCTGCTGTGCCTCAGTATTGCTGGTGCTGTGCTGCTGTGCCTCAGTATTGCTGGTGCTGTGCTGCTGTGCCTCAGTATTGCTGGTGCTGTGCTGCTGTGCCTCAGTATTGCTGGTGCTGTGCTGCTGTGCCTTTGTGTTACTGATGCTTTGCTTCAGTATGGCCGCTGATCTGATGTTGTGCCTCAGTATTGCTGGTGCTGTGACACTGTGCCTTTGTGTTACTGATGCTGTGCATCAGTATTGCCGCTGATTTGATGCTGTGCATCAGTATTGCCGCTGATCTGATGCTGTGCATCTGTATTGCCGCTGATCTGATGCTGTGCCGTCGCCGGTCGGCAGTGCTGCTGGTGATCCTGCGTCACCTGGACGACCTCTCGCTGTGGGCGGCTGCCGGCGTTTGCCGCCGGTGGCGCCACCTGGTGTTGTCGCACGTGCCGGAGCAGCAGTGGCGCCGCTTCACGCAGACCCGCTTCCCGCTGTTCCGCGCCATCTACCGCGTACACAACTGGTCCTACGTCTACTCCAGACTGTGAGTGCGTCCACCGCAGAACTGGCGAAACGGACCGGTCTGTGGTCTGTGGTCTGAAGCTTAGGAGCTTTAGTGGCGGCTCGTGGCAGGGATCTGGCGTGTCCTGGCGGATCCTCTTAGGGAGTTTGACTGATTATCCTTGATTAGAATCTTATTAGCACAAGGGTCGGGACATCAAAGATCATTCAAGTTATGGTAATTGGTTCCAAAATCAAAGAATTCTGAGGGTGGCTAAGGAGTCTTAACATTTTCCGATTATGGACGTTTTTTAATCGTCAATTTGAAGGTAAATATAGGAATTTGTTCAATATAGGCATAATAAAAGCTCCTTATATCACCGCTTTCCTACGCCTTTGAGACTAGTTATTTATTTAACTGTTTATTTGTGTTCAAATAAGCCACGATGCAATTGGGTAATGTTTCATACAGAACAGGACTGCTTCACTGTAGCAAAACTATACAATTCCTAAAATATTGCATGCTAAACTCTGGCTTAGAGCTTATAAATTTTCTGCCCATTACTGGAAATGGATAGCAAGCGTGTCAGATATGCGTGTCCTGTTATTAATGGACCAACCCACTCAAGTCTGATATAATATTGGAAGAACCACGACAAAGCCGTATACCGCTGAACCGTGTGTGGGGATGGAAACACGAACCGCCAAACATCAGATTTGTGTGACTGGTCATCACGACTTCACCAGTGTAGCTCCATCTGTGAATCTTATGCCACCGCCTGACTCCAGCGGCGCTGTACCGTTGTCGCTGGGTGTGCCGGGTGTGTAGCACTCTGACTTCGTCGTCCCGCCAGAGTGGAGAGCGCCCCCTGCCTGCAGTGTCTGACCCAGATGTCGGCCGACGGAGGCCTTCCGGAGGAGGAGACCTCCTTCCGACGCCGCCGGCTGGTGCACGAACAGAACGGTACGCCGCCTCACCGTCGCCCCTTCCTCCCCCTCCCCCGACGCCGTCGGCTGGTGCACGAACAGAACGGTACGCCGCCTCACCGTCGCCCCCTCCTCCCCCTCCCCGGCGCCGTCGGCTGGTGCACGAACAGAACGGTACGCCGCCTCACCGTCGCCCCTTCCTCCCCCTCCCCCGGCGCCGTCGGCTGGTGCACGAACAGAACGGTACGCCGCCCCACCGTCGCCCCTTCCTCCCCCTCCCCCGACGCCGTCGGCTGGTGCACGAACAGAACGGTACGCCGCCTCACCGTCGCCCCCTCCTCCCCCTCCCCCGACGCCGTCGGCTGGTGCACGAACAGAACGGTACGCCGCCCCACCGTCGCCCCTTCCTCCCCCTCCCCCGACGCCGTCGGCTGGTGCACGAACAGAACGGTACGCCGCCTCACCGTCGCCCCTTCCTCCCCTCCCCCGACGCCGTCGGCTGGTGCACGAACAGAACGGTACGCCGCCCCACCGTCGCCCCTTCCTCCCCCTCCCCCGACGCCGTCGGCTGGTGCACGAACAGAACGGTACGCCGCCTCACCGTCGCCCCTTCCTCCCCCTCCCCCGGCGCCGTCGGCTGGTGCACGAACAGAACGGTACGCCGCCTCACCGTCGCCCCCTCCTCCCCCTCCCCCGGCGCCGTCGGCTGGTGCACGAACAGAACGGTACGCCGCCCCACCGTCGCCCCTTCCTCCCCCTCCCCGACGCCGTCGGCTGGTGCACGAACAGAACGGTACGCCGCCTCACCGTCGCCCCTTCCTCCCCCTCCCCCGACGCCGTCGGCTGGTGCACGAACAGAACGGTACGCCGCCCCACCGTCGCCCCTTCCTCCCCCCTCCCCGACGCCGTCGGCTGGTGCACGAACAGAACGGTACGCCGCCTCACCGTCGCCCCCTCCTCCCCCCTCCCCCGACGCCGCCGGCTGGTGCACGAACAGAACGGTACGCCGCCCCACCGTCGCCCCCTCCTCCCCCTCCCCCGACGCCGCCGGCTGGTGCACGAACAGAACGGTACGCCGCCCCACCGTCGCCCCCTCCTCCCCTCCCCGGCGCCGTCGGCTGGTGCACGAACAGAACGGTACGCCGCCCCACCGTCGCCCCTTCCTCCCCTCCCCGACGCCGTCGGCTGGTGCACGAACAGAACGGTACGCCGCCCCACCGTCGCCCCTTCCTCCCCCTCCCCCGACGCCGTCGGCTGGTGCACGAACAGAACGGTACGCCGCCCCACCGTCGCCCCTTCCTCCCCTCCCCCGACGCCGTCGGCTGGTGCACGAACAGAACGGTACGCCGCCTCACCGTCGCCCCCTCCTCCCCCTCCCCCGGCGCCGTCGGCTGGTGCACGAACAGAACGGTACGCCGCCTCACCGTCGCCCCCTCCTCCCCCTCCCCCGGCACCGCTGCTGCCGCGCCGAGCGCGGGCTGTTTCTGCAAACAGGAACACTTTTGGTCGGCTGGTCGGGAATTTACTGCGAATCAAAAGCAAAAAATTGAAACTGCACCTTAAAATTGAAAATTAGAAGTTTACCTGGGGAGTAATGTGGTCATTTTTAACTTAGAAGCGTTTTAATGGGTACCTTCAAGCGGAGGCAGGATCGCACAAAATTATATCTCGCCCACTGAACTGTATCGTAGATTAAGACATGCCCATAGCTTGTAACAGTCTTTTCCAGTGACTACGCATATTTGATGTTTTTCTACTTAATACAGTAAGCTTTATAAGCAGACCTCCCTTCCCTCCCCCATCACACCCCAATTCAACAATCGTCGCAGTGCGCGGTATCGGGTGTGGTCTGCAGAATGTGTTACGAGCTGCAGCGAGCGGGGGTGTGATCCGCAGTGCGTGATGTGAGCTGTGATGTGAGCTGTGGTGTGAGCTGTGGTGTGAGCTGTGGTGTGAGCTGGGGTGTGAGCTGTGGCGTGAGCTGCGGTGTGAGTGGGGTGTGAGCTGCAGTGTGAGCTGTGGTGTGAGCTGTGGTGTGAGCTGGGGTGTGAGCTGCGGTGTGAGCTGCAGTGTGAGCTGAGGTGTGAGCTGTGGTGTGAGCTGAGGTGTGAGCTGCGGTGTGAGCTGAGGTGTGAGCTGCGGTGTGAGTGGGGTGTGAGCTGCAGTGTGAGCTGAGGTGTGAGCTGTGGTGTAAGCTGGGGTGTGAGCTGCAGTGTGAGCTGTGGTGTGAGCTGTGGTGTGAGCGGTGGTGTGAGCTGTGGTGTGAGCTGCAGTGTGAACTGTGTTGTGAGCTGTGGTGTGAGTGGGGTGTGAGCTGTGTTGTGAGCTGTGGTGGGAGCTGCGGTGTGAGCTGCGGTGTGAGCTGCGGTGTGAGCTGTGGTGTGAGCTGCGGTGTGTGAGCTGTGGCGTGAGCTGCGGTGTGAGCTGTGGTGTGAGCTGCGGTGTGAGTGGGGTGTGAGCTGTGGCGTGAGCTGCGGTGTGAGCGGGGTGTGAGCTGTTGTGTGAGCGGGGTGTGAGCTGTGGCGTGAGATGCGGTGTGAGTGGGGTGTGAGCTGTGGTGTGAGCTGCGGTGTGAGCTGTGGTGTGAGCTGCGGTGTGAGCTGTGGTGTGAGCGGGGTGTGAGCTGTGGTGTTAGCGGGGTGTGAGCTGTGTTGTGAGCTGCGGTGTGAGCTGCGGTGTGAGCTGCAGTGTGAGCTGCAGTGTGAGCGGGGTGTGGGCTGTAGTGTGAGCTGTAGTGTGAGCTGTGGTGTGAGCTGTGGTGTGAGCTGCGGTGTGGGCTGTAGTGTGAGCTGTAGTGTGAGCTGTGGTGTGAGCTGTGGTGTGAGCTGCGGTGTGAGCGGGGTGTGAGCTGTAGTGTGAGCTGTGGTGTGAGCTGCAGTGTGAGCTGTGTTGTGAGCTGTGGTGTTAGCGGGGTGTGAGCTGTGTTGTGAGCTGTGGTGTGAGCTGTGGTGTGAGCTGGGGTGTGAGCTGTGGCGTGAGCTGCGGTGTGAGTGGGGTGTGAGCTGCAGTGTGAGCTGTGGTGTGAGCTGTGGTGTGAGCTGTGGTGTGAGCTGCGGTGTGGGCTATAGTGTGAGCTGTAGTGTGAGTGGGGTGTGAGCTGTGTTGTGAGCTGTGGTGTGAGCGGGGTGTGAGCCGTGGTGTGAGCTGCGGTGTGAGCTGTGGTGGGAGCTGCGGTGTGAGCTGCGGTGTGAGCTGCGGTGTGAGCTGGAGTGTGAGGTGCAGTGTGAGCTGTGGCGTGAGCTGCGGTGTGAGCGGGGTGTGAGATGCGGTGTGGGCGAGGTGTGAGCTGCGGTGTGAGCTGGAGTGTGAGGTGCAGTGTGAGCTGTGGCGTGAGCTGTGGTGTGAGCTGCGGTGTGAGCTGCGGTGTGAGCTGCGGTGTGAGCTGTGGTGTGAGTGGGGTGTGAGCTGCGGTGTGAGCTGTGGTGTGAGCGGTGGTGTGAGCTGTGGTGTGAGCTGCAGTGTGAGCTGTGTTGTGAGCTGTGGTGTGAGCGGGGTGTGAGATGCGGTGTGGGCGAGGTGTGAGCTGCGGTGTGAGCTGGAGTGTGAGGTGCAGTGTGAGCTGTGGTGTGAGCTCCGGTGTGAGCTGCGGTGTGAGCTGCGGTGTGAGCTGCGGTGTGAGTGGGGTGTGAGCTGTGGTGTGAGCTGCAGTGTAAGCTGTGGTGTTAGCGGCGGTGTGAGCGAGGTGTGAGCGAGGTGTGAGCTGTGGTGTGAGTTGCAGTGTGAGCGAGGTGTGAGCTGCGGTGTGAGCTGCGGTGTGAGCTGTGGTGTGAGCTGCGGTGTGAGCTACGGTGTGAGCTACGGTGTGAGCTACGGTGTGAGCGAGGTGTGAGCTGCGGTGTGAGCTGTGGTGTGAGCTGCGGTGTGAGCTGCGGTGTGAGCTACGGTGTGAGCGGGGTGTGAGCTGTGGTGTTAGCGGGGTGTGAGCTGTGGTGTGAGTTGCAGTGTGAGCGAGGTGTGAGCTGCGGTGTGAGCTGCGGTGTGAGCTGCGGTGTGAGCTGTGGTGTGAGCTGCGGTGTGAACTACGGTGTGAGCTACGGTGTGAGCTACGGTGTGAGCTACGGTGTGAGCTACGGTGTGAGCTACGGTGTGAGCTACGGTGTGAGCTACGGTGTGAGCTGCGGTGTAAGCTCGGACCGCCGCTGGCAGCTCTGCAGGCGGACCCGCCGGAGGGGATCCGGGCGGCGCCGCTCGACCACACCTACAGCCACTGGCAGGCCAGCATCACCGGTCCGGCCGGCAGTCCCTACGAAGGAGGCGTCTTCCTGCTCTACCTGCAGGTACAGTCCCATCGTCAGCAGCGGGTCCAAGGTGGCCACCGCCCGCTTCATGGGCGGACCTTAATGCGCGTATTAACGGGGCGGGGGTTCCTGCCCCTTCCATCCTCGGGCTTTTAGAAAATAGAACAAAAAATGGCGAGGCGGGGCGCCGCCGTACTTGGTATTTCTTTTCTGTCATATGTTTTACAACTTCTGTCAAAATGTTGTTCCAAGTCATTTCAGGTCAGGTCACCATTGCAGGTTAAATGACTTCAACTCTAAAAATGTTTAAGATAGTATGAGTAAGGACGGGGATCTGGATCCCTTGGATCTAAAACTCATCACATATCAGGTCTCCTGGGCACTAAAACATGCTAAGAGTTGAATAAGCAAACCTGCTCTTTATGGAACAGGCACGGTCTACATCTTCCTCACATTTCAAAGCCATACCTGTGCCGCCCGTGGTGTCTCTGTTCTCATCAGTTCATGTTGTCACTTTTCTCGGAGCGTCCCCGATAACAAGTCGTCGTCAGAAAGAGACCAGAAATGGTTAAAAGTGTCTGGAGGCGATAAGCAGCGGATATGAGCGTTCGGGGTCGATGTCGGGTCGGAAATCTGCCGTGCGTCAGACATGGCCGATGTGTGGGGCGGGAGCGTCGTGTTGTGCTGAGCCATTTCTGCGCTTATCTGACAACGTGTGGCCCAGCTTCTACCCCGATCCGTGTGTTGAGTTGACTCAGCGTGGACAAGGATAGCCCGCAGTGAGGTCGCAGGACAAGAAAGAACTGATGCGCTTGTGCTAGGAAATTTTCCCGTATGAGGCATGGATATTGTTTCCTATGCCAAACCTCTCCACCAGTGTTGGACATTTAACTCACCCCCTACCCCTATTAGGAATGTAGCCCTCTCCCCCCATTCCCGCCAGGCCTCCCGCTGGTGTCAGGCATTTACCCTTGTCAGGAGTTTGGTCATACCCCCGCACCTTCTAGGTCTTTCCATCGGTGTCGAGCATTTACTCTTGTGCCAGGAATTTTATCACCACCTCCACTCATACCAGACCTCCCCGCCGATGTCAGACATTCACCTGTGTGCTGTGTCTGACTGTCGTCCCCGTGCAGGTGCCGGACAGCTACCCCCTGCAGCCACCGGTGGTGCGCTTCATCACAAAGGTGTTCCATCCAAACGTCTCGCGTCATGGCGACATCGGCATCGACTCTATTCACCACAACTGGACGCTGGCGCTCACCATCGTGAAGGTGAGGCGGCGTCTCCGCGCCAGGCTTGCCGCCTGCGCAGCCTGCTGGGCTGGGGCTACACTGAACGGGAGGCTTCGACAGAGTACGACTGCCGAAGCGTGCGAACAGGTGCTGACTGTTTAGTATGTCACCCGGGCAGGTGCCGACTGTTTGATGTGTCCCCGGGTAGGTTCTGGCTGTGTTGTGTGTCCCCGGGCAGGTGCCGACTGTTTGATGTGTCCCCGGGTAGGTTCTGGCTGTTTGGTGTGTCCCCGGGCAGGTGCCGACTGTTTGATGTGTCCCCGGGTAGGTTCTGGCTGTTTGGTGTGTCCCCGGACAGGTGCCGACTGTGTGATGTGTCCCCGGACAGTTGCTGACTGTTTGATGTGTCCCCGGGTAGGTTCTGGCTGTGTTGTGTGTCCCCGGACAGGTGCCGACTGTTTGATGTGTCCCCGGGTAGGTTCTGGCTGTGTTGTGTGTCCCCGGGCAGGTGCTGACTGTTTGATGTGTCCCCGGGCAGGTGCTGATCTCCATCCAGAGCCTTCTGACTGACCCCTACTGCAAGATCTGCATGGAGCCGTCGGTGGGTGCGCTCTGCCAGCGCAACTGGCAGCAGTTTGTGGAGGAGGCGCGCGCCTGGACCTGGCGGTATGCCATGCACGACGCCCTGGTGCCGCCTCCAGTCCGGCCCGCCGCGGCCCCCTGCTGAACCGAGCCACAGTGCTACATGGTCGCCTGCCCCTGCTGAACCAGCCCACAGTGCTACATGGTCGCCTGCCCCTGCTGAACCAGCCCACAGTGCTACATGGTCGCCTGCCCCTGCTGAACCAGCCCACAGTGCTACATGGTCGCCTGCCCCTGCTGAACCAGCCCACAGTGCTACATGGTCGCCTGCCCCTGCTGAACCAGCCCACAGTGCTACATGGTCGCCTGCCCCTGCTGAACCAGCCCACAGTGCTACATGGTCGCCTGCCCCTGCTGAACCAGCCTACAGTGCTACAGGCCCGGTCCTGCTAAACCGACCCACACTTCTATACGGGCGCCTGCCCCTGCTGAACCGAGCCACAGTGCTACATGGTCGCCTGCCCCTGCTGAACCAGCCCACAGTGCTACATGGTCGCCTGACCCCTACTGAACCAGCCCACAATGCTACATGGTCGCCTGCCCCTGCTGAACCAGCCCACAGTGCTACATGGTCGCCTGACCCCTACTGAACCAGCCCACAATGCTACATGGTCGCCTGCCCCTGCTGAACCAGCCCACAGTGCTACATGGTCGCCTGCCCCTGCTGAACCAGCCCACAGTGCTACATGGTCGCCTGCCCCTGCTGAACCAGCCTACAGTGCTACATGGTCGCCTGCCCCTGCTGAACCAGCCCACAGTGCTACATGGTCGCCTGCCCCTGCTGAACCAGCCTACAGTGCTACATGGTCGCCTGCCCCTGCTGAACCAGCCCACAGTGCTACATGGTCGCCTGCCCCTGCTGAACCAGCCTACAGTGCTACATGGGCTCCGGTCCTTGCTAAACCGACCCACACTTCTATACGGGCGCCTGCCCCTGCTGAACCGAGCCACAGTGCTACATGGTCGCCTGCCCCTGCTGAACCAGCCCCCAGTGCTACATGGTCGCCTGCCCCTGCTGAACCAGCCCACAGTGCTACATGGTCGCCTGCCCCCTGCTGAACCGGCTCACTGTGCTACTTGGGGTCCGACCTCATTACGCCATGTAGCACAGCCGGTTTAGCAGAACAGTGGTTTTGGCGGCAAAGCAGGGGTATTCACAAATGTGGACTGGTCATGAATGCTGATGCGATTCTTGAAGATGTGCTTCGAGTTGTTGAAAAGGCTTGACTCTGGGGCTATGCACGTATTAAGTACACTGTACTGGCGAACTCCAGGGGAATTAGCCATTTGGAAGCTCTTTGGCTTTAGTGCCACTCTTGGTCGGTGAGAATGAAGACGATCTATGACTTAACAGAGAAGATACACAAGTTGAGAACTCTCCGAAACTGCCTATTTTCGCAGAATATGTCCATATAACGTATTTAATGTATTTTGACTTTTACTAGATGAATGAATCAGTGACGAATTAAATGTCACAAGCTGTTGGGGCTGCTGAAAGTTGTTTCCTGAACGCTGATTAAATTTTTTGGATTGCCATGTGTTATATTCCGCGCCTCTTCAGCGTGTGTATTTTATGTATGATGATTATTTAGTGTCTTTTGAAGGTTTTGTGGGGGACATGCCTCCTGGATTATTTTTCCTCCAATATCAATGTGATTGATATTTTATAGTCAGTTTTCCTTCGGAAAGAATAGTCAAAGAAATGGACAAGACCAGCCGCGACCACCGCCGCCCTAGCGGCCATCTGTTGAACTCGACATTCAAATGGGTAACAACGAATTGTTATGGCTGTTGGGCCACGAGTGTCCAATTTTCATTATATTCGGTAGTCACTGAATTCTGTCATGCAAAATAAAAGAGAGTATCTCACCTTGCTATTACAATGGAGATACCCGTTTTTCCTTTGCTGGGCAGAATGTAAGGGGCATCAAAAAAGGATACACTGTTACCCCCGTCAAGCACGTGAAATTTTCAACGCGAGTGAATTTCGCGCTAATGGCTGGACGAATCTCAGATATGTGAAAAAGGATTAATCCAAGAAAAACGTTTAAGTATTATGTACCAGGCCAGCTGTTTCCATTGGGTGTGGCATGTCCCATTTTGGGCCATGGAACTTTTATGTGGATTTCATGAAGACCTGCGTATTTTACTCATGAATAATACGCTAGGGCAGCTGTGATATATTCCCCATTGATTTGAGAATCACAGATTCATCGAACCCTTGCTTTGAAAAAAATCTCGAGATCCGAATGCATTCTAAATAATGAAGGCATTGCTGCGTAGGCAAATTCGTTAGCTGGGGGACGCAACGCTTGCACATATTTTCCGAAAAAAGACATGCTATTGTGTGAAATTTTAAGGAGCGTCTTTTCTGAGCATGACGTTAAAAATTTTGTGAAAATGGACTTTTCCACGATGATAAAAACCAGAAGGGATCTAAAGAACATTTTCGGTATGGTTGATAGCAACGAAGCTCAGAGTTGATATATCACAGAAGGAAATGTAATAAATTGATATGCTCTCTTTATATTATTGTCCAATGTAAACATAAAAATTCCAGAGAATGGGTAGAATGCAGATGCATTACGCCTTTGGTAAGAACTTACACTATTTTTTATGTATGTCGGTTTGTTATTTGTGAGGGCGGGGTGCTATAATCTCCTCTGTTGATTAGTGATTATGGTCGCTGGAAACCACTCGACTAGGCCATCTCTGTGGAGAGTTGGGGGCTCAATGTGACCTCACATCTTGGAAAGCCCAATCGTCGAATTTAACATTGTGAAAGTGTTCAGAACCACTGGTTTTTACTAGAATGGTTACGGCTGCCCTCTCCCCTTGCATTTGACCTTCCGCTTTTGCATTACTAAAATCCTAGATCAGCCATTGCGCAGTAATTGTTTTTCGAAATTTAGCCTGCGGAAATATTTGAGGTTGGTCTCGGGGGTCCCGATCTTGCACTGGGGGTCCCCCAAGCTTCGTAGGGACCCCTCAAGCTTGGTAGGGCCCCTCGAGCTTGGTTTCTCTCCCTCCCCGAACTTAGTCTGAGGGCACTCGAGTTTGGTCTCGGGGGAGGGGGTCACTAGTAGGGGCCCCCGACGGTCTTCGGACCCTCCCCGAGAAGATGGCAGTTGTGTCCTTGGTTGGGTCCGGACATGGAGTAATGTTCACTCAATGGCCTGAGATTGTAAATGGGTCGGTCGCTCTCAAACGCGCACAGGTCGCACTTCAATGGGTGCAGAAAATTCAGAGTATTTTTGTTGATTTCTAGCAAGATAGAGAGAGCACTTGTTGCCAAACCACGCACTTTCGAGGGCGGGGTCGCCAATGCTGGTAGAAAAGAACCACGGCGCCTTTGAGCACAGCGGTGCCCCCGAAAAGCACAACAGGGCCCGGCCGCCGATCCACGCAGGCAAAAACGGCCACACGCAAATAGGCCACATTACACATCCGCAACGCGGGCCAGCACCAGAGCATGTCACCACGCCATTTCCAGGCACCATTCACAGGGGGAAGAGGGGCAAACAAACCCCAAAACAAATTTCCCGCATACACAGACGGAGTCATAGGCAACAGGGGGGGCGATGCGCCCCCATAACTTCGACGGGGAGGCCCCCAGCCCCCACCGAGAGCCGGTGCAGCCAACCGGCAGGGTCCCCGGAGCGTCAGGGGACCCCGAAAAAGTACAGGACCACCCTCCCTCGAGAGTGACCCAGAGTCCCTCGAGTCATTATCAGGGGCCAAAGGCCGTATCAGGGCCCCCAAGATTAACACGAGAGACCCAACTATACAGGGCCCATCCGTTTGGTCAGGGACCCCCCAGGGTCAAACTAAAGGGGCGAGTTATACAAGTGCGCCATGTAGTTTCAGGGCCCCCATTCCAAAGACGCTTCCAGGAGCCAAGAGTTCGTTCAAGGGGGCCCGAAGCTAGTTTGGCCCAGATAGTGTAAACGAGTAATGGGGCCCCAGAAGTCTCGGAGGGCGTCAAATCATTCCACCCCACCCCCGAGAGTCACCTCAGGGGACCCGAGCAACATGCCCCGACAGAAATACAGCCCCCCCCCCACCGACAAACGGGGTCGCGATATAAGCCGAGGGTGCGCAGAACACCCAGGAGCCCAAATACAGGCCCCCAGTTCCAACAGGCCCCCAGAATCACAGTTCCGAGACAACGGTGGAGCGCCGAAAGAGCCTAGCCACCAAGTTGGTCTCAGGGAGCCCCAACCAGCCCGGGATCCCCAAGACAAACAGGAGGGGTTAGTAGTAAGGGCTTTAAAGGCGTCAAACACCTGCCCGCCCAAAGTAGGGAGGGCCAAAATAGCCCAGACCCCAACCCAAAAAACGCCGCCATGGACCTTTATTCGGGGGGGCACAATCACCCGGGAAGATCGAAGGCACCCCATGGTCCACATCGCACAACGCATAACAAGTGAAAAGGAAGAACAAAAGCCGAAAGGCTGGGCCCCACCACAACGGGGCCCCAACCACCGGGAGCCCGAGACCGCCGCAGGCCAAGACCAACCCCGTGCCCCAGAAGCTTCGGGCCCGAGAACAACCGAGGCCCGCCAAAAACTGAAGGAGCCCCGCCGATCGGGGCCCAGAATGCACCGAGACCCCAGAGTCACGCGGGCCCCTGACGCCAGGGGTCCGCAGACCCCACCCACCTCCTGGTTACGCCACGATTCAACACAACCCCCCCACGCCCATCGAACAATGCATCGGAAGAATGCGCCCGACGCGTCCGCAGCGCGACGGATCGGCCTGTCGGTCGGAGGCGGCAGCTCCGATCCAGGTGTCCATCATGCTGGTAGTGTACAACAGTAAGGTAAACAAGCCCAGTTTAAGATTCAAGTAACGTGGTCCCCAACAATGCTAATCAGCATGGTGTGAAGAAACTGTGACGTCAAAGCTTTTATACTACCGGCGCTTTGCCGGCAAACCTAATGAAAATTTAGATGCGTTTTTAGGCAGATGCAGGGATACAATTACCAATCAAAGCTCATTTACAGTGTCTTTTTAAAGTTGGAATAATTTTATTTGTAGAATTGGTTCATTTTTTTCATATTTAGCAGCATGTACATCTGAATAAAAATTAGCCTAACCTGAAACTTTACAACCTTGGGTGTCAAAGGTCACCCAGGCATCTCACGCCCATCATCTCACATCATTGCATGTTATTTTTTCAATTTCCATAACAATAACTCAAGGCCGTAAAAGGTTATGTGGCTGGTGCGGCTGTGGTGGTAGGAAGAAAGGTGTCACAATTGCTTGTTATTCAGCCCCAACAGTGATTGAAAGTTGGATCTTATGTGATATTTTGGGCTTTTTTTGTGTCACACTGATGCAAAAAAATGTCCTGAAATATCCAAAGAAGCAAGGGAATAGTATTTTTTGGTATTCTATTCTTTGAAGCTATAGACATTTTATTTCACGAATTACCTCCAGGATACTGGATGCACTAACGTCTTAATAATATATGAACATGATGTCTAATAGATGATTATAAATTATTTGTTTCTCAGTACTTATGCACCATTGCTGAAGGCAAATAAAAGTGGGGTAGGTGCAGACACTGGAAAGCCTGGCTTTAAGCTAGCTCTTAATAAAAATAGGAGTTAATACTTTCAGTATACTTTCCAGGAGGATTTTAATCCATTGACATACATTAACACCAATACATGACACAATACAGTTAAAAACCTGAGACACCACCACTTTCCCTAGGCAACTATTGGGAAGGAACCCAGGCAGGATACAGAATGGGGTAAAACAAACATATATGGTACAGGGGTACAGTTTTGGACGGTATAGGGGTTGCCCTCACGCTGGAATTTTGTGTGTTGAAAGCGGCCCTCTCCTAACCTAACCTAACCTAACAATTTCGGATAATGAGGGCCACTCCGGCCCGCTGGTTCCGAATCTCCGACGAGCTCAAATATAGAGGTAGCTCAACTAGATCTTACTCAGGGAAAGTAACCTGAGTTTTGCCCACAAGAAAACTTTATGGGCCATGGGGGAAAGGGGGACTCCTGAAAAGTCTAGTTCAGGAACTTGGTATATGAAGGCATTCCAGTGGGAGTCAAGGCGAGCTTTGAAAAGGTCGACAGTGGGAGCTGACACCACTGAGCTCGGTAGCGAGTTCCAGTGATTGACCACTCGAACACCAAAGAAGTTCCGTCGGGCTCTGGTGACCGCTTCTGGCTTAGCCAACTTCCACGGATGGCCCCGAGTTCGAGAGTGCACATCAAGTCTGAAGAACTGAGCGTAGTCCTGTTCAATGAGACCGTGGAGCAGCTGGAACACACGAATCATGTCGCCACGACGCCTCCGATAGTACAGCGAAGGGAACCTTAAAGAGTGAAGCCTATCAATATACGGAACACCTCTGAGGGAGCCAATCAGGCGGGTAGCGCGTCTTTGAACCTTTTCCAGGAGGATTTGGTCTGCCCTATTAAAGGGTCCCCACACAGAGTTTCCGTATTCGAGAAGTGGCCGGACGAGGGATTTGTAGAGCAGCGGAAGGGTGCATGTGTCCAGGATGGCAAATGACCTTTTTATGACTGCTAGGAATCTGGTAGCCTTTCCGACAGCAGCAGAAGCCTGCTGTCTAAATTTCAATTCGGTATCGATCAGTACTCCAAGGTCTTTCTCGACTTGAGTTGTGTGGAGAATAGCTGAGTTCATCGTGAAATTACGTCCCTGATTGGAGTTGCCGATGTGCATCACGACACACTTATTGGCATTAAAAGGCATCTGCCATTTAGATGACCGTTCAAAGGCGCTGTGAATGTCTTCTTGAAGGGAAGTGGCTGCAGAGTCTCGTTTTACACTGGCGTATAGTTTGGTGTCGTCAGCGAACATTTTTATTCCTGAAGTAACGCAGTCTGGCAAGTCATTAATGTATATCAGGAAGAGCAGCGGGCCAAGGACAGAGCCCTGAGGAACTCCGCTGGTGACCCTGACCCAATCTGAGAGCGCCGACTGGACGATAACACGCTGGTAGCGATTTGACAAAAACGCAGAGATCCAGCGAAGTACCTTACCTCTGATGCCATAAGCCTCGAGTTTCATGATAAGACGCCGGTGCGGAACGGAATCAAACGCTTTGCGTAGGTCGAGGTAAACAGAGTCCACAGGGTTGTTGTGTTCGAGAAGCAAGGTCCATTCGTTTAGAACCTCCAAGAGCTGGGACTCGCACGACCGCTTTGGGCGAAAGCCATGCTGGTGCGTGCCTCTCCTGCTGTGTACGGGCCTAGATCGTCTCCATCATTAACAATTCTGTCTGATAAACAGATTTATTGTGCCTCAACCGGCGTCCGTCAGTCTGTCATCTTGTATTGTTTTGTTTGAATGGTGTGTGAAATATAGGGCATGTGGTAGCCAAATATAGCAGTTTCCAGAGTTTAGGCTTTATTCGGCAAAGATGTGACCCGTTGGTTGTCAGAGGTCACATACCTGAAGAACAAAGAGGTATTTCAGATGACATATAAATCCTATAGTGACAATCATAACAGTACGACAACACTAGGCAATGCCGGCAGCATCCACCACATTCTCCCCACGTCCGAATTCAGAACCACTGCATCATACATAAACAAAACGAGAAAACACAACACCCAAAAGTTAACAATTGCCCTTCCATGTACAACCAAAAAAACGCAATCATGCGACCTCAGCAAAACAATGTTCAGCATGACACTTACAAATCCAAACGATCCGGAGGACGTATTTGCCTCTTTGAGCGACGGAGGGGCGCAGGACTTATAGCCACCGGAGCTGGCGGAGGGTGCGTCTGGTCTCCCTGGCTTGGGGCATGCTCATCCATGTTGTCAAGGCCCCCAGAGTCCAAGGCTTGGGCACCACTGTCCTTGGAAGCTTGGACGGACTCATCCAGCACAGGTAACTCTGCGTGAACATCACTGCCTACAACAACCTCCCCACATGGTGCTAAGTCTCGGATCGAAACTGTGCCTTCTCTCCCATCTACATATTGAACATGAGCGTACTGAGGATTTGCATCCAAAAGGTGAACTTCCTCAACAAGAGGATCGAACTTTGACTGCCTGACTCTGCGCCTGAGAAGCACAGGTCCGGGCTCCGAGAGCCAGGTAGGAACAGACCACCCCGCACAGGACCGACGCTGATAGTTCAGCAGACGCTCATGAGGCGTTGCGTTCGTCGCAGTACAAAGGAGAGAGCGTATCGAATGTAAGGCGTCCTGCAAAACCAACTCCCACTGAGAAAGATGCAGTCCCTTAGAACGTAGGCCTAAGGTCACAGCCTTCCAGATGATACCATTGTATCGTTCGCACTGGCCATTACAGCGAGGGTTCCCCGGGGTAGTGCGGCTAGTCAATACTCCCCTGCTCGCCAAAAAACGTTTCACCTCCGAGGACATGAAAGCAGCACCTTGATCTGAATGGACAAACGAAGGCATTCCAAAAATAGCAAAAAGCTGATTTAGACACTTGATGACGGTCTGCGCAGTCATATCAGAGCACGAGAACGCAAATGGGAAACGGGAGAACTCATCCACTACCGTGAACAAATAGCGGTTGGGTGTATTAGAGGGCAGTGGCCCTTTAAAGTCTACACTGAGTCTTTCGAATGGCTGTGTCGCTTTAATAAGTTGCGCAGCTTCAGGACGATGAAAGCGCGGCTTACCCTCAGCACATACCCGACAGGTACCAACGACACGTTTCACATCCTCAACAGAGTAGGGCAGGTTGCGAGTTCGCACGAAGTGCGCCAGCCTGGTCACTCCCGGATGACACAGAGAATCATGAAGCTTTGACAGAGCTTCAATGCTGACAGCTCCACAGAATGCCCTTGACAGGGTGTCAGCCGGCACGTTCTCTTCTCCAGGTCTGTACACTATATCATAGTTGTAGCAGGCTAATTCAATCCGCCACCTCTGAATTTTGTCGTTCTTTATTTTCCCACTTTGTTTTGAGTTAAACATGAACGAGACTGACTTCTGGTCAGTAACTAATGTGAAGTGACGGCCAGTGAGATAGTGACGCCACTTCCTTACGGCTTCGACTATGGCATAGGCCTCCTTTTCAACAGCCAAGTGTTTCTGCTCGCTTGTACTAAGCGCTCTAGAAAAGAACGCCACTGGCCTGCCGGCCTGATTCAGAGTAGCAGCAATGGCACCATCGGACGCGTCGGTCTCAACAACGAATGGCACGGACTCGTCTACGAAACGAACCACGGCTTTCTCGATATCTTCTTTGAGACTTCGAAAAGCTGTACAAGCAGCCTCAGAGAGAGGAAACGAACATGACTGAGTGAGAGGCTTTACCTTCTCAGAAAAGTTAGCTATCCACTGGGAATAGTACGAGAACATGCCGATACACCTCTGAAGAGATTTTGTGTCATGGGGAACCGGCAGTTCTTTGAGCGGTTTTAGACGCTCAGTGTCAGGTCGTATCTCTCCGTTCGAGATAGTGAAGCCAAGAAGGTTCACAGTCGTCACTGAGAACTTACACTTCTCGCGGTTCAGAGTAAGATTCCACTCAGCAGCAGCATCTAGGAATCTCTGAAGGTTAGCGTCATGCTGCTCCTGTGTTCTTCCACATATAGTCACATCATCGAGATACGCGAACGTGTCGGACAGCTCATTCTCAGCAATGAACTTGTCCATGGCTCGCTGAAAACAAGCGACACCATTCGTTACACCAAACGGAACCCTGCAAAACTGATAAAGTCGTCCGTTAGCCTCGAAGGCAGTGTACATCCTCTCCTCCTGTTCGATTGGAAGCTGATGATAGGCAGATTTCAGGTCTATCGTACTGTAGAACGAGTACTGTGCTACCTGGTTCACCAGAGTATCGATGCAAGGGAGTGGGTAGGCATCAAGCTCAGTAAAGCGATTAATTGTCTGTGAGTAGTCTACAACTAGTCTCTTTTTATGGCGCTCGTTGGTAGTTACCACAACTTGTGCCCGCCATGGCGAGGAGCTGGGTTCTATGATTCCATCTGAGAGCATCCGCTTAGTCTCCGACTCGATGAACTCCCTGTCTGCAGCACTGAACTTACGTGACTTTGTAGCTATTGGTTTGCAATCTTGACTGAGGTTTGCAAAGAGTTTTGGAGGTGAGATGGTCGAGCTCGCGAGACCACACACAGTCAGCGGGGGCATATTACCACCAAAGTGCACACTAACGCTATCATGCTGCCGCATAAAGTCTTGTCCCAAGATAACCTCACAACAGAGGTCAGGTAAGACTGACAAGCACACATCATCATACTGCTGACCCTTAAGAACTAGCTTCACCTTACAGAAACCAACAACCCGAGTTGAAAGCGTTGTTGAAGCCATAGACACTTCACTAGACTTAGGATAGACTCTGAGTCGATTGTCTTCAACAAACTTCTTACTGATAAAGCTCTCTGAGCTACCAGTATCGAGGAGAGCACTCGTCAAAGTATCATCTACTTCCACAAACACTGTAGCACCCGAAAGATTTCCGGGGGCAGCAGATACAGTGGCTGCTAATGTGGGAGCATTTGAAGCACCTGACAAAGCTGCAGCAGTCACAGACGTACCTGAGCGACAAACTTTTGCAAAATGTCCAAGTTTACCACACTTAACGCAGGTCGTGTTCCGAGCAGGACAGCTCGGACGAGGATGGCGCTTATTTCCACAGAAGTAGCATATCTGCTGTTGTCTTGTGGCAGCCAGGCGGCTTGAAGCGGAAGAGTTGTCTCCTGCACTTGCATCCTCTGCTGTGGTAGGTGGTCCTGTGGCTGCGCTTAGTGGGGCGTTGACAGCATACGTAAGAGAGTTCTTTTGAGCTGCATCCAGAGCTCGCGCCTGATCCACTGCTGTTTGTAAGTCAAGGACCTTGTTTTCAAGAAGTCGTTGACGAATGTGAGGTGATTCAATTCCACTAATGAAAGCATCTCTGATGGCCTCATCTCTGTATGTCTCGGCGGAGACTGGCTTGTAGTTGCAGTCAGCACTAAGCTGCTTTAATGCCTGTAGGAAATCGTCGAGACTTTCTCCCGCCAGCTGTTTTCGGCTAGCCAGTAAGTGGCGAGCGAACACCTCATTCTTGGGCTTGATGAAAACATTCTTGAGGGCTTGTATGGCTGAATCGTAATCTGTACACTCAGCAATATACTCATACACTGAGGGAGATATGTAGTTCACAAGTATGTTAAGATGATCTGGGTTTTGCACCTCAATTGCCCCTAGAAAGTTTGTGAATGTTCTGAACCAGTGGTTCCACTCTTTAGCTGCTGTAGCTGAGTTGGGGTTGGCATCAAAGCGTTCAGGCCGCAGAAACTTGTCCATGCTTAGGATGGAGCGCTACGATGAGTTGATCTTTGCCGAATAAATTACTGTGGTAGCCAAATATAGCAGTTTCCAGAGTTTAGGCTTTATTCGGCAAAGATGTGACCCGTTGGTTGTCAGAGGTCACTTACCTGAAGAACAAAGAGGTATTTCAGATGACATATAAATCCTATAGTGACAATCATAACAGTACGACAACACTAGGCAATGCCGGCAGCATCCACCACAGGGCATTCTCTCTCTCTCATGTACTACCTTAGCAGCGCTTTGCGACAATGACCAGCGATCATTTGCAATATCCCTCTTCAGCCCCCTCACCTCAGCTTCATTCAAGCTTGTGAGTTTCTGCATTTCTGGTGTTTTGTTTACACATGAATCTGTATACGTATATTGATACATGCATTTAACAGAACACACAATAGTAAGAGCGGGTCAGCCTCACTTGAACTCTTGATACACACATGTCTATTCATCATCACAACAGAACAGGTGCAGGTACTCTGTGGAGACAGAGGGGAGGAGGTGATGCAAGCCCAGTAGTCATCCCCCGTATGTGGGTAGAAGGCACAGAATTACAAAATTTGGTTTAAGTGTTTCAAATCCCCGGGGGTCACAATGAGAGTGCCCAGATTGCGGTGTTTCAAATCCCAGGGGGCTGGGTGGAAAGTGATACACAGATAAGCTGAATTTCCACTCACCTGGTGCTTTGATTCACTCTTATTATATTGTAATTTAAGATTTTCCACTTGCAGCTACACTTCCCAATATCAATTTCACACTCATCAACCTAGCCTAAACAAATTGGGGACACATAAGAGTCAGGTCATGTGGGGAAATTGTAGAAAACCATAATTTTTTAGGCCATACAGTGTATTTAGCTCAGTATATGTACTTATTTATATGTCTTAGGACTAAGATCTGCCTATGCCTGGTGTGTAACCTCACCCCTTACACACCTCTGGCTGGGTACTCAAAGTTACACTGGAGGCTACAAAGTAAGTGGAATAAGTAAATTAACAACACACTGGCTGTATGGAAAATTACAGACTAAAACACATGAAATAGCTCAGATTAATTGGCAGCGCCTTGTTCGCTAGATGACAGAGCTGGCACTGCCCTATCATTTGGCAAGGCGCAAGCTGCTGGTTAGGATAGGAAAATTTAGTGCAGGGTCCTGTCACGCCTCAGCGCAGAGCTGCAGCATCCTCAATATCAGAGTAATCAGAGCTCTGACTACACAATCGACCCTTGTCCCGACCAGGCACCCAGACTCTGCCGTACATGAAACCCACCACTCTTGAAACTTGGCAAACGTTCTCTGCACAGATAATCCAGCTGAGGTGGCCCGCCCTCCCTCCCACTCGTTCTGCCCCTCTATCGCCCTTGGCTCTCCTCTGTCTCTCCTGCTTTCCCTGGTATCATGTGATGTGTTTGGGTGTTGTTGATATTTTAAATGAATAAGGAAATCAATACAAAATCCTTTCAATCCCCGTGGCACACAACTGACAGTGCAGAGCAGCACACCCAAGAAAGGGACTCAACAGCAGTGCATACACATGCACGTGGTAGCCTCCACCCGCCACCACCCACTCGCCTCTCCTAACACAGCTGAGCCACCGGCAATCTGTCGGGTTCAGCACAGCTCCTATGTGCCATACTTCACCATCAGGACTACGCTCCATCTCCCAGGACTGCTCTCCTTCTCCAGAGGGCCCTAATCATCCACCAACACTACTCACTCTTGTCCATCTGCACTCCACCGCCAGAGGCTTCACATTTTCCATTGGTGCCACCAGCAACTTCTCAGAGCAGCAGGGCTCTCCAGGCAAGTCACCGAGCGCTGCGCTCTAGGGCCATGCCGACCCGCTCCTTGGGACTGAGCTCCACGGTTTCACCACTCTGGGGCAGCAAGACTACACCTCCAAAGAAGCAGCAGACGTGCAGTTTCACCACAAAGTCAAATACCCTGCACAGGGGGAGGTCAACTCAGCACAGGACGGCACCCTCCGCGCCGCAGACGCGCCAACGACCAGGACCAACGGGCCAGACCGCTCACAGCTTACCAGCGCACCCCGCCCGAGCACCACAGCGGAGGTTAGCTGGACTACATCACATTTTCATAAGAATGGAGAGGGAGGATGCTTTATTCATTTAACACATAGAGAGAGTAGGGCACGATGTAAGTCTTATGAACGGACAGGAATGAAGGTGCGGGAGGTGGAAGAGCTCGCCCTGGACCTGAAAATATCCAACGTGGCTGTAGGACGTTGACATCAGCACCAGCTGTAAGAAAGAAGAATTCAGCATTGCCATAATTTATACAGCTCTATGGCCTGCAATGTTGACTTTTATTAGTTTGGAAGCTGGTGCCTGTGGTTCCCACCTGCAATATTGTCCGTAGCTGGCCCTCGTCTTTACTTGACGTGTTGTCTGATAGCCTGTCCTGGACTAGTAGCAGAGATCGTGTCCACATCGCGCTAGGCATCGGATCCGGCTCCAGACACGAGCCGTCGCTCCTGACCCAGTATGCTATCCAGCCGCCAAGAGCCAGCCTACCGGCCAGGGCGTTCTGGTTCTGGTCCGACTGCCCGACGTACTAGCTACCTCCCTGGGAGTTGAAGGCGTCGTTGACGTCCTGTCATCCAGTGAGACCGTGGAGGTACAATGACGGCCTGGGCACCCTGAACAAGCATCTGTGCGGGACTCTGTGCCCTGGAGGCTGCGCGGTACAGAGCACCACAATACCCAGTCCACCTCGCCCCAGGCTCGCCGATCAATCAAGTCCATTTTCCTGTCGCATTTAGTGTAGTTGATGCCATAACAGTGTCACAAAAGGAGGGCTCGTGCTAGAAAAGCTCCACTGAGATATGCGGGGATAATTCTGTTAAAATGACACTAAAGTGAGTGGAAGATTCCGCTTTCCCTGGTGTCGCTTTCCATCCAGCTCTCTGGAATTTGGAACACTGGCAACGCCGGTGGGGCCTGCGTTGGCCAGCTCGGCTCCCACATCTGTCCCATATCCCGGTTGTCCCTATCAGTGACCCAAAATAGGTTTTGCGCTAGGGTGTCGAGTGGAAAATTTAGCTCGGAATGTATGACAAGTGAGTGGAAAATTCCCCTCAAAATGTATGACGGAGTAAAAATTTTCCAATTTGGGTACTCAGGTGGTAAACTCTCAGAGCCCTTGTTTGAACTGAGGGATGGATATTTCCTTTTAATTTTCTCAAAGTAAATATTTTTAAATCGTCCCCAAGCAGCATTGTTTGACCATTACCATGTGAAAAATTTGGGTTAAGCAGGTAAATCTTTACCAACTGAAACCCCCGGATACTGTCTCCAATTTTTTAAAGGAATTGGTGAATTGCCACAAATAAAAAACTTTTTGGGGGCCTCTGAGATAACCTTCGGGGGAAAGAACTCTGGGAGCCACCAAGACTAATATTTGTGGGATGAAGATAAACTCTTGGGGGGCTTCCCTAGACCAACTCTTGTGCCCCTCCTCTCCTCTCCCACACGGCCAGCTCTAAAGGGCCCCTGAGACGAAATATCGGGGCCCCCCCTTAGACCAACTCTGCAGAGGGGGCCTCCGAGACCGGCAGGTGGTGAAAAATGAAAAGGATTTTTTCGTGCAATACCTAGTGCCAAAATTAATTATCTAACTATACACTGTATAGTTTTTCTGTCCGGGACAACGCCCCTCCTATACCTATGCCTATAGTTATCGGAATTTTGGAGGCCACTCCTGACCTCAATCACTGCACTTCGCATACACCTATGCTAGGGCCCAGTAGAGCCTTGGTTTACACTTAACTATACTTAATATACACTGGCCGATACATATATACACTGGCCGTGAATAAACACTAACCCGTGATTTTTTTACTTTTTTTCTTTTCCCTTGCTCTGTCTTTTTCTTTTTTTATGATACAAACCACCTACGCATTTTTTTCTAATTGAGCATACACACTACACCTTATCTGCATTTATTGTTGCCTCGTGTGCTCTTTTTCACATGTGGGTATGCAGGGGCGGATCTAGGGGGGCCGCGGGGGCTGCGGCCCCCCTCGCTGGTAAGGCGCCCCCTCGGCACTAAGGCACCCCCGGGGCCGCCTCCATTTGCTCCACATTTGCATGCCTAACGGAAATACTGGCGCCCCCTGGTAATTCTGCTGCATGCAAATACCACATTTTGACAACACGCCCTGTATCACTGGCGCCCCCATGGTGCATCATTGGTGTCCTTGTTTCACTCCGCCGACGCCCCCAAGCCTCTTCCACCTCTTGAAATCCCGCTATATATTACCGGCACCCCACTCTTCACTACGGGCGCCTCCATCTTCTAAAAATCCATTCTATATCACTGGCGCCTTCATGGTGCAGCATTGATGTCTCGTTTTTGCTCCAGCGGCGCCCCACGCGTCACTGTGGGCGCCCCATCTTTTGAACCCCGCATGTACCACCGGCGCCCCCATTGGGCATCATTGGTGCCTTCATTTCACTCCACCGGCGCCCCCAAGCCTCATCGTGGGCTCTCCCAGTTTTTGGCATCCCGCTATAAACTATTGGCGCCCCAATCCTCACTACGGGCGCCCCCACCTTCGGAAAATCCGCTCTATACCACTGGCGCCTCCATGGTGCAGCATTGATGTCTCGTTTTGCCCAAGGGCGCCCCCACGCGTCACTGTGGGCGCCCCATCTTTGGAACCCTGCATGTACCACTGGCGCCCCCATTGGGCATCATTGGTGCCTTCGTTTCACTCCACCGGCGCCCCCAAGCCTCTTCCACCTCTTGACATCCCGCTATATACTACCGGCGCCCCACTCTTCACTACGGGCGCCCCCATCTTCTAAATATCTGCTCTATATCACTGGCACCTCCATGGTGCAGCATTTATGTCTTCTGTGCACTCCACCGGCGCCCCCACGCTTCACCATGGGCGCCTCTGCTTTTTAGAGCCGCTCTTTACCATTGGCGCCCCCGTGGTACATCATTGGTGCCTTTTTGCTCAAATGGCGCCCCCATGCCTCATGAGGGGGTCTTCACCCTTTACCAGCCCGTTTTATACCAGTGGAGCCCCCACTCTGTCTCCCCGCTATGTACTACTGGATCCCCACTCCCCACTACGGGCGCCCCCACCTTCTAACAATCCGCTCTATACCACTGGCGCCTTCATGGTGCAGCATTGATGTCTCGTTTTTGCTCCAGCGGCGCCCCACGCGTCACTGTGGGCGCCCCATCTTTTTGAACCCCGCATGTACCACCGGCGCCCCCATTGGGCATCATTGGTGCCTTCATTTCACTCCACCGGCGCCCCCAAGCCTCATCGTGGGCTCTCCCAGTTTTTGGCATCCCGCTATAAACTATTGGCGCCCCAATCCTCACTACGGGCGCCCCCACCTTCGGAAAATCCGCTCTATACCACTGACGCCTCCATCGTGCAGCATTGATGTCTCGTTTTTACTTCAGCGGCGCCCCCACGCGTCACTGTGGGCGCCCCATGTGCTGAAACCCTGCATGTACCACCGGCATCCCCATTGGGCATCATTGGTGTCTTCTGTGCACTCCACCGGCGCGGCGCCCCCACGCTTCACTGTGGGCACCCCCTGCTTTTTGGATCCGCTCTTTACCTCTGGCGCCCCCATGGTGCATAATTGGTGCGTTTCTTTTTAATCTTAAACGGCGCCCCCATGCCCCATTGAGGGGGTCTTCACCTTTCAACAGTCCCTCCTATGCCACTCGAGCCCCACTCTTATGATGCATTATTGTTGTCTGCTTTTAGCTTTATGGGCGCCCTCCCCCCGCCTCTTTCCACCATCTTTTGACACATCGTTCTGTATCACTGGCGCCCCCATAATGAATCATTGGTGCCTGTGCTTTGCTCCACCGGCGCCTTCATCTCCCGCCGTGGGCTCATCGGGAGCGCCCCCACATTTCGACGAACCGCTCTGTCTAGCGGCCCCCATGGTACACATTGGTGCTTATCTTTCGCTCCATTGGTGCCCCCACACTTCACTATAGGCGCCCACACATTTCTGCTGATTGGTTGATGCATCATTGGTATCTTACGTTTGCTCTACCGGCGCCCAACACCCCCCCCCCCCCACCTAACCCTGCCACGCGGCACTATGGGCGCCCCAACTTTTGACAGCATGCTCTGTCCCTCCACCGCCTCCATGGTGCATGATGGGTGCCTATCGTTAGCTCCATGAACGCACCAACACATCCCTGCCAGAAACCCCATGCAGCTTCTCTTTACTTTGCATTTCTTGCATCCCAAACGTGGCCCGTTGTCTTACTAGCGCCTCCCCTTGACAGCTCCCACAAATTTCACTGAATGCGAGTACCCCCAAGCTGTATCACCGGAAGCTCCAAACTTCAGCTTCGGTGTCTCCTTGATGACCAAATTGCGCCGTCAGCGCTCTTCCCATGCACTGTCTTTTCCTACCTGTTGCCCAACCAGTGCCCTATTCGTGTACCCCCCCTTTTACCATGTTGTTACCCTCCTGTAGCCCAACCAGTGCCCTATTCGTGTACCCCCCCTTTTACCCTGTTGTTACCCTATCAGTGTCTCTTGATGGATTATTTGCTCCCACAGACGCTCCACTGACGGTTCCACGCCTGTGTACTGCAGGCGCCCCTTGCCTGTTGCACCGGTATCCATAACTCCAGTCTCGGTGTCGCCTCCAGGGGTCGAAAAACTTCCCATTCTGCCATTTTTTTTAAAGACACATGGGTTAGGCATGTAAGGTTTTAGCTTGGATGTGCCGACCAACCTCCTAGTAGTTTATTAACCAAGAACAGTTTTTGTTTTGTTTTATTTTACACATTTATCTCACAGCTTTTAACTTTTAACAGGGCCAAGGAGAGTGGACTGTCAGGCGAGGAGAGCAGCATGGTGGTTTCGAAATTGGCAGGAGGGGGTCGGAGGCTAGAAATGGTGTCAGCCAAAGGTGCGCAGGGTGACACAAATCAGCGGACATGTTTCCTCAAGAACAAAAATGGAACAAATCGCCGAAACCGACACCTGTAATTTGAACTTGGAATGTTTTTTTCAACAACTAGGATGGCCCAGGAGTATCCGTTGGTAACCTACTGACGCAAAACGTGCCACATTTTGCAGCCTAGGCTGGTGCCACATTTATGGCTTAACATTCTCAATGGTGACACCTTGAACACCTTTTTGACCCCTGGTCGCCTCGGTGAAGTATCAGCGTCCCCCCCGATGCACTATCACCATTACCATCCCTCGCCCGAAAGCCCAAATAACTGACTGACTAACTCACCACACTTCCCCCGGCTATAGACCACCGGCGTCCCACAGGGTGTACCACTGTACCACACTGAACTTTTGGCACTTCCATGCTGCATCACCGCTGGAATCATTTATAAATCTAAGCACCCCCTCATATATCATGCCCCCGGGTTACTAATAGGCGTCACACTTTAACGTGATCGCCCTCTTCTTTGTGGTTAGGCGCCCATATTTCACGATTGGCCGCCCTTTTCAGCTCTAGAGCGCCCCGCTGCAACATGGACCGCCCGTACCCACCTTTGGCCGCCCTCTTCTGCATCATTGTTCTCCTGTTCTCTACTGTTGGCCGCTCCTTTGCAGATATAGGGCGCCTCACTTCAATGTGGACTCCTCATTCACCTCCGGACGCCCTCTATTTTATGGTTGGGAACCCCATATTTAACGTTTGGCCACCCTTTTTCAGCGCTTGGCGGACCTCTGCGACGTGGACCACCGTCATTTACCTACAGGCGCCCTTAACTTTGTGACTGGGCTCCCCGTTTTCACAATTGACCCGCTTTTCAGCCCTAGGGTGCCCTACTGCAACGTGGACTGCCCTCATCCATTTTTAGCCGCTCTCTTCTGTATGATTCGCGCACCTTCTCCACTGCTGGCCACTCTTGTGCAGCTTTAGAGCACCCCACTTCACCGTGGACTGCCCTCATTCACCTCTGGCCGCCCTTCGCTTTGTGGTTCAGAACCCCTATATCATGATTGACTGTCCCTTTTAGCTCTAAAGCGGCCCACCGTAAAATTGATCGCTCTCATCCACTTTTGACTGCCCTCTAGTGCTTGTTTGCGCGCCCATTTTCCACAATTGTCTGTTCTTTCTTAGCTTTGGGGCGGCCCACTTTTACGTGTACCGCCTTCAACTTAGGATGTCCTCTACTTTGTCTTCGGGTGCCCAAATTTCACGATTAACCGCTCTTTTTCAGCCTTAGGGCATCCCACTGCAACATGGCACTACCATGGCACATGGACAGCTCTCAGCTTTGAGTGGTAACAATTGCCCCGAGTTCTTTTAATGTATGCTTTAGGTATCGATTGGTTCATTTTGCTCCGTTACCACGCAGGATCCCCCAGGGCGCATTTATCCCCATCCGACGTGTGGTCGTGTGCCCGTCTGATATGTGGTTGTCTTTTGCGACAAAACATGCTACGATGGAATATAGGGGACTGGTAAAAATAATGTTTCTTGTGAAGCAAATTTTGAGCACATACCAATGTCCCTTAAATTTGTTTAAAAAACATTCCGGATTTACTGATAAACCTATAAGCTGTTGACTTCGATCATTTACTTATTTTGCCGAGGTGTTTTTTTCGCAGTGCCACTAATAAAACGCTGTGTCGCAATGCGAAATTCCCACGTCATCTATGTAAGAAAAACATTGAGAGCTCGGCAGGAGGCACCTGCAGAGTTTTGGTTGCGTCCTCTCCCACAAGTTTGTAAACATCAAAAAGTTTCGCCTTATGTAGAATATTATGGATTTATCACTATCCGCTCTGCGCAGACAGGGTTTACTGCAACGACTGGTTCGCAAAATCTCCAAAGGCCGTCTCTGTGCGAAGTCTGCTTCAAAACGTAATCCAGGTAGAAGGTGCCCTGTTTCATTGTTGCTTGTTTAACTAAAGGCACTTTGGGAAATTCTTTCTTTTCTTGGCAACGTGTTTTTTTTAATTGTCACTTTTTCAAATGACATCACAAATACGCAAAATTAGCATCACAAAGATCCATGATACCAAAGGCTGACCCCCAAATGGTAGTCTGACCGCCCCCGGAGACTTCGCTTCCCCCTTATCGAAATCCTGGATCGTCCATGTACCCGCCCCTCTCGGTTGCTGATCAGTGATAGATAAGCTCGGTCAGTGTTGGTCAGGTGCAATCTCTAACATCATCACCTTGGATAGGTTGAGTTTGCGGCCGGTTGATAGAGCTGGAAAATGCCTAGGTGATCGGGGAAGGAGATTTGATTGGGTGATGAAACTATAGTAGGGAGGAACAGACACGTAGCGAAGGGGTGGGGCGGTTAGCACAGTCGCATGAGAGGCATCCGAAGGGAAAAGATCGCGCGAAGGGCAGCCGGGCTACGCCAATCTATGACCAACCGTAAACCTCGGGGACCAGCATGACTTGCTGTTACAAGCGTGACCCTCTGCGGCAAGCGATGCCCTATATGTGACCGTCAGGGTCCTCTATGGGCAGAAGAACACTCTTTAATCAGGTGGATCACCTGTTTTCAACAGGGTCCTCTGTGACAAGCATGACCAGCACATCATTCCGTGGTCGGCAGGGCCCAATGCAGTCAGAAGAGCCTTCTGTCTGCCACCGAGAATGCCCTCTGTGGCCAGCGGGGGATGCTGTGACAAGTAGGGCCCTCTACGGTCAGCAGGTCCTTTGGGACCAGGAGTCTCCTCGTTATCAATAGGGCAATCTTAGGTCAACAGGGATCTCTGTAACTAACAGATCTTTCGGTCGCAGTCAGGGCCATGTCTTGCCACCATGTTTTTTTTTGTCGGACAGGGCGATACCCCCGGTGAACATAAGAGGACTCTGTATCGTAAATATATATTTGGAACTGAACGCACAGTCTATAAAAAGGGTACTCCGCGACCAACAGCTCTTTCCGTGACCAGTAAGGCCTGCCATATTCTTGTGGAAGGTCATGAGGTGACCTGAGGTCTAATCGGGACGTCGCTGGGCCCCCTGCATCCAGGCAGGAAACAATCCATGATCATTCTCATCATCATCATCGTTGGTGTTTAAGGGCGCGCCGACAACAAGGGTCATGTGGCGCCCATAACACTAGACAAGATATATACAATAGAGTTTCAGCATCTCACAGGGCTAAAAGTGTGTCAAGGGTAAAATGTAAATACACCGCACATGCTTCGACAAGTCAACGAGTGAAACCGCAGGTGATCACGTCCTAAGATGGTGACTAAATGACATTAAATGAGACACTCTTTAAAAAAGCAGCAATAGCCGTGAAGTCCACGGCTGGATGCTCTCCAAGCAGTGAATCCAGTGAGGGAGACCCGCGAAAGTAGCGCTGTCTTTCAACCTCCAAATATCGACAATCCACGAAAACATGACGCACAGACAGGCGCTCCCCACAGCGAGCACACTCCGGCGGGACATCTCTACTAAGTAAAAATGAATGTGTTGCGTGGGTGTGACCAATGCGGAGCCTAGAGAGGATCACCTCCTCCCTCCTTGAACTGGCAGAACCTGACAAGCGCTTACCGATCAGCGGTTTCAGGGCCCGAAGCCTTTGACCCCTTGGGTCCGTATCCCACCTGTCCTGCCATAATTTAGTAACGTGTTTTCGAATATGTGGGAACCAATCGGAACACGGAATCCGAAGGCCCGATGGCACGGTACCCTGTGCTGCCTGCTTCGCAGCGATATCAGCGCGCTCGTTTCCAACGATACCCGAGTGACTGGGGACCCAGGCTAGTATTACTTGTTTTTTTCTTGACATGCGTTCGGTGAATTCTGTGTCTGATTTCATCTAAATAATATGACGATGGCGACTTAGTACCGAAAGATTCGAGGGCCTGTAGCGAGGATAGAGAGTCAGTGAATATAACACATCGGCGCTGTCTCAATAAAAGAATGGCGCCCAGGTAGCGTAGAATGGCATACAACTCCGCAGTAAAAACCGAAGCAGCGGGCGGAAGAGTGAAACACCTCACAACATTCTCACTTACAAAGGCACATCCGACACCGTCCTGACCCTTGGAGCCGCCATCCATGGCGGTCTTTGACTGCTGTGAGTGGGACTGGTGGGACCCTTAAATCCATAAGGATCTAATTTGCCAGTTAGCGAACCTCTGGAGAAAGCCGGAAAGTGTACAAGTGTGCACTGTGAACGACTTCGAGTTCACTTTGGTCAGTCGAGGGTCCTATGTGGCTGCCAGAGCACAGCGAAGACAGGCCAACGGCCAAAATCTGGTTAAAGCCAGTTATAGTTCCTGCAAAAATTCAGGTGGATGCCGTTGAAGGGAGACACAAACACATTTTTCGAAATGATCGCTGATGTGGAGTATCCCTAAACTGGACCTTTGCTTGCCTTAGTGTCGCCAGGAGCCGTATTATGATGCCGAGAGCACATAAGAAGGGGCGCACGCACGTCGAAATTTTATTCTGATTTCCAGCCTGCGCCCACACACTGGTGGGGTCAAATCAGCATTGTGATCGTAGTGCGCACCTTAGATCGGTATGCTGATATTCTGCGTAGGCTAGGTCGGTACTGGTCCCTGTGCATCCCGGGTACGCTTGTCCTACGTCGAGCGTGGCTACGCACGGAAGGAGGTCAAAGTACCACATTGGAATACGGCAAGTTGCTTGTCTCAGTCAAGTCTTAGGAGGGCATGGTATTAGAATATAGCCTTAGAAAGGATTACAATAACTGGGGCCTTGAAGTAAGCCAAGGTCCATGAACTTAAGTCATAGATCCTTCGTGGCTGGCTAGCTCAGATTGAAGGGAACTGGGATCACTGCTCTGACCTAGTGGTTTATTAGACCCTTATGGCTAGTTAAGGCCCTGTGTGCTAATCATCATCATATAATCAAAATCAGTAGTCCATGTAACCATCATGGGGGTTCCCAAAGTGTATCGGGATTTGATCTGACATGTCCTGTAGAAACCTAATCCCCAATGACAAACATAGGCTCATTGAATGAGACGGGCCTATTCTAAATATTCGTTGGTCTTCTACAAAGTGTTTAAGGCTTCTGAAGATAATTTTGATCACTGATTGGGAAGAAAATAGTCCCCATGCAGTCTCCCCGGGTCCCAAAATGTCTTTACTAACCGTAGGTTCCAGTGCATCAATAAAATCAACGCAAAAGAGATACATTCACTTTTTACCACTCCTGAGATATATTTTAGATACATTCAAAGCTATTATATTTCCTCATTTTTTTAAAGAAAATATGAAACTAATTACCTCTTTGACCCTCACCCAGTGGGGGCTGTTTGAACACCCCCTCCGGTTTTTCGGGCGGCAAGAAAAAACGGCGACGCGAAGCCCCGCCGTACTTGGCACACCTTATTCTTAAATTGATTCCGCAAGTTTCCCCAAAATTTTAAGTTTGGGTCATCTCAGGTCAGGTCATCAGTGCGGGTCAAGTGACCTTACCTAAAAAAATTTGAAGGTGGCATAAGTAGGAAATGGTTGAATCTATCGGATTGAAACTTATAACACAGAATGGCCCCACCGAGTTCTAAAAAAATCCGGGATTTTTCATATCGATGACAAAAGGTCAAATACGGACCATGACCTCTCCATTGGAAATACAGAGGAAAACAGAAAATGGATTGTATTTGTGTAGATAAAGGTGATAATACCTTCATATTCTCCAAATCGAAGTATCCTAGCCCCATTTTTAGGTTCATGCTGTAATTTTTGACCTGTGACCTCTGAGAGGTCATCCGAAGCTACTTAAACAGTTTTCAGACTTAGGTCAATAACTCTGCATGAAATGATGATACAGGTTTAGTGTTTATATCATTGCGTTTGGATTGCTATTGTCAGTCGATTGATAGTAGACTATGCTAAGTAAAAAAGTGACCCTGACCTGACCTGAGGTCAGGTGATTTGTTTTGACCTAGTATGCTTATATTAGACATCATTCGATTCGCCGTGACGAGAGAGAGCAAACAGTGTCTACAAAATTATTCTAACTCAACGCTATCAGACGCTAGAGCCCAACAGCTTTGCTCAAAATGCCAACTTCTTTGACCTGTCATGACCTCAATGTTGACCTGAGCCAAAAAGTGACTGATATAGTGTCTTCGTGAATCTGTATGAGATATCCACCAGGGTTCGCGTTTTTTCGCTATCCTGCATAGGGGCCGAGTTCGAGAGGGGGTGTTCAAACTCCCCACCAGGGCGAAGGTGACTCGGAGGCTCACCGGGGCGCGGGTTAACTGATTCAGTTCGCAAAAATACTTTAAATGGGTAAAGAACATTAAATTTGGCGCCCCCAGCCGGTCTAAAAATAGCGCCCCCTGGCCATGAAAGTGGCGCCCCTCCCCAGCGCTGCGGCCCCCTAGCGAAAATTCCTGGATCCGCCCCTGTGGGTATGTACGTATATGTGTGTGTGTTCCAAATATATGCATGGATATAACTAACCCAGACGAAACTACAAACTTTCTATCATGGCAATAAACTTTTCCAGACTCTTGCTTAAAGTTTTTTCTTTATCTGTCAATTCCCCTGCTCCTCTTCACATATCTACTCACCTTTATATGAATAGGTATGCTGCTTTCTATCAATCTAATCGAAGCTACAGCCTTCTTTCTGTTGTTTCTTCCTTTCGTCTACAATCAGCCAAGCGCGGCGGGTTGCGACAGCGTCAGATCGACTACTACTATAAATTTCTGATCGCTTGCCGTTTCTCGGTCGTATGAGCTACATAATTTGCATTTCAAAAATTTCTGTAAATTAATTTTCTAAATCCTTATAGAATAGAAACTTATGCAACTAAAAGCTGGATGCATTCTTGTTGCCCAAAAAAATCATTTAATGATTATGTAGAGTTTCAATGTATTCAAGTACCGGACAATTTCAGTTCAACTTAAATATCAGCGTATTTATGCCTAGGGTGTCGTAGGGTGTCGTGAGTGGATTTGGGTGTCACAGGGCGTGGACGCAGCAATGAAGGGCTGATATGGATAAAAATTATTTTCTTCGCAATAAATGGTCAATTTTCTACCATACAATGTCAAAAAATATGCTGCTTAGCATACAAATTTCAAGATAATTGCTTATAACAACAAAATGACCAAAAATGGTTTTCACTTTTCTCCGTACCAGAAATACAAAAACAACTTTTCGAGGACGTAAGCCTAGAAATAATGTGCCCAGATAAACTGCTTTCCAGAAATGTATCTTTCAAAGCGGTCAGCTCATTTTTTTGGCCACACAAGGCTAGGGTGTCTAATTTTCCACTCACCAATTTTGTGAGTGGTGGAATTTAGTGGCGGTGTTCACCCATTGGAACTTTCTGCGGTGGGGCAGGGGGCACTGAGCGTCTTGCCCGCGCCAGAATTTCGATTCAGTTGTTCCACTGAAATCGGTGGAGATAAGGATGGCAGGTATAATTGGCCAGAAAATAGAAATCGCCAGGTTTTCTTTCAGAAAAGCGAAAGAAGCGCATAAGAGCCGAGTTAAATTGGCGATCTTCTAGTCGATTCTGCTACTCTCTTTTTCCAGTGGATGTTGGTAGAGGAGGCAATGGAACTGGCCCTTGTAGTAAGTTTTGTTGAGTAAAATTCAATAGTAGTAAGTATTGTTGGAAGTGAGTGGAAAATCCAGCAAAACAAATATAAAAGTGAGTGGAAAATTCTGCTTGAATGGGTGCCGTCCTGCACCCAGCACCCCAGGTTTTGGGACACTGGTCCCTATCCCACAGAGCGGACAGGTACAGCCATTTCTCAGTTGAGAACCAAAACTGGTCAAGTGCAGCCGAACTGTGCGGACGTAATTTCTTTGCTCTTGAAAAAGGTTTAGATGTCGCTAAATGTTAGTCATTAGCTATTAATAAAGTAAGCGCCTTGTACATGAAGAAGTGCTGGATTCAAATAAGTTATTTTTTCAGTTCGGTCATGTGAATTTTGTGTCGTTTAAAAGCTTTAAAGTTTGGGTAATTTTGTGAATTTTCATATCCTGTCATATTGTCTGCGACAAAATATCTGCTTGAATTTTCTCTCAAGAACACGTGTTTTTTTGCCTGGACCCCTCAGTGAACAGAAACAATGTCCCGTGCATTAATAACATAAGCCGTGGAAGAACTGAAAGAACAGAAACCAGCAGCAAGAGAAAAACATGTACAAGTGATAACTAACAATCGACCAGTGTGTGCGTACCGAGAACGATTAAGATCCGAAAAACGACCCAGGACATTAACGATTCCCAAACGACATGTCACGACATCAGCGCAAACCCAGTCACCAGCCGACGAAACAAGAAATGCGACACTCCCAGATGTGACAGCCAACAGCACAAGAATGAAAAGAGACCAGCCGAAAAAGAACGAGAATTATTCATCATCACCGTCATCGTCACGCCTTGTTTGTTGTTTTCCATGTTTTTTTCACCGGATCCCTTCATCAAGTCCCACTACCTCACCCCATGGGTTGAGCGCGGCGCCTGTGGCGACCCTCCCCGTGGGTAATCCTTGTCCTTCCCCATCAACCATCCTATCCTTATCCTTATCCTACAGTGTGTTTTTTGCTTAAGTTGTCATTTATGTCCCTCATCTTCATTACGACCGGCTTCAGAATAGCCACATGAATAGTGGAGATGCCGTGTAAGTCAAATAAATAAATAAATAAACCTCACCAGGCAATGGCTAGACGCCAGCTTCTCCGTGCATTGACCGGTGCAGGCATCAAGCCGACGCTGAACAGCTGATACGTCTTGTGCTCACTATGGGATCTGTGCGACCCAGCTGAAAATGGTGGACGATGTCATCCGCTTCAGTCAGAAATCGCCTCAGGCCGCACCGTGGAGGATGGAAGTGGCCGGACCGTCTGCTGTTGTTGTAGTCACCTGCAGGGTCTTCTCCCTCTCACTGCTAGCCGCCGTCGCGCTGCTCAATGCACGCCTGCTCTAGTGCTTCCAACCTCCACTGGGTGATGGATGTCAGTTCGTTCGGCCAAAAAAGTCAAGTACTTGAATCCTGTTCTTAGTATGGCTTCCGAGACAAAAAAGCTCTCAAACAAATTCAAGTGGTCCATATATATATATATATATATATATATATATATATATATATATATATATATATATATAATATATTATGTAAGTATAATGAACCTTCTACAGCTCAAACAAAGCGATCAGCGATGTAAAGGATTAATGACGCAACAAGTGGTAAGCTCATTCAGTATGGCTAAGTCACTCTGCTGGAAGGGATTTCGCGGGTCAAATTACACTTTTAGAGAACCCGCCGGGACTCACAGCTCTCGCTCTATCCACTGAGCCACGCACCCTCTTTCAAGGTAGTGTTTGCCGTGATGGTACTAGTGGATTGTGCATCATTATATTCTCCTACAACATATATATTTCAAGGCATAATTCCGGCGCTCTTCACCGTTTTGCGTAATGGTACACAATATAGACGCTCTATAGCCCAAACAAACTGATGTGGCCATTAAAAAAGATTCGCATAATGACCGCAGGTCCATGATGCATTTTATATTTTCTGCGGAAAAAATGAGTTGGACACTAATGGGTTAATTCCCTGGTTTTCGTTGTCATTTTTTTTAAATCCAATTTGGCTGCTTCGGCTTTTGGGTAAATTATATCTGGCGTCCTCGCCTCCACCGGTTTAAGTGTCGGACCCTGGCACAGTCCCATGGATGGGATTGTGAGCAAAGCTGGCGTTTCCCACCGCGCAATGACGACAATTTTGGCGGGGCTTGAATGCGGCCATGTCTCATTGCTTTAATGAATCGTGCCTTTTCACTGTATGCTGTCAGATATCGCATGCGTCGGAATCTCAAAGTCTGTCATAAATCACTGATTGCGATTTCTAGGACTGCCGTAAAGATTCGAAGATATGGCTGCCGCAACTTCCTTCTCAGCCCATCTGCGTGATGGGCCATGTAGTGTCGGAGAAAAGCCTCCTCTTTCCATCTGTTAGCTTTTTCGTGGAGACGTAGTCCGATCAATTCGGCGCCATGGACCTGAGGAGAAGTAAGGACGTAAATGCCCCCAGAAGTGTGCACAGGGTGAGCTGTACCGGCCGCCCACCCGAAGAAAGTAGACGGGCTTATCAAGCAGCCGGACTTGTGCCTTATCAGAGCCAAATGACGGTCTTATCCCATGGCCAAGATGACTGAGAAGGTCGGAAAACATTATGCGTTGGTTCTGTTTTTCTGGAGTCAGTGCGATATGTGAATACACTCAGGTAGGTTTACTTGTGCAGCCAATCGCGTATTGGTCGGAGTAGCCATATCGATTTGGTGGGAACTTGGCCGAAGGGTGATCTTCGCAGGACTAAGAAACGTAGGCATTATTAATACTTGACATTGCTAAACAGTCTGGATGTCTCGAAATAGATTATGCTGAACTACCACTGTAAGCTACACGGGGTTTACTTTGCTCATAAGCTCTACCGCACCTGACACCAGCGAGCATACACTTGAAATAACATATGGCTATTGCACGGAAGCTTCGAAACAAGTGAGAGCATTGTGGCCGCCGGGAGGATCGGCTTCGCGTGAAAAACAGCTCAGTCACAAGTGCGTGTCAGGCGCTGAAGCTGGACCAAGTCCTTCAAAAGCAGGCACGGTGTAGCGGCAGGCGACCCTCACAAACTTTCACGAATATTCTCCGATCTGAGTGAGAGTTCAAAACATCGGAAACCAATCGAGATTGAAGTATACGAAAGTGAAAGGCAGGTGCAAGTCGTAAGCGAATGAGGATGAAAGGGGAAGACTATATTGCTTTCTGGAGCGAGCATGGCCAGACGAGCGTGCCGGTCCGCTCCCACTCCCGAGTTCGCCAGCCTATTAGGTTGGCTCTACCTCAAGCCCGATAGGTAACGGGCGGGAGGTAGCTTTGACTTCTAAATATTTCATTTTTCTGTTAACCCCGTGGTGTTGCATGGTAATAATTTACCTGTGGATTCTCAATAGACCAAATTCTCTTCTGTCTATGAGTATGGTGCCCCTCATGAACAACAAAAGTCAGTTGGGGAGGATGCGGCAGCGGCGTTCTGTCCGGAGCTCTTTAGAAGAGATGCAGTGAGGCACAGTTTTCAGTATGAGAGGGGATGGTTTTCTCTTCCGAGTCTTCCGAGATGGTGGCGTTTAACCAGCCACCGCGTTGTTTTCGTGTTTCACGCCCATGCTGGAAGGCGTTCCAACAGTTCGTGTCTGGACACATTATCCATTACTGTGCTTCGGGCGGATCTTACCAGTGTTCCAAATGCTAGAGTACTGTGTGGAGAATGACAGTGGTGCAAGCTGAATTTTCCACGTGTCATTTTTACTGAATTATCCGCTCATTTCTCACGTAGACCATTTTTAGCACAATTCAATGATATCGATGTATGAGTTCAACAAAAGTATGGTAGTGAGGAAAATTTGTTGAAAAATTATCCCCGAAGTATATATTTGATAGGCTTTCGATTACTGTTGACTGTATTGTAACTTTTTTGATTTTCCACGCACGGACTATATTTTGCAATATTGATTTTACGCTCAGCACCGTAGGGCAAAACCACTTTTAAAACACTGGATCCCACTTCAGACAGCCCTAGATTTTACAGGGGCAAATGCTTAGTCAGAAGAAAATAGTGAAACAACTCTATTTAGCATAACATATATATATATATATATATATATATATATATATATATATATATATATATATATATATATTAGCTGCGGACACTTCCACACATGAGGTGGCTTTTCAAGCACCGTCGTAATGAACATGAAGTGATGCAAACTATGGAAGGAGACGGTAAGGATAAGGACATATAACATATAGCCTACTTTAACTCGTATACTCTTAACTCGCGGAAAAAGTTCAAAATCTCCTTTTTTCCACAAACAAATCCTCATTCTTGCACATGAAACTAACAGGTTGCATAAAATGACAAAAATGACAACCTCCTTGTAAGACATACACCACAGTTTTATTTTTATAAGACTGCTATAGAAGTGTAAAATCCTTGTTTGATATGTGAATGGTTCCTATGAAAGTGGGGTTATATAGTGAGGTATGTCTGATAACATGTCTGCCCTTTTTGCAGGCTGCATGTCCTCAGGATTTCAAGATGTTCCATTTCATGAAGAAGGATAAAGATGACAAAAGGAAGGAAAAGGAGAGGGACAAGGACAAGGATAAAAAGAAAGATAAGAAGGAGCGTCGCATCACGCTGGAGGAGCTGCGCCGATTGGAGGAAGCACGGAGGAGTCTTGTTGGCAAAGTTAAGAAAAAGGACAAGCTGCCCAGTGGCATCACTGCAGATTACATGGAAAGCTTCACACAGGCAGAGAGAGAGCGCTGGCTAGTCGTGGAGGTCCGAGCGGAAGTGACGCCGTTGGTGTGGAAGGCCCGCCGCGACCGCCCAAAAGACCCAGTCTGCTGCGCGCCAGCGGGCAGACGATGGCGGACGGTGACGGTACCGGCAAGAGCTCGGTACGGAACGAGGTCAACAACTACGAACGGCTGCTGCAGCGACGCACCAGCGGCGGTGCTGCGCCGCCGCTGCCGGTCAAGAGTCCGCCGTCGCCGTCCCTGTCGGCGCCGGCGTGCTCCTCAGTGCAGCGGCTGGCACGCAGGTTCGACTCGCCGGCGACCGGCCGCAGCCCCACCCTCTCCCCCACCAGCTCTCTGCGCAGCTCGGCCAGCTCAGCCACCACTGCGTCGGAGACGCGCGCTGGCGAGGCGGCCGGCCGCGGCACGCCCCTCCGCCAGTTCGTCGGCCGCCAGCTGGTGCTGCCGGCGCTGACGGTGGCGCCGCCGCCGCCGCCGCGGCTGCTCAGTGTACTCCGGCAGCCGGCCGGCGAGTTCGGGTTTGCTCTGCGCCGCTCTCTGGTGCTGGAGCGGTCGTCGAGTGGCCAGCGGCGCCGGATGGTGATATTCGCCGAGCCCAGTCAGGGCGCGGCCTGCGACACCGGCCTGCTTCCCGGCGACCGGCTGCTGGAGGTGAATGGCGTGAACGTGGAGGAGGCGGAGCGGGAGCAGGTGGTGGCGCTGATCCGCGGCTCCGGCAACTCCGTCTCACTCAAGGTCAGCTCCATTCGCTTGTCTATGAACATTAATGGCTCTGCCTGCGCTGTGTGACGTTTACCCCGGACACATAAGCACTGAGCAACCTTCGTACATATTATTTTTGTACCGACCGCATGGAACCGGAGTTTGGTAGGTTTTTGAAACCTGGTGTTAGTCTTTCTCTAGAAGAAATACTGTGGTCTGTTTCTCATCTATCTGGGGCAAATGACACAAACTGTAACGTCTTAGTTGAAGCCTGGGTCCCATCCCGGACATTTGAAGGATGGTGCTAGGATATTGTGGAGGTGCGGCAATATTATCGGGGGATATAGCTCATAGCTTGACCAGCCTGCTGGGGAAATTGTGGAGTTTTGTTAGATTGAATAACATCTCCATTTAGCTTTCGATTGATTGGGACAGTGGTAACCTGGATATTAAAAATCATAAACATTTTCCACAAGACGCGTCCTACACCGAACTCAGATTTCCATCCGTGACATGTATTAGAGCAGTATTGGACTGTGCATCATAACATTACACACATTATCTACATAGAGTCGAGAATAGTCTAGGAGTCAGCGTGCCAATTTAAGACCTGACGGGGGAAAATGCCCGATTTTGTGTTCTGTTCAGGTAAGATGCTTTTCGTTATGGTGTGAAACACCCCTTTGGGCGTTTTAAAAGGTTTTTCCATCCACTTATGGACAGACAAACGATACTTGCTAATTGGTAAGTTTCAATGACGGAATACGCACACAATAGATCACACAATGACAAAAAAATCTGAGATGTGGTTGCATGCATTTAAAGGTTCGCCGTAATTCAGAGTAAGCAATCCATCATAGTGTATGATAGTCCATAGTGTGATAGCATGGAATTGTAATGATAGTGAAAGCTATACATCGGGAGCTGGCCGATGCCCCTCCAAACCTAGCAGCTTGGACTGCCCGTTTTGGTCAGGCTCTGAATCCCAGCTCGGCATCTTGGGTAGAAAAGGGTGAATTTGCTAAATGTTTCGCAGCAGTATTGCCGGTCTTTAGTAGGTATACTAGTTATCGCGGTAGCGTTGCCGGACAAAAATCATGATTTTTAGATTGGTTGTGCACAGGACAATGAAGATGCAAATTTCAGCGCATTCATTGCTCCTGGGCTGAGAAATTGTAGATAGCGTGCACAGGTCAACGAATAGACAGACTGCACCGCCTTTGTTGTTACTGAAAGTGCTCTCCTCATCCGAGAATATAATTACAGGCAAACGTATGCTCTTTTGTTGGTTGCGATGAACGTTTGAACGCACGCAACCACATTTCAGTTTTTTGTCAAACGTATGCTCTTTTGTGGGAAGAGAGCCTCTTGGATCAGCTGTTCGGGCCTCCGTAACATAGGTCCACGTACTCACTTGCCACCAGTGACGTCTGCTCTCTCCCTTTCGCCTGAATGCTAATTCCCACACCAGAAACGTCTGTTCCCACATCAGTGACGTCTGTTCCCACATCAGTGACGTCTGTTTTCTCACCGGCGACGCTGTTGCCCATCTGTGACGTCTGTTCCCACATCAGTGACGTCTGTTTTCTCACCGGTGACGTCTGTTCCCACACCGGCGACGTCTGTTGCCCATCTGTGATGTATGTTGCCCCACCAGTGACGTCTGTAGCCCATCTGTGATGTATGTTGCCCCACCAGTGACGTCTGTTGCCCATCTGTGATGAATGTTGCCCCACCAGTGACGTCTGTTGCCCATCTGTGATGTATGTGGCCCCACCAGTGACGTCTGTTGCCCATCTGTGATGTATGTGGCCCCATCAGTGACGTCTGTTGCCCATCTGTGGTGTATGTTGCCCCATCAGTGACGTCTGTTGCCCATCTGTGGTGTATGTTGCCCCATCAGTGACGTCTGTTGCCCATCTGTGGTGTATGTTGCCCCATCAGTGACGTCTGTGCCGTGCGACAGGTGCAGCCGGTTCCGGAAGCGGCCGAGCTGTCGCGGCGTCAGTCCTCGGATCGCGCTGTCTCCGAGCCTGTGCAGGTGAGGGTCAGTGCCGCCACCCCCCCCGCTGTGTATATCCCGGCCGTGAGCGGGCCCGCCCGCCGGCTGTTCGGCCGGGTCAGAGCTGACGCTCACCCGGAGGCGGTGGTCACGGTGGCTGTCACGGCGTGATTCCACCGGGTGTCGGGTTGACCTGACGGCCAGAATACGACAGCTCTCCTGGGGACTGCAGAGCTGGGGAGGGCGTAAACTCAGGAGGAAGTCTCTTGAAGAAGAACATAACGCTCATCCATGAGGTTAAACGTTTGTGTAAAGTTAGCGATTCATCTCTGGATTGGATCCCTTTCTATCCGGGTAACCGAAAACAGCGTGCAGGTTATAAGTATTACATTTTTTAGTTTGACATCTATACGCTCTGGAACGCCGGGTGATATTTTGTCACTTTTGCCGTGTGCCCCGTTTGTCAATGACTTACTTTCCAAAATCAATACGATTTGTCTCCACTCCACACTCAGATCACTTCTTTAGCGGGCACTCAATTTCTTGAGGCTGACATTTCAGTTTGATTTTTTTCAAGCTCACCTTCAGTTTCTTTGAATGAAATGGTATCATCTTTCGAATCTTCAACTAGAACGTTCCCATTGTCGAAGCTAGATCTGTGAGATTTCGGGTTGCGACTAAATTCCAAATCAACCTTGGAGAACCACATTGATCAGGTTGCCAGTAGGGCAAACAGGATTTTTGACTTGTAGATCGGATCTCTCCAAACAGGCCACCCAGTGGGAGACCAACATCGGGATCGAAATTAAGACAAGAACCAGTTTAATAAGTTTGTTTTGACGACATTAGATCAATTCACGAATCCTGGCATTTCATCTTGTGAGGGGCGGCTAAGAGTTCTTGATAGGCTCGAAGAAACCCAGCTTACATTTCTAATTCAGCTATCGTCGGTCCCATCCCTTCACTCACAGTCCTTAGACTGATCTGATCTTCTGGCGTGCTCCAAGGTTGAGAGCCTAGCTGACCGTAGAATTCAGCATGATATCTCGTTAATACACATAATTATATCGGTTTTAAAGTGGTGTTAAATTAAAGTGGTGTTAAAAATGACCATTATCTGCCAAGTTATTTTTTATATTTGAACCTATAATAATAATGCTGCTGCCAACATTGCTCCGCCTACTTACTTATTACATCAGTACATTCCTGACTGCGCCGTGCTCCTGGATGGTCTCCCACTGCACGTGCCGCCTCAACTCACTCATGCACTGACAGGGAACTTCGTGCATGTCTCATAAGGGAGGGTGCTCATGTGAAAGCGTGATCGGGTCTGTGGGGCGCCTAGTATTTTAACGCCTTCGTAACTGCATGCCCCTGTGCTGACCCTTGCGGGTGCACCCATGTTCAGTTCAGGGCTCAATCATGCAAACGCATCAGGCAGCTCCCAGTAGAGACAATGCAGGAATGTACCCGTGTCAGTGAGTGTTGGGTTTATAGTTTGCATTTCTTATCTGGAAAGTAATTTTTACAAAGGTATTACAATGCACTTGCATGATATTGATTTGTTCGAGCGTATTTTGTTATACTTTATGTTGTGCATGCGTAAGATGCATAGGCATCCAAGTCGTTGTCCGTATGTTGATTGGAGCATTTTGACGCGGTATTCTGATCCTTGGGACTTGCCAAGAAGGGAAGAATGGTTTAGTGAGCCAAGGCGCGGCTGAAGAAGCAGAAACCACGAAGTAAAGACACGGTTCGTGAATGTGAGTTTACGTGTGATTATATGTATAGATCGTGCATCAGCGATGCTTTTGAAAATGGCAGTGTCCAACTGTAGTTTCAGCCCCAGATTCGTAGATACGCCTTACATCCGGACGAGGCACTTATTCTACTTGTTTTATTCGTAAGGAGGGCACATTTTTGGGACTACAGAAAAGGGACCACGTCCCGTAATTTTTCTGAACGGTAAAGAAAGGTTTCAGTTTTAAAGTGGGAAGTTCTCATGAAAAAGGCATCAGCATAACCCGCGCTTTTTATCAAGTGGTGTTTAGGTAGAACCAGCTTTACAGAGAACCAGCTTTATAGAGAATCAACGCTACACAGAAGCAAGCGTTGACTTGCAAGTACCTATACTGCCAAAAGCAATGAACGTTTAGGTATCGCTCGCTAAGACACACCTACTTCATTTTCATTTGGCAATTCACCTCAATCCTAGTTCGTGCTACATGTTCATAATTGGAAGCAAAAATCCCTCGAGTAGAACATGAAGTAGAATAGAAAATTTTGTCGATTTTATCTAGCGTAGACTTCGGAGAATAAAAGCTTGAGTGTCCGAAAACACCAAACAGTAAAATTACCTACATGACAATCATGGCATCTGAATACGGCCCCCAGGAGCAATCGGGTTGCCTGAGAGCTGGGCAGATGCGTCCTGGCGGCGGAAATTAGAAGCCTTCTCTTCAAATGCGTTTCACAGATGGCAGTGAAAGTGCGAACAAAACATCGGCTTACGTATGTACTTACGAGCGTTGTCTAAATATATCTTTTTAACACCCGCCCGTAGGGCCTCTGAGCCACCTTCGCCCTAGTGGGGGAGGGGGGTTCAAACATCCCCTCGAACTTGGAAGAACCTACATCGGTCACTTTTTGGTTCAGGCCAATATTGAGGTCATGCCCGGTCTAAGGTGCCATGTCAGAGAAGAGTTTCCGGGCTTTATCATCTGACACTGTGGAGTTACAATCGTTTTTAGGCACCATTCTCTTCCTCTCGTCATGGCGAATTGATTAATGTGTGATATGAATGCTATGTCAAAACATAAAAATGAACTGGCCTAAGCCCATTTTAAGGTCATCACCTGGCCAAGCATAGTCCATATACATATCAATCGACTCGTAAGAACGGGCACATATAGCCTCAGCAGCTGAGGTGCCCAAAAACCCCAATACTCATCATCATGACTCGTAAGAACAATCCATACGTAATTGTATCAAAGTAAAAGCTGTATTGTCATTTCCTGCAAAGTTATTAACCCTCGCCCCACCGGGGGCCATCGATGCCCCCCTAAGGTTTTTCCGGGATAGCAGAAAAACGATGAGGTGCAGCAACGCGGTTGAGGGCTCTACCTCTCACTGCATCATTTTCCCACCACCCCTGAAATTTTTTACCCCGGGTCACCCAAGGTCAGGTCACCAGACGAGGTCAACCAAGGTCACCTCACTTCAACTTTAGAGCTCTGTAAGAGCTACATTTCGAAGTCGATCGATTTGAAACTTTCTACACTTCATGGCCCCTCCAGGGTCTACAAGGTGTATATCCGGGATTTTTAGATTTCGTGCCCTGAGGTCAGGTCACGAGGTGACCTCTCCCGTTGAAAAAGCATGGGGAAAAGCTGTCTTATGATCTAAAAGTCACAAAAACGACTGAAAATGATCAGCTTGATCAGAAAAGCGTTCTTGGACACCCTTTCACGGATTCCAGGGGCCATATTTGTCCTTTGACCTCTCCTAGGTCATCCAAGGTCACCAGGGGTAAAAAACAGTATGTTGACAATAAATTTTGACCTAATTAAGCTAGAGCGCTGAAACAAACACCATCGTGTTTGTCTTGTCACTGGCTTTCATTTGATATATAGGAAGGTCACTTTCTGATCTTTCGTGACCTCAGGTCATATTAGGTCACGAGGTGACCTCTGGAGGTCAAACTACTGGCGGCAGATCTTTACGTTTCACATAGCGGAAAAAGTACTGGCAATTTCCTATCAAATGTACTTTACCAGACCTCAATAGCTCTAATGGCATAAGAGTTATGCCCAGTTTGCTTAAGCATTGCATATTTGAGTGAAAATAGCCGATCTTGACCTAATTTGACCTCTGGAGGTCAAACCATTGACCTGAGCTCTAAACCATGTGAAGTAATTTCTTACTGAATTCACGCGAGCTTTCTAGTGCACTTTGCAGATTTGCGCTAACTTCCATATTTTTGGAGTTAGAGGGGGGAATCGATGGCCCCCGGTGGGGCGAAGGTGGCGCCGGACCCCCGGTGGGGCGCGGGTTAACCCAAGTCTGAAACCTGCTTAATATTCTAAAGCATCCTTTGGAAGCGCACACTTTATTGCCTCTTCAACAATCGCGCGTGGTGAGTTCCATATCACAACAACAATGCGTTTTCCCAGTCTCTGGCAACACACTGTACGACAGGGTCGAAACATAACACTCTAAAACCAGAGACTTTGTCCTCTAGACCTCTAGGACACCATATCCCCCCTCACTTCAAAGAGATGCGTCAGGTCTTCAAAGGGGTACGTCAGGTCTATAAATCCAGCCTCACCGGGCGACGGCGCTGACGGCCGTACCGGGAGGGTGGTAGCGCGCAGGCGTCCTCCGGACGCTCACAGGAAGCTGGCGCCTCACCGGGTCGTTCCCTGTCCTGTGCCGCTGCAGGACTTGTGTCACCATAATCTTGCGGCAGCACTGGAGCGGGCGATGGTGCTTCAGTTGCTGGCGCAGTCGACTCAACTTCAGGTAAGGTGCGGTCGGTTTCCGTCATGCGCGGGTCTGCCGCGTCGGCGCCTCGTCCCTCGCCTCCCGTTGGCAGGGAGCGACACCTGGCCAGGTGGGCCACGTTACGCTTCGAGCCGTCCGCCAGAAGGAATGTGGACGGGCCAACTTGACCGCTCACCTGGATAGGGGCGGAGTAGCGCGGTTGTCCCTTGGGGATCATTCCGAGTCTCCGGACTCGCACGAAGTCGCCGACGGCGATGTCAGGCTCTCGGGTCGAGAAGTGTTTGTTGTACCACTTGCGGTTCCGCTCTTGCCTCTTTTGGACGCGTGCGTGGAGTTTACGGTCAGGCTGGGCACTGGATACAGTAGGGAGCTCCAGCCGCATTCGTCTCCCGTGCAGCAGCTCTGCAGGTGCCTTCCCCGTAGTGCAGTGCGGGGTGGCGCGATAGTGCGCCAGCTGGAAGCGGATGTGCTCGGTGAGGCTGAGGCCCTTGCCACGGCTCCAGCTGGAGATCCATGACTTGAATGTGCGGTTAAACCGCTCGACCGCCGCGTTTCCCTGAGGCCAATACGCAGCGGCACGATGGCGTCTGATGCCTCTCTGGGTGAGGTAGTCTTGAAGGGCTTGGTTGGCGAACTGAGGGCCGTTGTCGCACACCAAGTCGGTTGCGTACCCTTCGCGAGCCCAGATAGCGGAGAGGAAGTGAATAACATCCTCAGTTGACACACTTGGTAGCAGAGCTACCTCTGCCCACTTGGAGTGGTAATCAATCATTGTCAGCGCGTACCGACAGTTAGGCGGAGCGCAGTTGATGGGCCCCACGATGTCGATACCCAGTTTCTCCCAGGGTCCGCTCGGTAGGGCCACTGGTTTCATGGGAGCGCGTCTGGTATGTTGGAACAACACCTTGTCGCTGGCTTGACAATCTTGGCATTGTCGGACGGCGTCTTCGGCAGCTTTGTCCATCCGTGGCCACCACGCCACGGTCCGTAGCGTCTGCTTTGTTCGCACGATGCCGTCGTGTGCCACGTGGGCACGTTTGACGTACTGCTCTCGAAGCGATGCAGGGACGACCGCCTGGTAGCCGTTGCGTAGCACCATGTTCCCATGAACTGCTAGCTCGTGCCGAACAGGGAAGAACGGTCGTGTGATCGGTGAACACTGTTGAGCCGTCTCCGGCCAGCCCTCGCGCAAGCGTGCGCGAAGCTCCGAGATCTCGACGTCGCTCGCGGATGCGTCGTCCAGTTCGCGTTCCGTGATGACTTCACCTGTGTCCGGGCTGGTAGGAATGGCCGAGTCGATCACCATGATGACCTCGGTATCCTCGTCACCGTTGTCCGTTTCCAAGGGCTTGGGAGCAGGTAGTCGCGAGAGCGCGTCTGCACCGGGAAGCTGCGATCCCGGCACGTGCTCGATCCTGTAGGAATAGGGCAGGAGACGAGCTTGCCAGCGGGAGACGCGCGCGCCGGCGCGTCCGCTGCAGCGCGGCGAGAGGATGGTCTTCAATGCTGAGTGGTCTGTCCTCAACACGAAGTCGCGTCCCCAGAGGAGCGTGCGCCAGTGCTCCACGGCGTTGACAGCGGCCAGCGTCTCTTGCTCCGACACGCTGTACCGTGACTCGGCGTCCGTGAACTGACGGCTCCAGAACGACACGGGGCGGTCCTGTCCGTCCTTCCCGACCTGAGAAAGCACGGCTCCGGCTCCCTTCCCGCTCGCGTCGGTCGTGACGTAAGTAGGCAGGTCTGGATCGAAGGGGCGCAGCTGACTACTAGTCGCGACTGCGCTCTTGAGGTCTTGAAACGCCTGCTCAGCAGCAGGACTCCAGTCGAAGGGGACGTCCTTGCGGATCAACTGGAACAGCGGTCCCACGATGCTGGAATAGTGAGGGACAAACTTGAAAAACCAGCTGCAGAGTCCCAGGAAGCTTCGCAGCTCCTTCACATCTTGAGGACTGGGTGCGTCGAGCAGGTCCTGCACGTGCGACTGCAGAGGTGTGATGCCGTCCGCGGAGAGGCGGTATCCGCAGAAGTCGATGGCAGCCTGGCTGAAGGCCGACTTCTGGTGGTTTACCGTGATACCAGCTGTTTGCAGGCGGTCCATAATCATCTGGAGTCTGGCATCATGTTCTGCCTGTGTGGCGCCAGTGCAGACGATATCGTCCAGATAATGTACACAACCTGGGATCCCCTTCAGCAGGTGACCTAGGAGACGTTGGAAGGCAGCGCCTGCTGACACAAGACCGAAAGGTACTCGCCGGTACCTGTAGAGCCCTTGCTCGCAGAGGAAGGTTGTGATGTGTCTTGAAGCAGAGCTGAGTACCAGCTGATGGTACGCAGAGAGGAGGTCGATGCGGGAGAAGACCTTCCCTCGAAGGCGATGGCGCAGGTCATCAATGGTTGGCAGTGGGTGCACCTCTGCCACAATCTGGCTGTTTGGACCTCTCAAATCAACACAAAGTCGAATCTTCCCATTCTTCTTCCTGGAGACAACAAGCGGGCTGATCCATTCAGAGGCTGGTCCTGCTTCTTCGATGATTCCAGCACCTTCCAAGCGCTTGAGTTCAGCTGTGACTTCATCTTGAACTGCCATGGGCAGCCTTCGTAAGCCGCACTTGGTTGGTACTGCATCTGCCTTGAGTTTGATCTGGTGCTCATATCCCTCGATGGGTGGCAAAACTGCACTTACAGGTTTGTCTTGCACCACATGCACTTCACCAGTAGCTGGTTCCACTGTCAGTCCCAGCTTGGCCAGCATGTCTAAGCCGAGGATGGCCTCCTCCTGTCGGGTGGCCACCACGAAGACATCACCAGTAGCAGAGCGGCCGTTGATAGTCAGTATGGCAGTGATTTTGCCCATTACTTGCAGTGGGGAGCGACCAACTCCAAAGAGCTGAGTGGAGGTCTTGTTCAGGACAGACCCCTTGAACAGTCGCCTGGCCACAGGCAGACTCAGTACAGTCACAGATGCTCCTGTGTCCACTTGCATTTTGACTGAACGTTTACGACCCTCCACAACCATGCTGGCTTCACATGTTACCTTTTTGGGTGTAGGTGCATCTTCACCAACAGAGCAGGAAAGCACAGTCACATCTTTGCACTCACCAGCTGATCTGTGTTTGGATGGTTTGGTACCACCTTGAAAGTTCGTCGGAATGGCACGACACACTGTTGCCCAGTGTCCACGTGTGACACTTGTTACACACAGCTTTTGATGCAGGGCACTGTGGAGTCCGTGGCTTGTGTCCCCACTTGCCACAGTTGGCACAGATGCTTGCTTGGCCTGCATGTTTTTGTGGGTGACGACCCAGCTTCATCACATTTTCCTTGGCACTGTTGCTCATAGCTGCAGATTCACTTGTAGCACGCTCAAAGGCTTCAGCTTGCTTCAGCGCTTCATCCAGAGTGAGGTCTTTGTTGCGGAGGAACCTCTCTCGGAGGTTGGCATGCAGAGTTTTTTTCAACTACCTGATCTCTGATCATTTCACTCTCCAGTGGTCCAAAGTTACAGTCGCGCACATGTTTGCGCAGTTCTGCAACATAATCTGCAGTGGTCTGGCCTGGTTGCTGGCAACAGCTTCGGAAACGAAAGCGCTCCATGATGATGTTTGGCTGCGGTGTGTAGTAGAGCCGCAATTGCCGCAGTGTGGCTTCATAGTCATTTTCTCCCTCCTGGGGTTCTTGAACAGGGTGGCTTGCATGCACTTTTTGAGCTTCTGCCCCGACGGCGTGTAGAAGCAAAGCTTTCTGACGTGGAGCAGGGAACTCATCCCCTCCGATAGCCGTTAGATAGGTCTTAAACCGAAGTTCCCAGGCCGTTCACGTGTCGGTGTGTTTGCCAGGCGTAGGCAAAAACGGCGCGGGTGGTGCTAGAGAGTCCATGTTTATCGCTGCAGATATAACGGGAACGTACTAGACCTGACCTAAAGAAGCTCGTGCCTGTAAGGGATGCGCGAAAGAATATTTATCTCATGCTGGTCGCCATTTTATTCTAAAGCATCCTTTGGAAGCGCACACTTTATTGCCTCTTCAACAATCGCGCGTGGTGAGTTCCATATCACAACAACAATGCGTTTTCCCAGTCTCTGGCAACACACTACGACAGGGTCGAAACATAACACTCTAAAACCAGAGACTTTGTCCTCTAGACCTCTAGGACACCATAGTAACCCCAGATGACCTCTCTAAGGTTACAAGTAAAAATTGCAACATGAACCTGGAAAAGGGTCCATGATACTAATATTTGGAGAATATTAAGGAATCTGCAGCTATTTCTATACAAATACAGCACAATTCCTGTTTTCTTTATGCATTTCCAATGGAGAGGTCATGATCCGTACCTGACCCTAGGTCATCGATATGCAAAATCCCGGAATGTTTTGTAGTACTCGGTGGGAACATTATGTGGTATAAGTTTGATAGATTCTCCCATTTCTTACTTATGCCACCTTAAAATTTTTGGAGGTGAGGTCACTTAACCTGCACTGGTGACCTGCCCTGAGATGACCCACCCTTAATATATTGGGGAAAGTAGCGGAATTGAACAAGGATAAGGTTGGCCAAGTACGGCGGCGGTCCGGCCGTCGTTTTTTCGTGCCGTCGGAAAAATCCGAGGGGGTGTTTAAACACCCCCAACAGAAGCGAGGGTTAAAACGATTGCGGTCAAACAGGAACCAAATGTAGCGCTAATCCAGTTCACAATCATGTCAAGATATCTACCGAGCTGGGTGTCATCAAAGGACCCCCATCAATCTTCAGAATTCATCATTTACCAGAATGAGGAACAGATCGCGTTGCAGATTTTTTTATAAGAGTGGACAATTTTAGTTCACACCGCCACACCAGCAATCAGTCCGACGCGTTTTGACTACACCATGTCCCGCCTAATTCACGAACGAGCGCTGATAGCTGACTGCGTGCGAAATGAGAGCATCATGCAATCCCATGACACTGGCTGGGGCGGGGGCTTTTGGTCAGATAGGACACGATGTTTGATTGGTTGTAGGCTCCAGCGTTGTGATTGGTTGATGCTGAGGCTGCTTTACCGGAATTTTCCCAACTGCGCGCGTTGTTTCGTCTTTGTACGATGGAGTAGACAGCCACGGGTGGAAACTTTTTGAACACAATATTTGTGGATGGTGTTCTGTCTGTGGTGGGTGTTTGTGTTTTTGTGTGGTGTCCTGTCTTATTTTCGTAGAGTGAGTTTGTGTTTGTTCAATTTTAAGTCATCTCTCGTCTATTTAACTGGGATCGGGGCCAGGGACGGCGGATTCCAGGGTGCAAGTGGTGCAGTTGCACCACTCGATTTTTTCAAGTGGTGCAAAAGTATCTTTTTGCACCACTTGTTTTGGCTTTGTCCAGGGAGGCGCCCCCCCCCAGGCCTCAGCCGGCGCCTCCGGCCGGTCAGAGAAAATCAAGCCTAATTACCGCCTACCTGAAGAGGTAGGATCCTCTGTGAAAAAGACAATTTCATACATGAATGACGCACCTTGACATCAAAACTGCGCCCTGGAAAGCAAAAGGCGCCCCCCCTTGAGTAAAGGCGCCCCTCTGGATAGCATAGGCGCCCTTGAAAAGCGTAGGCGCCTCCTGGACAGCTGAGGCGCCTCCGAAGAAGAGAAACGGCGCCCCTAGATATCACATGCGCCCCCTGGTTAGCACAGGCACCCCTTGACAGCAAAAGGCGCCCCCGCAGAGAAAAGGCGCCCCCTGGACAACATAGGCGCCCTTTGATAAGAAAGGCGCCCCCTGGAGAGATAAGAGAGAAACCCCCCCTTCCGAGAACAACGGCGGCAGGGACGGCGGATTCCGCAGGACAGGGTGTGCAGTTGCACACCTTGAAAAAATGATGGTGTACAATAGTATATTTTTGCACACCTGATTTTGACCTCGTACGGGGAGGCCCTCACGGATTTGGGTGGCACCCCCGGATTTTGCCGGCGCCCCCGGCCGGTCAAGAGAAAATCAGACACATCGCCTGTCTGAAGGGGTAGTACCCTCTGTGTAAAATAAAATACACTTTCAAATATGAATGGCGCCCCCTGACATCAAAGCTGCACCCTGGACAGCAAAAGGTGCCCATCCCCTTGAGTAAAAGCGCCCCTCTGGATAGCAAAGGCGACCTCTAGACAGCAGAGGCGCCCCTGGACAGAAAAAGGCACCCCCAATTGAGGAGTAACGACGCCCCTGAATAGCATAGGCGCCCTCTGGTTAGCACAGTCACTCCTGTACACTAAGAGGCGCCCTCCCCCATAGAGCAAAGGCACCCCTCTGGATATCATAAGCTCCCTTTAATAGCAATCGCGCTCCCTGGACAGCAGGGGCGCCCTCTGGATAGGATAGGCCCCCTCAGGGGACCGATCTTTACTTGCCGGATTCGTCCGGCAAGTAAAGATTGGAGCAACGGGGTGTGACGCGCCCGGGGCCCCAGTCAGCCTTGGGAGGCACTTAGTCGCATCGCCGCGGATACATCTTTTCTAGCCCTCCGGCGGCCGCCGCCTCTTCCGACTTCGGTCGGTTAGAGTCGGCATCTGTCGTCGGTGGCTCTGGTGATGAGGTCCGCGGCGATGCTGATGACTGCCTTACGGGCCCTCTGTTACCTGGTCGGTAACCGTATTGGATCGGGTCAGATCTGTCCTGCACCTCCCAGTATGTAGCTCCTGTTTGTTTTTGTTTTCTTATTTAGTTGATTATTTTTAGTTCCTGTCCTCTTTTTACGCTTCAGTTATTGGTCCCACAGTTATTTGCCTTCTTCGGCATTTTATGGGTGTAAGGCGCCCACTCGAGGCCTATCTCGAGCCCCGGCGACGAGGTTGACGGGATCCTGGGGGTTGAGGTCCCCCTCGGGCGGGTCAGTCCCGAGGGCTCCAACACGCCCCCTTTGGCCCAGATATCTCGATCCAACCGGGGGTAAGCCGTCCGTAGGCTGCCGCGGGCGGCCTAGCTACGCGGCAGTGTCTACGGGCACTGTCGCTCGGTCCAGCTGGGCAGGGGATTATGTTTCGGGCGTGCGGCGCGGCGCCCTTCGCGGTGGGGACTGATAGTTCTTGCCGGGCGCGACGCGGGCCGGGGTTTCGGAAACCGTCGTTTTTCGAGACCCCGGCCTTTTGCGCGCGCCTGGTGGACCGCAGTCTCCGCTGCGTGATGGGTGCCGCGTTTTGCTTCGTCCCGACCCATGGCCCTGCCGGCCCACTGGGCTGATGGCGTCAAGGGGGTGGGTGCGTTCTGATTGGAGGGGTTGCGTGAGTATCTCTCGCCCCTCTGAGACGGGCGCACCTGCCCCCGTAGGCACTGTACCAGCCCCCGGGCCCAGCTATTGACAGCTGGTAACCCGGGGGGCCGAAGGTAAATTTATCTCTCATGGCGTTATCTCAGGTTCCCACTTCGACTGCACAGACCTCACGGATTTTGACCTCTGCTTTGAACCGGACCACCTCAAGCACGCTTTCTGATACCGCCGCTGTGAATAACTTTTCGGATGATGCGACTGTCTCGCGAAACAAACCCGACCAGTCTACCCTCCTCCCCGAGTCAGCACGGGTGCTGCTAGTAGCGATAGAAAATGGCTACAAAATGAACCCCTTTCAAACCGCCCAGGCTCTGTCGAAATTTGGAACAGTTTCTAATGCGCTTCGAATCTCGGAAACCGAAATCGAAGTGACCATGTCCACCGAAACAGAGACAGCCGATCTTCTCGCCACTGAGTCACTAACGTATAGAAGTAGAGATTCGGACCACTCGATCCCAGTCACTGTTAGGCTACACCCGACAAAAATACGGTAAGGGGTGTCATCTCAACGGAGCTGTTGGAGGGTTTGACGGACGACGAAATACTCGAGGGTATGAATGAGCAGGGAGTTGTGAGTGTGAGGAGGATGAACAGGAGAGAGAAGGAAAGTTGGTAGGTACCAACACCATCGTACTTGCGTTCCGAGACAAGAAGCTACCAGAGAGGGTTCGCGTGGGATGGAGATATGTAGCTGTCCGTAGATACGTGCCTGACCCCACACGTTGCTTTCGCTGCCAGCGATATGGCCACGTAGCCAAATCCTGCAAAGGGAAAGAAAGGTGTGCGAAATGCTCAGTCCCTGGGCATGGATCGAGAACTTGTGAAGCTAGTAAGCCCAAATGCGCTGGCTGCGAAGGCGACCACGAGGCTTGGTGCCGGACCTGCCCTACCTTTCTTTCAGAGAGGCAGAAGGTGAAAGATAAGTTCCGTGCAGAACAACAGGATGCCGGAAAGCAGGGCTCCACAAATCCCAACCTGGCTTCAATTCATCCCGAGGTACAGGTTTTGCAAACACCTCCAGTGGCTGCAACCGGTGTGGTTCGTCCTCCCAGTTCGTATAGGGACGCACTAACTGGAGACAAAGGCCAGCTTAAACCACTGTTAAGTTTGGGCACGAGCATGGGCGATATCTCACACCTGTCACTGCGAGACTTCCTCATACTTATCGGTGGGCTCTTTTCGCACGCGGATGGAGGTGACACTGGATGTCCAAGTCCTCCAGAAACCATGGACAAGGGTACTCAAACCGAAACTGCTGCAGGGATTTCGGACGCTACCTCTAACACGACACTGCCTTCCACTCTGACCACAACATCAACAGATCAGTGCATTCAGACATGTCTGGATGACAGTCACACTCTCGTCACCACTGAACTCTCCAAGGACACCTCCGAGCATGAGGGTGAGGTACCAGCAGCCACCACTGAACCACGGATTACCACGGATCCTACCGGGGGTGAGAGTGAGGAGAAAAGTCCACCTTTATCTGCTAAGGAAATTAAGACACAGTCTGGAATCGCTGCCCAGCCCGCTTCACTTCGGAAAGCGCGGGCCAAACCGCTGAAACATGGTTCTGAACGTTCAGCCTCAGCGCCACCTAAAGGACGCAGTTTGCGAAAAGAGCAGAGCGTGGCACTTCTTCCAACTCCTGCGAACGGTGACACCATGCTTATGCCTCCACCGTACCCTCCTCCACCACCGCCCACACAGACGCCTTCCAACATAGCAGACGCATGTTCCGTGATCCCAGAGTCGCGTGACGGAAAACGGAGGCTCTGTTCCCCGACCTCCGACTCCGAAAAGACGTCTCCTCACCACGGTGCCAGGAAGCACCAGAAACCAGAGTTTCTTTTCCGAGACTCGAAGGGGAAGAAAATATGGGTACCAAGGGTGCAAAAAGAGTTCCCTATTAAAATCAAGCAAGCTGGCTCGTTGGAAAGTTTTGGAGAAGTCCAAAATGTTTGGCAGGATGTGCCTCGCCCTTCTGCCGTTAGTGATAGAAGGCATTCTGGACCTAGAGCCCGGGAGGCCTACATGGGCGGGAACACGACGTTCGTTCGCCGATCTCCGCCCAAAGGTCTCGGATATCCTGAGCGAACCGAGAGACCTCCTCAACAATGGGATGCAAGCACAGCTTGGTGCGTGTCAGAAATGTTTGATGGGAGGAGCTGGGAAACCTAGACACTGTTAAACAATGCCAGATTTCTTGTCACCCCTTAAACAACATTGCACATTATCCTTGCTATGCAAGTGGCCTTGACACCCATAATCTTTATTACTCTGGCATGATCTAGATTAAGCATATTATTATGAATTGAAAAACATGGTAATGGTGGGCGCGTATAGCCCAGTTGCTGAAAGCGCCCTAAAACACCAATACACACACACACGGATAGGATAGGCGCCCCCAAAACAGCAGATACGCCCTTTGTTACCAAAAGCGCCCCATGGACAGAACACACTCTCTGGATAGCATAGGCACCCCTGGACGGCAGAGACGCCCCTAAAGAAGAGCAACGGCACCCCGGGGTAGCATATGCGCCCCTGGTTAGCACAGGCACCCCTGGACAGCAAAAGGCGGCCCCCGCCTCCTGAGTAAAGGATCCGGGTCTCTGGATACCATAGGTGCCCCTGGATAGCGCAGGCGCCTCCTGGACAGCAGAGACGCCTCCGAAGAAGATCACCGGCGCCCCTTGATATCATATGCACCCCCTAGTTAGCACAGGCATCCCTGGATAGCAAAAGGCGCCCCCCCGAGAGCAAAGGCGCCCCCTCTGGAAAGAATAAGCACCCATGGATAGGAAAGGCGCCCCCTGGAAAGGACAGTAGAACATTTTTTAAGGAAAACTCAGTGGAGGGGGGGCGGTGGAGATTTTCTTGTGCTGGCCATTATAATGTCTTCGGGGATCAAACCCCCATTTGGAGGGGGCGTTAATAAAATTTAGACGTGCTAGTGTTAAAAAAATGTCTCCTAATTTTTGTTATTCCATATTCTAAAGATTAGAGATGCTGCCCAGGACTGCGGGTTTTTTTCAACGGTAAAAGGCCAAACCGGGTTTGCGATAAGGCCAAAAGGTTCAAATTGTATTTGCACTAAAAATCTTGTTTTTTATAAATTTCGTCCAAGTTCTTCCCAGTACGGCTGTTGGAGTCTGAGTCTCATTAAAGTCCTCAAGGGACTTGTCACGTAGACCCCGACCCCACCACCCGAACGAGTAACGCCCACAATGAAGGGTTGATTTAGAAGCCAAAGTTAAACTCCCACAAAGCACAGGGATGGCCGCCTCGCTCAGGTCACCCTCTCATCAGTCAGTTGCCAGCCGACCTACGTCGGGCAAACGATTGAGCGCCGGAGCGTCTCAAGGGAACCGATCTCAAGCCTGGACATGCACTGCCACTGCATGCTTCTCAGCAGCGGGCCGGAGCCCGACGCGATACCAACCGAGCAACCGGGGCGGCCAAATGGCCAAATAAATACCACAAAAGCCATATTTGAGGCTAAAACGAACCCTATCGGGTGTCATAAACCCACAGAAAAAGGACAGAGCACTCTTGTATCACTGCAGTGAACAGTGCACTGTATAAAACTAAATGTTGATAGTTTGATATTGACTTGACGATATATTTTTAGCACACTGCCCATCTCATAAGAAGGCAGGAGTCCCCTTCCAATCCCGTGTGGCGACCCAATTATTTTATCCACTTAACTAAACAATTTGTTAGCATCATCAATTATCTTGGCCGCACCACTCCCCGCTAACATTTGATATCTTCCTGCTTTTTCTGTGAATTGTTTGCTCTTGAACAGTGATGGATCCATAGGCAGATCCAGGATTGCCAATCGGAGGGGAGCACCTTCCCGGGGGGGGCGCCATCCGGAGCAGGGGGCGCCACTTTTGACCGGAAAAAGCTACCAGGTGGGCGTAAGATCCTATCGGTGAGCACCGATTTTCGCATCCTGGGGGAGAGTGGGAAGCGCCACTTCAGACGAGTGCCATCGACCTTTCAGGGGGACGCCGTGACCATTTCAGGGGGCGCCGAGGATCGATCGGGGGCTGCATCTGCCCCTCCCCTTTGCCCCCTGGATCCACGTATGGGCGGATCTAGAATTTTAGTAAGGTGGGGGGGGAACGCGGAGCCTTAAAGTGGGCACTTTACCATCAACTTTTCACCCAAAGGGCGCCTATGGTATTGGGTTTTCGGTTGCCGTCATTTTGGTGGATCGTATTTTTAACAACGTCCTATCCCACCCTCTCCCAGCCATAACAGTTTGTACCAGCCAAGCAAGATGCCTATTTGGCGTGATATTTGAAACAATGAATTGCTAAACAGTTCAGTCCACACTTTTTTCGGCACCTCTTGAAAAATCTGTAACTGCCACTAGGTCATGGAGAAATTCAAGACACTTGGGAAGATGCAACAGCTGAACATAAAGGTATATATCTGAGGATTTTTCTATTAGTGAAGAGGGGTTAAGTTTATTTTAATATCAAATATGATAAGCATCATTTTGCCTTTCCACGTGGCCAAGATTCGTAAGATAATGGTGAGAGGACATTGAAAATAATCGCGGCGAGTGTGAACCTGGCCTGTGCGCTGTCCAAAAAATTACCTCAGCGGAAAAGCTTTAAGTTGTAGGAAACACAAACCGGACTTTAACCCACATTATTAATTGCTCCTAAAAAATAATGTTTGAACCAGATGGCAGACTCAAGGAGATATAAGGGAAGTTGAAACGTTAAGATAAACACAGAATGAAGTATGTGGACATTTTCCATCGACATTTATCTATATTCTTCAATTCATCAGCATGGGAGAATTGCTCTTGTGTGTGAAATTTCGGAGGTGTTAAGAGAATTTCGGTAGCCATGTGATTGAATGCTGAAATAGATCATGCCATAGGCATGTGTGATTTGTGACATAAATGGGCCCTACTTGAATAAAAAGAAAACAGTTTCAACGTGTCCAAGTACTCTCTTGATAAATTGATAACTTTTTTTCGTTTATTGGCTGTAATTTACACGTTTAATGATCATGTGCAGTGTTCAGATTGAAGTGAAAAGACCATTCAGATTGATAAAACGAGTATATTTTGTCACTGACCACCCACTTATACCATCAACCATCGCCTTCAGGTCAAGTTCAGGACTCATTTAAGAGAAGAGGTGAGCGTGCACTGTGCATGCCCAAATCGAGACACAGCCGCCCTCCCGATGGACAGACCGCGCAGAAATACGTCCTCGTCGCGTTTGATTTCGCGCACGCGTACGACGTAGTGGACCACCACCTGCTACGCGTTCGCCTGCTGTAGATGGGGCTGTGAAATTGCACGGTGGCCTGGATTTGGCAGTGACTCCGGGACCGAAGAGTCCAGGTGGAACTAAATGGTGTGCTTTCCAGTGAGCGCATTTTCCGAACTGGCCTGCCGTAAGGAAGTGTCTTATCGCCAGTTTTATTTTGTATGGGTGGCTCGGCTGGTAGACGCACTCTGCGCGGTTCCCGGATGCTCCCCTACATGTACGCCGATGATACGGCGGCTCTCTGCACGGGCAACAACATCCAAGTCGCCAAGGACCGGGCGCAATAAAGCTGCTGCTGGCACCCTCATGAAGCGGACCCGACAGCACAAAATGGTGGTATCAGGAGCCAAGATCCAAGTACTGGTGATGTCCCAGTGGGCCAGAGACGCCGATCCCTTCAATTTTAAGGTCGACGGGAAGTCTGTCACTGCTGGAGACACCCTACAGCTACTTGGCGTCACCATCGATCGGCTCCTCCATTTCGGTCCACACTGTAAGAGACTGTGGGAGAAGGTCCACCCCCGCATCTCCCACCTACGTCAACTGTCCGGCTGCAACTGGGGGCTGCACGAACAGCACCTCCGAACCGTCGCTACTGGCTACGTGAGAGAAGCGATGGAGTAAGCGGCCGCAGCGTGGCTCCACGCCACACCGCCTTTTCATGTCGAACTGCTGGAACGCAAAATGAGAGCGTCGGCGCGTATCATCACAGGATGCACCCACTCCACCCCCAGCCGAGTTAAGACTCCCCGCGTAGCGGCCAGAAGGAGGGTACTCGCGACCCGACTGCTGGTGAAATTCCATACCCTGCCGCCTGAAGACCCTCTGTGAAGACGTGCGGAGGCGACAGCGCCCTCTCGACTCTCCTCGGTGACCGGGTGGTGGCAGGTGGGCAAAGACATGTGGGATCAAGCAGGCATCTCCCTCCCCATCGAGTCTTTCCTTCCTCGACGTCTTCCACTGTGGGTATCAGGAGAGTGAGTCACATTTCAACTAGACGTGGGCCCACTGACATCAGGAGCGCCACCTGTCCGGAAGAAGCGAGTAGCTCTCCCCCACCTCGCTTCCCTGACTCAATGTGCCACATGGGTGTGGACCGACGGGTCAGTGCACGGAGGGGTCACGAGCCGGGGAGCTGGGTCTTCATCGAGTCACCAGACAGAGCCCAGCATGAGCTCAGGCGACCAGCAGGCTCGCTCTGCTCGAGTTTTCAGGCTGAGATGGTAGCCATCCAAACTGCCTGTGTCTTCCTACTGGACTAATCAGTGCACACAGAAGATCCAGTCATCTTCAGCATGGCCTGCCAAGGTGACGACGCATTATAGAAATAAAATGGCTTCAATGTCTGCAGATAAGACAGCGAATCGGTAAAAATCGCAAACTTCCTCACCATCAGCTTAGACACCTGGTCCAAACAGCAAAAAAATGGAGTACAGCTCTGAAGTAAAAATGGATCCTTCGTAAGGCAAACTAGAAAACTTCTCAACATCGTCACCAACAAATGCACGCCCTGTGCCATTGTCACTTTCTTTTGCAACCGTCTATATAGAAACAGACATGGTTTTCGAACGGCTCCGCAAGCAAGTTCATAAAATACTGGCGCGTCGGTTCAGGAGGCAAATTTTTGCTTTGTTGGCGTAGGTCGTGTTCGTGTTAACTGTCGAGATGAGCTATGGTTCAATAACAGCTGTTTCATGTGGTTCGACGAGATTGCTGTCGATACCAGCCTGTGCCAGCCAGGCACAGACTCTCACTCCCTGGCGACGGGTTGCAAAACGCGAGCCACTGTCTATCTGACTGAGGTAGGCGTCGCCAAAAAAAATGTTTGGTACGTGGGGCGTGTTGGTGACTTATTTTAAAGGGAACGTGGCACCTTGGTAAAATCCTGGAATTTTGTGTAATTAGGCGTACTTTTAGCGGAAAATAATGAAACCACTCATGATTTCTCTGAAAAATGTACAACAAGCTCAATGCTTTTATTTTTAAAATACTCCTCTAGAAAAATGAATAAATATCTGCCTCTGGATGATGTCATGATCTGGCAACCACTACCATACTCGAAACACTTCAAGGGCTTCGATTGGCTGATGCTCATCGTGATGTCAGCATATGTCGTCACACCAGCAGCTCACAACAATGGCCGCCTGGCGAGAGGTACATGAGAGGTACATTTCGGGTATGTTTTAGTTTTTTCTACGGAAAAATCGAGTTCCAAGACAAATGATATATAGAGCACCTGGTTTTCCGATTTGCTTTACAACTTGGCTATCTCAGTTAAAATCACGTTCTAAAGGTGCCACATTCCTTTTAATGGCTTAATGCAAAGCGAGTATCTTACTGCGCATTTGTAGCGGTATTTCACTAATTTCCACTAGCATGCTTATTATGGGTGAAGCTTGGAACGCTCCTGTTACTATTCTGATAGCCAGATGACGGACATATCGATAATCTTTTTCGCGGACTAAGGAGTGGCCTCATACGCAACCCCGGTCTGCGACCTGGGATAACCCCCCACCGGCGCAGGAGAGCCGCATGACAATGTGCTGAAATCAACCATATTTCATTCTCAATGTATCTCTTCATAAGCCTGTAGGTCATTCTTTTCTTTGAAATAAATAGTAAATATCCCGCAGTCAACCCCGGATTCGACCCGCGCACCCCTCATCACGAGACAGGACCTCTAACCACTAGACCACTGCGCCACACTGTACCGACTCCCACTAACCCTACACCTGTGACCCGCCAGGAGGTCACTGGCCGGTATCACGCAATCAAAACGATGCCGTGATCGTGGCGCCGGGTCATGTGTTCGTACAGAAAAGGCATGGTATAAAGCTGCTTCTAGAAGACGAACCAAACATTAGATTCGCCTAGAATCACTTGTATCGGCGACCCAGGACCCTAAGCTAGCTTTATGCCAAATTGCATTCACTTCCATTCATTTTGAGGACTTGAAACCATGGTGAGAAGCAAACATGTTCCGAGAAATTTAGCTCCTTGAAATACCCTTTCGGACGAATTACTCGAAAGCCGTTGGAGATAAGTGGGCAGTGTAAATGAATTGAATGACTGCAATTAATTTTCCTATTCAGCCATGTCAATTCTGAGCTTGTGAATGACATGTGCTCCTGAACCGAAAAGCTAATAAAAGGTTTTCTACTAAAAATTATATTTATACATATAAGACAATGAATTTTATTATCACGATATCCATCTCCGAATATTATCAGGCGGAAGCAATGTTCTTTCATTACTTGAAATGAAAAGTCAAATCGGCGCATTAGATCGCGAGAGATTAAGATTTAAATGAAATGAGCAAAAATGTAGTCCTCCGGCAAAATGGCAAAAACTAGGTCAGAATTTTACGTTTTCCACTGGAAACTATGCCTAAGCACAAGAAAATTGACGTAGCTGCCTGCCTCCACGTGGCTGTCTTTAAACTAACTGAAGCGTGCCTTCTGACATTTCGAGCTTACAAGTCGGCTGTCAAATTTCAATATCGTTTTTGCTTGTACTAGAAATACTGCGTTTTGGCGTAATAAATATTGTCGGACCAGTTCGAACTTTTTTCTTAGGTGGCCTTGTTGCTTATTCAAAAGGAGGCAAATTTCAAGTTCGTCGCTTAAGAAATAAAAATGATAAAAATGCAAAATTGAAAACATTTGTTCCAAAATTTCTCAAAAGCTATTTTGAATTTAAATTCGGGGCCTTAGTTTGGGCGTCTAGCGTAAAAGGGCAATCACCCCACACAATTGCAGAGCCCTGGTATCAACTGTCAGAACTGCCAAACGGCCAGAATAGAGCCTCTTGAGATATCTCAATCCGCTTCGCTCCATGGATTTCGTCATGCGGCTCTGACACAGCCGTACTCGATCTTCGGACGAATAAGTGATCTATACAGCATAAGAAGCTTGTAACGTAGCGTATAACAATGAGCGTATAACGTGCGCATAACGTATATATAGGCGATAAGCGTATAACGTGTATAGCATGAGAAACATTTCTCTATCTGCACGGTATCTCATCCTCGTCAACACCTTCAGTATTTTCAGCGTATCGAAACATTTTGTTGCGGAAATCCTTCAGGTGTGGCACATATGAAAGCTTATCGAGTGTGAGCCTGATAAATCTGGTTTCTGCTACAACGTCGCTCGGATTTCCGCGAATTTACAAAATCGGGTATTCGGTCTCAATGTCTATAATAAAAGTGCATGCACTATGTCTTTGAACTTGAAAATTTCAGTCCATTGCGTGTGATCCATTGCTGCAATATGTCAAGGCCAAGCTGCAGCCGCCTCTGCGGAGCTGCTGTAGTAGACACTGTCACACATATTGTGAAGTCTTCAACGAAAAACACGTGACGTATGTTTGCGGGAAGTGTCTGCAATATCATTGGTCATAACTGCAAACAAGGCTATG